>JBBMEF010000025.1:1165024-1282363 GCA_037832685.1 Sicyos baderoa
CTTATTTCACTTATCTTCTCTTCTCTTCCCAACTCAACCCAACCCAACCCATCCTCTCGCAGCCAAACATGCCCTAAATATTTTTAAGGAGGCCGTAAAGCAATGTGCAACCCCATTACAAAAAAAAGGACTCGCATAATTGAAGGAAATATCACCTACTTCAGGAAGGTCTTGGGAATTGATAAGAATAAATGAGATGAGTTTTAAATTATATTTTTTTATCGTTGTTTTATTTTAAAAAATTGGAAAACAAAACAAAAATAACACACACTTGAGGATATTATGGGTACATATCTTTACCTACCGTGGTTATAAATGAAAATTTAATAAGAAACCAAAAATAACAGAGTACATGATAAATTTTGTTGGAGAACGTGAACATCGCTTTATTCTTTAAGGGCATGTTTGTCCTATGGACAAACGGAGGAGTTGGCTTGGCTTGACTTCTATTCCATGTTTGTCCCATAGACTTCCATAACTTCATCCAACTTTTACCCAACTCCATTCGTGGACCCCACATTTTTATTTAAATATTAAAATATTAAAAAACTACTCAATATTTATTTTTTTATTTAAATAAAAACTTCAACCATTCACTTTTCATCACATCAAACCTAATTTTATTATTAAAAAACTATTAAATATTCATTTTTATATTTAAATAAAAACTTCAATCATTCTCTTTCCATTACATCAAACATAATTTTATCTTTTCTTTTTCTTCCCCCAAACATAAACTTATTTCACTTATCTTCTTTTCTCTTCCCAACTCAACCCAACCCAACCCATTCTCTCACAGCCAAACATGCCCTAAATCAAGGTTGACTACTTTTTATTTTTAATAATTTAAAAATCTAAAAAGTGAGGTATTTGGGGATGAATTTATTACCTCTCCTCCCTAATTTTTATTTTAAACATTGATTTAAAATCTAAAAAACTAGACAATTCTCTTAATTCGTTTAAAAAATTATACAACTTAACTTTTTAGTCGAAGATACATACTTACTATTATTAGACTAAACCTACTTTGGTATTGTAAATTCATCATGTATTATAGTTTATCTTAAATGTTACATACCAACAAGAGTAATAACTCAGCAATATAAGTATCTTTCTATGATTAAGAGATCATGAGTTTAAATCTCTTTCCCAAACTAAAAAAATCTCAAATGTTATATACAAATGCATGACTAATCAGATTGCTAACAAGGGAAAATGGCACGTACATTTTTTTAAAAAATTATGTTTAATAAGTCAATTTTTTCTATTCAACAAAAATATAACTCTAATGATATCTTATGTATTCTAATAACCACAATATCACATGTTTGAATGCCTCTCCTCCAATTGAATAAATTAGTATCTAATAGATCTTTAATCAATTCAACATTTTCTAAAATTTATGAAAAAAAAGACATTTAGATCACAGACCTTCTAAACACAAAATGAAGTTATGTCAATAAGAATAATAGTTCAACTTGCTGTGTACTTATGACTAATAGCTCATGAGTTCAAATCTCCACCTCGTTTATTGTTAAACTAAAAAAAGTTCAAAGACTTTCTTTTTTTTTGAAACAAAGTAACCACGCCCGTCCCTAGGCCAAGTACCGGAGACATCGAAGGAGTAGTTTCACAAGTAAGTCTCGAACCTGGAACCTTGAGGAGAGCATACCCTCAAAGCCCAAGTCTTCAACTACTGCGCCACCCCTTGGGGACAGTTCAAAGACTTATTTGATAGACATTCTTTTTAGGAGAACAATAATATTTTAGAGTTAAGGGATTCGAACCTATATCTCTGAGTCGAGAATACATATCAATTTCCACTAGACTCAAAACATTTTTGATATTTTATACAAATTTAAAAGCTCATAGACTAAACTTTTCATTTAAAAATAATAATAATTATTATTCCTGATATAATATTGAAGATTAAAATGTCTAAATTTAATTTATGTACTTTCAATAAAATTTAAAATTGATAGGAAAAGATACAACATATATTTATAAAATTTATAGAGAAGTCAATTTGGAGTTATTCATAAAATAAAAATAAAAAGAAAGAAACCTATCTTAAAATCAATTTTATTAGTTATCAAAAGTATATGAACTAAAATCATAGATTCAAAAGTTCGGATAATATTAATCCATGATGTTCATTTACTTGAAAATTAATTTCTTTTGGATAATCTTGACATTCAAATGCTAAATGATAGAATGATATGTCACTTGATAATAATACTCGAGGTGCATACAAATTCGTAGTAACTCGAACTAAAAAATGTATTATTAAAAAAAGAAAGTTAATTGGCAAATGAACCTACACAACAGAAACAATGTTTTAGGCTTCCAACATGGATAATGCCCTAATTCTATTTATAGAAAGGTCCAAGAATGGAAGAATTGTGTCCACAATGTCCGGTCTGTCTCACATTGAGAGCCAACTTGAAAGCACCATTTGGCTAATTATCGTCCGCTCTATAATTCTTCTCTCTCCTCTCTCTTCACCCTTAAACTATTCTCCTCTCCCATTTTCCTAATTGTCTCGGATTCAGGTTTCTAAACTTTCCCTCTCTCCTCCATCTACTTTTTCTATTCAAATGTCACATTGGGAGACTCTTGCCTGTTTACGACGAACACGATACGGAATGACGTATCGGTGTTTGTTTTATTCAGGCTCTTCTAACACAAATTGGGGCATTGGTTGGAATATAAATGAAGATTGTTGGGATGTTACAAACTCATAAAATGGATCTTTGAATTCCTAGTAGATTTTGTTTTTGTTAGGTCGATATAAGACAAATCAGAAGCATTAGCTTTTTAACTTTTATTTTATATATTCGTGAGTATCGAGAGTCAGTTTATGTGCACATCTCAATTATTTTGATGAGATATAACATCCGATCCTATAATATTAGACATAGTAATATCTATGATAGATGAAATTAGTTTAGTTCATTACTTTTTTTAACAAAAACTTATATTTATTAAATTTTGATATATATGTGTGTGATTGGGATATGTATGCCGGATGAAATTATGGACTAAGCTGAAAGGATGTCTTTTTCTAATCCAATGTTTTGTTTTCTTGTTATCAGTTCAGGAAGTCGAGACCATATTGGTTGGGTGATTCGGAGTTTTAAGTGAGAAATTTTGGATATATTTATATTTTTTTAAAGAAAAAGTGGGGGAAATGGGACATATGTTTTCATGTTCTTTGGAGGATTTAGAAGATCTGGATTTCGATGCTGTTCTTGTTAGATCCATTAGTTTTCAAGATGGAGAGATGAGGAATCCATTACGGTCTGTTAGTTTCAATGGAAGAGATCATTCTTCAGAGCCAAAGACATTCAAATCCCACGGATCTCGCCGCCTTATGAGATTTGACCGTCCAATTGCCACCGGAACAAGGGAACTTGACACTGTTTTCTCATTCAAAACTCCATCCGCAGAGATGGAAAACAGTGAGTTTGGGAGATTAGTTGGGTCAAATAATTGCGATCAGTTTACGATGACTCCTAAAAATCACTCGACGCCGCGATATTTTGGGGCCCAGAGGCACGAACACTACAGGGCTGCACTGAAGCTACAGAAAGTGTACAAGAGCTTTAGAACAAGGAGACAGTTAGCAGATTGTGCTGTTCTTGTAGAGCAGAAATGGTTTGTGTCCAAATTCTTTTGTAATCTCATGTAAAGATTTGGAGTTTTTTTTTCCTAAATCATATCACTTAATAGGTGGAAGCTGTTGGATTTTGCTGAACTCAAGAGAAGTTCAGTATCATTTTTTGATATTGGAAAACAAGAGACGGCAGTTTCACGGTGGTCGAGGGCCAGAACCAAGGCAGCCAAGGTAATTAAGAACTTGAAAAATGTGCATTTTTTCTTAATATCCGTGACTGTTTTGGTCAGTTTGTGCATACCTCAACTATTGTCACTAGACATACTATCTGACCCAACATTTGAATGTCAAGAAACTTGTAGTAAAATTAATTCCTAGGTAGGTGGCTACCATAGATTGAACTCATCACCTCTTCCCAAGTTCGAGACTGGTGGGTGGCCCCCTTCCACAGTCTAGAGACAGACCATGGATCAAACACATCACCTCTTAATTCTTCAAGACCTTCTTTTATCACTAGGCCGCTCTAGTCTCCATGGTGATTGAAAAATGTGCAATTAGAAACACCATTTATTATCATTCTTTGGTGTTCATATGGATCTATAGTATTTGAGTTTTATAGAGAGTTAGATTTGTAGTATGCAACAGAAGGAGGCCTAAAAACTAGGAAAATGAAAGTTAGAGGGACAACTTCTAAGAGTTTTTTTTTTTTTTTTTTTTTTCCTTTTTGAGTTCATCAATAATTGTAGGTAGGGATTTGAACTCATAACCTCTTTGCCATACATAGACATATATGCTAATTGAGCTATTGCTCTATGGTAATATTTGATTGCTGATTTTATATTTTGTTTAAGAAAAAGGGACAAACTTTTTATTAAGATTGTGAAAGGGAAAGAGTACATAGACAAATCCCTAAATGGATGAAAATGAAGAAAACTAAGGAAAGACAAAAGAGCCAGAACACAAAAATAAGCACAGATGCCAAATTACAACAAGAGAGATGTCTTGAGTGCTATATCCAGAGAATGCTTTAGCCAACGAGATATTTCAAGCCTCGATGCCAGGGCATATGAGAATCTTGAAAATTTTGCTGACTCCGCTCCTCCATAATTGATATAGAAGAGCTTTCACTGCATTATCCCATAACAATCTACCCCAATAAGCTTAGGACATTAACATTGTCTTGGAAAACCCAACTAAAGCCAAAAGTATCCCGAAGATCGATCCAACATGATGAAGAGGAGGTACATGAAAATAGGATGTGGTTGGCAGATTCCGAGTTGGTGATACACAAAGGGCATACTGATGGAGATATAGCAAGGTTTTGCAACTTCTTTTTGCGAAGTATCTAAAGTATTGATGCTTCCATAAAGAAAATTCCAGATAGAAATATTAACTTTCCTTGGGCCCTTAGATTTCCAAATTATTTGAAGGCTCATAAAAGGCAGCAAGAGATTTTACAGAGAAACCACTTGAGGGATCTAAGGACCAAATCACATTATCTTCTCTTTAGCTTGGAAAGTGGGGAGAAATAATATGTAGAAGGGCTGCAAAATTTTCCACTTCTGAATAAGAAATTCTAAGATGTTTTGAGACATGGTTGTCTTTTAATGTCGAAATTCCATATACTCTTGGAAAAGTTGTTTTGAGAGGAATGAAGCCCATTTGTCATTCCAAAAAGAGATCCTAAGAGCACTACCAAGCTTTAAAAAAAAAGCTAAGGACTCCACACTTCTCCATGATCTAGAAATGCATTTCCAGGGGCTTCTCAAGCTTGAATTTGATCTCCCAATAGTATGCCATCCATAAGGACTAACACCATGAATACTAGCAATTACTTTTCTCCATCCCCATTTAGCCAAGAGGGCAGAATTTTTATGCTTAATATTGCCAATGCTCAAACCTCCTAAATTTCTTCCTTTAGCAACTTGATTCCATCTCACCAAATGGTTAATAGAGTTGCCCGGAGTACTATTCCAAAAGAATACTCGAAGAGATCTTTCGAAACTTAAACAAACTGCAGATGGAATGGAAAAGATAGACATGAAACATATGGGCAGATTCTCAAGCACTAAATTACACAAAGTGAGCCTTCCTCCCCAAGGTAAAGAGAATTTCTTCCATCTGTCTAGCCTTTTTTTAAACTTGTCTAGAACAAGTTGCCAAAATGACAAATCCTAAGGATGACCTCCTAATGGAAGCCCAAGATAGTTAAAGGGCAATTTCTCCACTTGACAATTGAGTCTCGCAGCTTGAGAAGCCACTTTAGCATCATCCATATTTAAACCATAAATGGCTGATTTTTTTCATAGTTTATCTTGAGGCCAGAACACCATTCAAAAAGCTTGACAATTTGCACTAAGGCTTCTACAATATTGTCATCATCTTTGCAGAATAGGAGTTTATCAACTGCAAATTGTAAGCATGGCACGTGAATCTTATCCTTTCCAACCACAAAGGCTTCAGAAACTCCTCTAGGGTATGCATTATCAATCATGGAGCTAAACACTTCGCTTACTAGAAGGAACAAGAAAGGAGATAATGGGTCACCTTGCCGTAATCCTCTAGTAGCGGAAATTCTTCCACTTAGGCGACCGTTAATAATAATAGAGAAGTTAGGATCCTTGACACAACCAACAATCCAATAAATCCACTTTTTTTCTAGAATTCCAATAAATCCACTTTGGATAGAAACATCTAGCTTTTAGAACTTCAAGAAGATTCCAATCAACACACTCGAAGGCTTTTTCCAAATCCAACTTTAAAATCCAGCCATTCTTTCTTTTTGACCCTGTATTCCTCAACTATTTTATTCGCAATCAAAATAGGATCAAGTATTTGACTACCTTTGATGAAGGCACTTTATGACTCGGAGATAATACTTGGCATGGCCTCTTTGAATCCAAAAAAAAAAATATCCAAATTTTTTTTTCTCAATCTTAGGAGGGAGAGAATAGAGTCTCTCTGAGATCAGCAACTTCCCCTTCCTTACCGCAAGAAAACGATGAAATAAGTTAGTGTTTTCATCACCGTCTTTTAACCATAACAATTTGCATTTCTGAATTAGGTTTATTTCCTCCAGTTCATAAAGATTCATGAATTCCCCTTTTGCTTGAATCCACCAAGAGCTTTCGGTATGAGATAGAGTATCTTGCTCTTCTTTTTTATCCAAGGTTTCAATTTCAGCTAGGAGGTCCTTCTCAATGCTTTTGGATTTTAACTTGAATTCTTTGTACCAGTTCTTCAAAATGACTTTTAGATTTTTCACTTTCTGTGAGATGACATGTCCTGCCCAACCATAAGAGGGGGTCAGCTTGTAAAGAAAGGTCAATGAGAGACTTACATTCTGGCATTCCAATCCAAGTTGTTGAAAAATCTAAAGGAGATGGAACCCATTCAAAAGAGCATGCGTCAAGTAGAAGGGGGTAGTGATCTGCCACAATCCTTATCTGCCTTGAAACATTTGGAAAGAAAGTATTCCATTCCTTTAAAATCAGAAATCTATCAATCATAGGTCTAATTTTTTGAAACAAGGTGTAACCACACCGTCCCTAGGTCAGGCACCGGAGACATCGAAGGAGTATGTCACAAGTGAATTTCGAACCTGGGACCTTGAAGGGAGCATACCTTCAAAGCCCAAGCCTTCAACCACTCTGCCACCCCTTAGGGACCAATCATAGGTCTAATTGATTCATCTCCAGGCTTAGACCATGAATAACTGTCATTGGAAAGAGGAAGTTCGTACAGTTCCAACTCTTGGATAAGAAAATTAAATTGCTTCGTGCCTCTAATTTGTCTTCTTACTGGCAAGTCTTGCAAAGACCCATCTTGTCACATTATAATCACCCCCTCTACAACAAGGGTCTTCAATGTATAAAGCCAAAGATCTAAGCTCATCCTAAAGGTGAATTCTTTCGTTGTAATTTGTGGGACCATACACGTTTGTAACCCAACAAATTTTGATTTGTTGAAAAGCAACTTTGATTGATAATGTATATCCTCCTTTGTATAAATTTTGTCACTAATTCTTTCTTCATCCCACATGGTTAAGAAGCCCACCAGATTTTTTGCAAGACTAAACAAATGTCCAACTCCAACCAACATCTTTTGAGCTCCAAATTGATTTGATTAAGGTCTACTCAACAAATGGAAGCTTTGTTTCCTATATAAGGACAATATATGAGCATTGGTGCATCAAAAAATTCTTAACCAAGTTTTTTTTGGAGGAATCTCCCAATCCTCTTGTATTCCAAGAGATAATTTTCATCAAGGGGAGGATATGGGGAAGCGAATTTGATCTAGCAGGAAGGCTTGGGAGGGCCACTGCGCCTTAGTGCGCCTTAGTGAAATGTATACATGTATACATACAATAAACATATATATGATACATTTTTTTGTGTCTTGTGCCTCAGGCTCCATAGGGCCATTACGCCTTAGTGCGCCTTGAACCTTTTAAACATTGGGTAAGATAGTAGGAGGGTTGAATTTTTGGAGGATGAAACTAAAGGGTTAGGAGAAGTATGGCTAATTAATGGTATGGTAGGTAATAAATTAGGTGGTTGGAAATTTGTAGGAATAGAGAAGGCAACCCTTCAAGGGAATGGGGAGGTTGGCAGGTGGAGTAAATGTGGTTTGGTCTTTAAAGGTGACGATTGGAACCTATGATCTCTTAATCATAAGCCCATGTTTTATATTCTAAATTTATATTTATAAATACAAAATTAAAAAATAACAATAATAACAATATTAATACTTAATATGTATTATGATGATTTTGTGGAAAGAAGAATTGTCTACAATTTTCACGACTCTTTGGGGTGAGAGAAATAATATAATTTTTAGAAGAGGTGACGAGTTCAACCATGGTAGCCATCTACCTAAGAATTATTTTCCCGCGGGTTTACTTGACCTCCAAATGTTGTAGGGTCATATAGTTAATAGTATGTCCCGTGAGAATAGTCAAGGTACACATAAGTTGACTCAGACACTCACAAATATAATATATATATATATGTGTGTATAATAGAATTTTTAAAGGATAGAGAGGTCTCAAGCAATGTTTGGGCATTCATTAAATTCTATGTTTTTCTAGAACTCTCTACAAAACGTTTTTGTAATTATTCTTTAGAAGTGATTTTACTGAACTATACATGATTTTTTGAAGCTTTTTGTTTGCACTTTTATTGTGTTCTTTCGTTCTTTTCTATAAAAAGTGTATTATAAGAAAAAGCCTAAGGTTTTCTAAAGATGGGGGCCTCAGGCGACATCTCATTTACACCTTACTTTGTGGGCTTGTAGACTCGTGTCCTCCTAGTTTGATATCATGTCAAATCACAGATCCTTTAAATTAGAATATATCCGATCTTTAATATGCATTCTTAATAATATATAAAGTTAAACTTCCTCCGTAGGTAGGAAAAGGTTTGTCAAAGGATGAAAAGGCCAGAAAACTTGCTTTGCAGCACTGGCTTGAGGCAGTAAGTCCACTCTCAAGTCTCGACATAGTTTGAATCAAATTTTGAGGTTTTCTTTTTAGTAACAGTGTTGCTTTCTCATAAACAGATCGATCCTAGACATCGGTATGGTCATAATCTTCAGTTCTACTACTCTAAATGGCTCCATTGTGAAAGCAAACAGCCCTTCTTCTATTGGTAAGAAAAATGTGTATCTAAATATGCTTAACAGATGAAAATAAATACTATTAAACTCTAACAATCCTCTTAATATTAGGCTTGATATAGGAGAAGGGAAAGAGGTGAACCTTGAGAGATGCATCAGACATAAGCTACAACAACAATGCATCAAATATCTGGGTCCGGTAAGACCGTCTGTCGTCTGAGATATATCCCTTCAACACAATGTTAAAAAAATGAAAAATCATTGAAAAATAAAATGAAAGAATACAAGAAAGGTTTTTTTAAAAAAACAACACAAACTTAAAGAGCCAGACAAAAACAAAAACATGACCCTTTTTCCTTCAATGCATTAAATGAAACATAATTTAAAAGCTTTATTTTGTTGTGCTTCCTTTTTTCTCTTCCTAAAGATTGTTCTCAATTGTTCATGTATGCAGATAGAAAGAAAGGTCTATGAGGTTGTGGTGGAAAATGGTAAGTTTATGTACAAGTATAGTGAGAAACTTCTTGACACAAGAGGAGGACCAAGTGATGCTAAATGGATCTTTGTATTGAGCACATCAAAAACTTTGTATGTTGGGATGAAGAAAAAAGGAACGTTTCAACATTCAAGTTTCTTAGCCGGGGGAGCCACATTGTCTGCTGGTAGATTAGTGGTGGAAGATGGTATTCTAAAGGTAAGAATCAGAATCATACTAAATTTTTCTTTTTCTATTCGAGAGTGTTTGAGCCACCTCCAACTATTCTCATGGGACAAATGCCTAACTCTATTACATTTAGTTGGTAAGGTAACTTATAGGAAATTAATTATTAGTTATTAGGTAGAGAACTATCATGGACGGAACACATAACTTCTAAGCTCTATAATTTAGAAGACTCTTATTTGACCATTAGGTCAACCCATAATGGTTAGAACCATACTAAGTTTGAAATAGATTGAGTTTAGGATGACTTTTTAAAAGGGTACTTTTCTATAAGTTCTTTTCAAAGAAACACTTCCACTAAAAGTACTTTTTAAATACTAATTCAAGTGTTTTTAGAAATAGATTGGTTTAAAATATTTTTCACCATCTCAATAGTCTATTTCAAACTCACATTTAAGTCCACTTGCCTTTCATGTCATTCATCATCCTAACAGGCTACATTTTCTTTTTTCTCCTTCCCCCTTGACCTATATATAGGCACTTTGGCCTCACAGTGGACATTATCTTCCTACGGAGGAAAACTTTCTGGAATTCATGTCTTTCCTTATGGAAAACGATGTGGATCTAACCGATGTCGAGGTACACAAGAACACTTTTTTGTTGTTGGTTTATGTCAAACAAACCTCTTATTGTGTAATTTAACAAGAGAACTTCCTCTTCTGGTGATTATATCTGCTGACCCAAATTCTATGTGCCTATGTTATACTCAGAAAAGCCCACATGAAGAAGAACAAGAACTTCTTACCAAAGACAAACGCACCAATCTAATAGAAGATTTTAAAGACGATATTGGTGGAGTGAATACGAGAGACACAATCGATGAGAATAATCCTCTTGGATCTAACCCGGCAGAGACTCAAAAACCACGAGTATCAAGATTATCCAAAGGAGTACGGCCAAAGATTAGTAACATTCAAATACCAGAAAGAGGTAATGTGTTTGATATATTCAAGAAGGAAACACTCCCACCTAGTTGCAGAGCTTATATTCCAGATGCTCCCGCGGATGACGGCTATGAAACAGCTGAAGATGACTTGTCGGAAGAAGACTTCATGGTTCCAAAATCAAACCTATTTGACGAGGATGAAGACAGCTATGACCGACCAATCACGAAGGAGAAAATCTTAAGAAGAATTGTTTCACATAAAGAAATGAACTCATATCAGTTGGCAAAACAATTAACAAGCAGATGGACAACTGGAGCTGGACCTCGCATTGGTTGCATGAGAGATTATCCACAAGAGCTTCAGAACCAAGTATTAGAGCAAGCTCACTTGTCTCCCAGAGCTAGAGTTGCTCGGGCTTCTCATTCCCGGACTCGATCTCAAATCATCTCCATGTCTTCGAATTCAAGTCCATGTAAAGGAAGAAGCACCGCCAGAAGTCCGTTTGCTTCAGATCGCCTGGTATTGTCTCAATCTGCAACATCTTTGGCTGAATGTAATTAGAATATAAATAACAAATGTGGGTTACACGTATTACTCTGCAACAATTACTGGATAGAAAGATGATATATAAATAGTTAATGTGCTTCTTTAGGATTCAAAATGGACTGAGGGATGAAACGCTTTTGCATGCTTTCATTACCTACAAATATACATAGACGCGGAGACTCTTTTCAAGCAGAGGTATCATCTTCTCAAATTTGCCCAAAGAGAATATTATGTTTAAGAAACTAACACAATTAACTTTCTCTCAACTACCTTAATGTTTGTCATTATAACGTGATATGCTACCTAATTCAACAATAAATAAATAAAACCAAATTGCACAATCAAAATCATTCAAAATGCTTGACAATTTCAAAGTAAGAAAATGGTACCTGGTCTATTCAGCCAACTGTAGAGAACCAGCTCTTAATTTGTAAGATCATGTACTGATAATGAGCGAAAGGAGATGGAGGTTGGAGGTTGGAGGTCTGACATGTGTTGCACAAGAAGTTGATCATCACATTCTATCCTTTTTACCCTACATGCATACCCATATCCCAAAATAATGAATTTTTTTACTCCATTTAGTGAATTTTTTTCGTCTTTCCTTTCTTGCTCCCACGGGGTAAGTTATAATGCACAATAAAGATTACAGACTATGGCTACAATTACAACCAACCACGGTGAATCTGACTGTTAAAATGCCCCAAAGAACAAAAAGGGAGAGGAGAATGCAGTTGATATAACTGAAGTTCATTAGATGATAGAACAACATGAATCTATAAAAATTTATGGCAATATTTACAAGATAACAAATTGAACTCATCCTTGATTTCTATATCTCATGCACCCACTAAAAGATCATAAATGAATGAAGGGTTAAGACTGTTCTGCTAGATCAAAGGAAATATAATATACTCAGCATAGAAGAGATTCCATATAAACCGATAAAACGTTGAGATTGCTTCCTGCAAAACAAATGGAATCCCTTATTAGACTTCAGACTTTTCGTGGGTTGGATATAAACTTGTCTTAGTCGCTCACTCTTTGAAGTGAATAACATATTACAAAAATTGTTCATCATAGTTACTGATATGAGAAGTTTTACCAATATTATGAGTCAGATAGAACTGGAACTTACCTTTGAATAATTTTCTCTCTCCAACAACCATGACTGAGATTCAAAAGAAACAAAATTTTCGTAAGTTTTTTAGTCGTACATATAAATTAGTTGTTCGCAAGCAATTTTGCTTTAGTCCTTGGTTAGTAACTTAATTAATGCAGACTAATCCAGAAAAGATACGGCTGGAAGATATATATCAATGTAAACATTTAAAGTTGAATCAAACAAAGACAAGTTAAATAGGCACAATAGCACCATCATTTGTGGTTTGTGGGAGAGTAATGCAAGAAATTAACCTGGAAAATGAGGGACGATGCCAAGATCGCATGAACAGGGATCATTATGTAACGGTTAAAAGCCTGTAAAGATGAAATTTGGTAAATTTACTTCAAATAGATATGTAAAAGTATGTATAGTTAAAAAAACATACGGACCTGAGGCATGTAAATTGCAGCCGCTATAGCAGCAACATAATTTAAGAACAGAAGTCCAGAACCAAGAAATGAAATATTTCTAACTCCAAGCTTTGTTGCTAAGGTTGATATCTGAAACCTTTATTACAATTCTCATTCAGATGACAGCATGATATTTTCATAATATACACTCCCTAAGAGAATTGAAATGCCAATTATGGAGTTGGAAAAAGTTGAAGCATGCTGGGAAAACAATGCGATGTCCAAGACGCATCAATAGAGGAAATAGTAAAAAAGTAATTCTCATTCAGATGCAACATGATAATTTCATAATGTACACTTCATAAAATATTTGAGATGCAAATTATGTAGTTGGAAAAAGTTGAAGCATGCTGGGAAAAAAATGTCCAAGAAGCAGAAATAGAGGAAATGGTGAAAAAGTAAGTTTGCCCGGAAACAAAAAAAAAAAAGTCGAGGAAACTCAAGATCACTTCAACTTAAAAAGTTGTCACCATGGAAGTAGTTGGGAATCTTACTTGCGATCACCCTCCACATCTGGAAGATCTTTTGTTATGGCAATCACTAAAGCAAACAGGGTTACAAACGTGGTAATGAAAGCCACAGGTGAGCTGCAAAGAATTCAATGCCCACATGTAAAAATTTACGAAATTACTTTTAGATTGATTATGTAAAAACTAGGCAACTATAGCTTAAAAAATAAAAATCAAAACAGACACTAACATCACAACTCTATTTTACTATCATGGTGTTTCTTCAAAGTTCCAGAGTCATTAGTAAGCAACTACCAGCAATACTTTCATCAAGAGCCAATCTCGCATTAGCTTCAGATCCTAAACACACAAGTCCAAACCAACCTCTACTTAGGCACTAATTGCAGCAAAAGGTACAAGTATTTTTTTCAAAAAAAGGTTCACAATCTAGTATATGATGCCCAAACCATTACTTTATGACATAAGAGCATGTGCTTGTTAGGAATGTGAATCGATGTACTCTACTCTTTCCATAACTTAGACCCCACAATATCCTATACACTAGAGGCAATATCTGGTTCATCAGATTAGTGAATTGAAGTTCGTTAAACAATGATAGTTGATCCACGATGGTACAAAATTCAGGTTGAATAGACAAATAGTTATATCTAAAGGTAAATGTGGTTTTGTTAAGCATTCACAATTGTCATCTTAAACTTCATTAGAATAATCCATTTAAGGTAGGGGGCCACATATTTGCACCCATCTAAACAAATGCATTATGAATTAATGGCGACTAACCTCCACTCAAAGGTAAGACCAAGAGCAGCTCTAGTGGCATAATAGACACCAAAATTAAGAAGAAAACCTCGTACCTGCAGCATTAAGTTCATTTGAATTATCATACATATTATTAAAAAAAAAGACAAAAAAATGTCAATCTGATGATCTGCTCATTGAAGTTTTAGCTCTTGGAGGAAGGGCATTGGCAATGCACAATATAATCACGTTAAGAGTTAGCTCTTGTGTTCCGAACTAACTGAACTTCTATTCTGAACTAGAATAAATTTCTTAGAACCATAACCAAATAATAATTCTTTAAACTTATACCCCAATTTGTATAGAAGGGTGATATGTTTTAGATTTCTCAAAAATACATTTTTTCTGAAATGGGGAGTTGGAACTCAGTCATTAACTCTGTGCAGATATTTAAACAATGATACTGATAGGAATGGCCCTTAAGGGAAATAGGAAATAATAGAGGGATATATGGGCAAATACTTGGGGAACAAGTTGGAAACTTATGGTTATAAATAGGGGAGAATTAGTAGTGTTGGGGAGGCATATTTTGAGTGATTACACTTTGGGCTCTTAAGAGATGATTCTCTAGGAGAAAGGGAGGTTCCAAGTCCTATTCAAACTTGGGTTATCTTGTATACCTATTTCTATATTTCAATATATTGTCCGGGTTCTAGCTCGGTTCTTATCAGATACTTCATGAAGTGGACAGTCAAGTTTTGAGTTTAAATCAACTGAGAAATTGCCAGCGGTCAATTTGAGGTAGTAAGCAAGCACCCCATACTACTGCAACTTGCTATTCATCAACTTTTCCAACTATTTTATATTCAGCACCTTTCAATCATTATATTAAGACCTATGTGATAAGACATAGATTAAAGTTGAAATTTTCAAGGGAGGAGAAATGGATGTACCGTGGCAATTATAAGAAATGCTGCAACAGGAAATCTTTTCATTCTAAATGGAGGAACGGAGTAGATAGTCCCAAGAAAAAGACCAAGACTGTAGAGAGAAGTTATAAATGGCCCAAAGTTCAATCCAACAACTAACAAACCAGCCACTGCAAAAAATATCACCAAGAGCCATGCAGATTTGACTGAAAGTTCTCCTGCGGCTATTGGTAAATACGGTTTGTTAACTCTGCAAATAAAACAAAAAGGGAAAGTTATATGAAATAATTGCATCGCCATCTTAATATTTGTCATCTAAAATGTATAGGAAGCATCTCTTGATTAGTAGATTGAACTAATTTGCATTATTGTTCAATATGTGGATCAACAGAGCTCTCTGATATGATCCGGCCCATAGATTATTAGTATTATTAGGATTTTATTATTATTGATTTGTTGCCTTATTTAGTCATTAGGGTTAGAATTAGGTTTATTATAAATAGAGAGGGTTGGGTAGTGTTTAGGCATCCAATTATTAAATGAGTTATTGAGTGATTTATCGTAGGGCTCGAAAGATTCTCTTGAGAGGGGAGGTTCCAAGACCTATCAAATCTTCACTTGTGACATTACTCCTTCGATGTCTCCGGTGCCTGGCCTAGGGACGGGCGTGGTTACCTTTGTTCCAAAAAAAAAACTTATCAAATCTTGACTTATCTTTATTCTTGTACTTTTGATATAATCTAGATTTTGGATCATATCACTCTCCTTTCCGAACTATTCATGAGGTTTAAATGGATAAAACAAATGTCAATCAGGAAAGAGTTCCAAAAAAATGTTGAGATTTATAAGAAATGATTTACTAAGGCCTCGTTTTATAACTATTTGGCTTTTTGTTTTTGGTTTTTGAAATTTAAGCCTATTCTTACTCCTATTTCCTACAATGTATTCCACCTTTCTGTTGAATTATGTTAAACCATCAATCAATCCAAAAGTCTAAGCTGATGGATTGGGGTAAATTTAATTATATCAACCAACACTCCCCCTCACTTGTGAGCTTTGAAGTTTGAGAAATGCCCTACAAGTGCAGGGATTCGAACACATGACCTCCTGCTCTGATACCATGTTGAATTATGTTAAACCACCAATCAATCCAAAAGCCTAAGCTTATGGATTGGGGTAAATTTAATTATATCAACCAACACTTTCCTACAATGCATCTATCTTTCTTTAAAAAAATATGTGAATGCTAACCAACTTTCAAAAACAAAAACAAGCTTTTGGAAGCTACTTTTTTTGTTTCCAAATTGTGGTTTAGTTTCTACAAATATAGGTGAGGTATAGATGTCCAAATAAGAAAAAGTATATGGTAAGATAGTCATTGCAGCGCTAAATTTCAAAAACCAATAACAAAAAATCAAATGGTTATCAAACGGGGCATAAGCAAGTTCAGTTCCGTTTATCTTTTAATCAGGACAAAGATCAAAATCTGTAGGATTTATATTTTAAAAGATTGTTTAAAATGCCAATCACATACTTGGTTGGTGATTGCAATTCATCATGCCAAATGATTCAATATGTAGGAGCCATGCATGAATGACATTTTGAGTATGAAACCAAACAAATTTAAATTGATTACCAGAAAAATATGAATATATACATACTTGTCAATTCCAATATCATAGATCTGATTGATACCGACTATATAACCATTTCCACATATTAGGGCAAAAAGACCAGAGAAAGCCTTAAGCACCAAGGACCACTTTATCAGGTGTGAATTCTCAATCAATGCTCTAGTCACCAACGAACTGTTAAGAGTAACTAAAATTAAAGAGTTTGGAAAATATTAAATGAGCCAGGAAGGAGTCTCAGTAAAGCAGTGTATTCAGACACATTGATATAGCTACTTACAGAGATCCTAAAGCTGTCCCGCGTATTGTATGGGGCCTTAAAAACCTCCAGCAAGCATCTCTAAACGCTGAAATATTGTTCACTAGGGGATCGGGTCCTGTAGCTCCAACTTGAGTGGAGGCCTGGCAGCCACTATATAACATCAATGGCATGGACAGATATAGTTTGAGTAGATTTTTCATTTACTGAGTAGAACAAAGAAGAAGACTGAAATATGCAGTTATAGATTAAAGAGAACATCAATGAGGATGGCAAAAAGAAAAGGAAAGCAGGGAACTAAATCGCCAGTTGAGTTTTCTTCTCTCCTTTTTTTTTTTTTATATTTGTTACTGTCCGGGTCAGTTTTCGCACACCTCGGCTAATTTCACGGGAGATACCACCTAACCTTACAATATTTGGATGCCAAGAAAACCCGTAGAAAATTAATTCTTAGGTAGGTGGCCACCATGGATTGAACTCATCACCTTATGCACCACAAGGTCCTCTTTGACCAATGGAGCCACTCCATGATGGTTGACAGCTGAGTTTCAATATTTTTTTGAAACAAGCTGAGTTCAATAAACCACCATATTTATCATCTATAATTTTTAGAAAAACTCACCTAACATGCCGAACCATCACATACCAAAAATATAACAATTATTTAAACTTTTTTATGGTATGGAAGAGTCTCATCTCAGTACTATTATGATGTAAAAAGTAACCATATTTTAGTAAAAACTAGAAAGCAAGAGATGGTATGTTTCTTTTATTGATCTGCTCTTACTACAAATTACATGAATTCAAATCCCTCTACCCCTGTTGTTGATTCAAAAAAAAAAAAAAACATAAATCCTTAGACTGCCTCTTAACATCTAGGTCAGCCTACAGTAAAGTTAGTTGCAATGGAAAACTATTGTAGCCTCAATGTTTGGGTATAAAATCCTAGGTCAGCCTTCAGTAAAGTTAGGTGCAATAGAAAACTATTATAGCCTCTAAATTATTTTATTGGTTAAATACATAATTTAGTTTAAACCTTAGGAACTAAATTATATATATTAACCAATAAAATATTACATGTAAAATATATTTTTTTAAGATAATACTGAAACCTATAGTATTATTGCCAGCAAGAGCAACAGTCAACCGACATGAGCGTGTGCCTACGATCAAGAGGTCATTAGTTAAAACGTTCTCTTTCTCAACTATTGTTGAACTAAAAAAAAGGTCTATAGCATTACTATGCAACATGACATTAACTTAGTGAATAAATCAACTTTAACTGCAATGTTCTTAGACAACCAAACCCAATGTCCATTTAGTTTCAAAACAGAATACAATCAGCATTGCACTCAGAGGGGCCATAGCTTTCTAGAGCATAGATGCTTCAAAAAAATCTTCTAAATCCAAATTAAAAGGCAAAAAGGAATTTCTAGTCCTAAGGTAGAGCAATAGACAGAAATAATTCACCCATCAACGTATTGTAATCCCCAAAACGCAATATCTATAAAGATTTTTTTTTTTTTTTTTTTTTGAGTACATATCAGGGGAGGGGGGACAAATACCGATTCTCGGGATCGAATCGTTGATGTTGAACTGGTTTACAACTGAACAATGAAACCATCGAGTCACTGCTTATTCGTTTTATATTAGGAGAAAGAATAATTGTCAACAAGAGTCCAACTCTACTCAACTACCGTGATGATTATTGATCGAGGTTATAAGTTCCAAATGTTGTTGAATTCAAAAATAAAAATAAAAATTGTTCAAGCAATTTAGTGAATCCTAATTTTCCGCAAATTATTTGGCGCAATGAACAGTAGTTTCCTAGTTAAAACTTTCTTGTATTTAAAATTAGAACTTCGATCGAACAAGAAAACCGTCTCCATTCCATTTCACAAAATCTATACAGTAAGTTTTACTAAATTCAACGTAAGTTCAGCAATTAGATTTCAATTATTTCACAAATAGGTTCTGCAAAATAGAAGCTCGCAAACCAAAACAGCAAACGCACCTGGATTGACGTTCTTCTCCACGATTTAGCCGAAACAGTTTTCCATTTCGGGTGGAGATTCAGGGCGAAATTGGGGAGCAGAGGTGACGGAACAGTTGCGGCGGGGCGGATCGGAAGCTTTCTGTGAGGCGGAGAAGGGCTGAGAGTGGAATTGAGAGCCGGAGTTCGAAGAGAAACGGATTGAAACATTGAAAGCTCCATTGGAGATGAAGAATTTCAGTCGGAGTTGTGATTGGAAAAGGCAGATAACCCTCGTTGGGGGCAAAATTGCTCCCAGCCTCTGGTTTTCAAATGCACGTCCACACCCAATATTTTTTTGGGAATTTTCATGTAGCAAAAAAATGAGCTAAAAAATTGTATTTATAACACAAAATTGAATATAATTATACATATATCAAAATTCTGAGTGATTGAATTCAATCGATAACGAGTGATTTTCAGTTTAACTTAATCACTTAACAAATTGATCGATTTCAATCACTCACAATTTTGATATAAACGAATTTTTTGATAAAAAATGCGTTATAATTTTAATAGAGGGCCGCCGATATATATAACAAATTTTCATATTTATATCTTTTTCTCTTTTATGAAATAGTCTGGTTGTTTGTTTGATATATTTAAGTAGAATTTAGCTTTACTATTTATTAATTTTTCTTCGAAAATTTAAGTTGGAACTTGGAACTAGTTTTTACTTATTTCTCATCTTTTAAACTTTCATTTTTATCCATTTGTTTTTATGCATTTATTTATAACTAACCAATCCTTTTTAATTATTCATTTTTAATCATTTCTTCTAAATTAATTAAAAAAACATTTATTTTTAACTATTCACTTAAATCTACATTCAAATAAGATTTTGATTATAATCCCTTCATACAAAAACTATTTGGCTACCATTCTTAATTTCTAACTACTCAATAAATATGTCAAACAAATACCTATTATTATTAAAGTAAAACTATCTCTAAGTCAACGTGTGTAGAGTAGAGATGTTCACGAGGCTAGGGAATGGGTTCCCCGTCCCTATCCCCGCCTCCAAAATTAATTTCGTTCCTGCAAAATTCATCATCTTTCTTTACGGGGATCGGGGCGGTGATTCACCGTGGAGAATGAGCGGGAATCAGGTTTTCGGGGAATTTTTTTCTTCTACGTTTTTTAATGTTAATTTTATAGACATTTTTTCAAATGACTATACAAAGAGTTACAATTTTCTTTCAATCCAACGGCGCAAACAGTACTGATTTGTATATATTATGTGTACGTAAAAAAATTGTATAGGTATACTGATGTTCATCTACAATTTTTATCTACGCTACTGATCGTGCACTGGGGAGGCACTGCAAGTAACATAATATATATAGATGAAGATCTTTTATAAATATTTTTCAAATAGATATTTATGGAAAAATATGTATTGATTTTTATTTAAATACTTAAATATTAAACAAAAATATATATTTAAACAAATATTTTTACCAAAAATAAAATTGATAAAAGAGGAGAAGAAATATAATTTTTGAAAAAAAAATAGGTAAATAAACATAAACGGGTGTGAATTGGGGAATAGAGAATAGGGTATGCATTTTCCGTCCTCAACCCCTTTAGCTTGCGGAGAATTTTTTATCCCCGCTCACTCCCTCATTCCCTGCCTAAACGAGCATTCACCGTCCCGTTAGAGGTGGGTCTACACGGGATCGAGGATCCCAGAAAAAATAGACATCTGCTTTTCATTTTGATCAAGTGCAATTAATATATTTTTTAATATTACTATTTATTTAGAAAAAAAAATTTGTGCTTATGCCGGAATTAAAATGTAGAGTTCCCTTGAGTTTTACTTTTATTATTGTTAGGTTGGTCTAAGAAAAAAAATGTAAACAAAGAAAATAATAAAGATACAGAAATGAAAAAAAAAAAAAAAAAAAAAAAAAAAAACAAAATAGTTTAGTTTATCATAATTGTGATGAAAATTTGAATTCACACATTAAAATAGTCTTAAGAAAAAACTAATTTTGTGTGATTTTTTTTTCAACTATATTTGAAATTCAAGTCCACATAAAACAAAGTGTGATTTTTAATCATAAAGTTGTTGAGAAGGAGGGAATGAGTTAGATTCCCAACTCCATGTTTTTTTTTTTAAATTTTAACATATAATATAATAATAATAAAAATATTCGCATCCCAAAACACTAATGAATTGTCTCATATACCAAACAAATGAAATCATTGCCCCACCTACCCTCTCGTTGGTCCATAAATTTTTATTAGAAGTAATAATTTAATCAATAAATTTTGATTTGTATTTGGCCTCTAAACTATTCTATAAACCTTAAGTTTGAAAAATAAATCATTATTATGCGAAATTTATGGTTAAGATTTAAATATAATTTCTTTTAATAATTAATTTTGAATGACTTATAACCTACAAAATTTAAATCATTAAATAATAGTTTCATAAATACGGCATTAATATTAGTGATAAAAGTAGAGTATTGTTGCAATTAGATCAATTAGCACTTTTAAAGTTTCATAAATATTGCAATTCACCCTTAAATCAGTTTTTGGTGAGATCGTTGTAAGACCCTAAAGAAAGAAAAAAAAAATCAAGTCAAATGTTAACCAAGTCTGAGCAACATCGTTTTGACTTGGAATAAAATGACGTTGTTTGGTTTTTCAGGTGTGAGACGTGTGGTCGTTGACTCATACTCGAGCGATTCTTAGAGCTCAAAGCTCGAAGTGTTGGGTTGTATGTTACGTTTCCATTTCTTGTACTTTATTATTTGAGTTGTATGTTTCACTATTTTAAAGTAATGCATGAGTTGTTGGAAGTGTTTTGTTGTACCTTAGAGAGATATATGAGTTCTTAGCGATTTTCACTCTTATAAGAGTGTAGTGTGGGTAGCTAGAGATGTTTAACTCCTTTGAAACTGCATGGTGTATTGTCAATTAAGTTTCACTCTTGTAAGAGTGTAATGTGTATTGCTAGTTGTGTTTCACTTTTTTGAGATTGTATGGTGAGATATTATTGGTGTTTCACTTTTTTGAGAGTGCATGTACTGTTTAGTGGTGTATTATAAGTCAAAGCGTGATTGAGTACGGACATGTGATTTGTCCTACTGAATGATGAAGTCTTATTCATTTACTGAAAAATGAAGTGGATAGAAATGAACTTTGTTCAGCTCAGTGTAATACCTTGGGAGCTATTATGTTTGTGTTCATATTATTAGCTTAGTAGGGTTCATTAATAAGTTGGAGAACAATATATTTAAGCATAAAATTAGTGGAAGAAGAATTTATTTTAGTGGTGGTGATGATATACAATGTGAGACAGTGTGTTGGTGGTTATGATCTACACAAATATATTGATAGTACATTAAGTATCATAAGCTTTACTCCAGCGTGAATGTGATGTGTAGAGTGAGTTGATGGTTTTTTTTTTTTTTTTAAATCGAGAAATTGGAGCTTCGCTGCCTTATACCCGGGGCACCACTGGCCCGTCCTTAGATTGTGGCACCGAGAAGAGTGAGTTGATGGTGGATTGGTGCTATGAGCCTTTATTCAATTGAGTTATGGTGTTTTTTTTTTAAATAGCTAGGTTGTATAGGAGCCTCATATTTGTCTATGGTGGTTGGAAGAGTGGAAAGTCAAGCTCGATTTACAAAATTGAGGTTGGTTGTAGGATGGCTAGGAGGTGTCCTAGCGTGACTAATACGATGATTAGTGAGGGAGTGTCATTCAAGTAGTTAAAAGATGTGTTGGAATGTACGATCGAGAATGAGTACCTCTAGGTACACAGGTTTTGATAACCAAACTTGAGTGATACTATAATGGTTTGCTCTAAGTAGTAAGGGTTTATGATGGTTCTCCCCGGAAGCGACATGTAGTTAATGAAAATACAGCTCTAGTAGTGTGTGGTGTGCATTAAGTGGTGCACTATTGTGTGGTATATGTTTTATTCATATTTTGGTCGTAGTCCGGTGTGTCTTACCAATTTGGTTTGAGCACTCTTATAGCCGATAGGTGTGGTTGCTAGCTAGTTTCCCATATGGTACATGAGGAATGTACTTTTAGGTCATATGTGCAGATGTGTTTAGCATTCCAATTGTGGACATGGACATGGACATACATTTGCACCCTAGAATTAAGTACATTGTATGCATGTTAGTTAGTATGGAGGGCGGTTAGTGGTTGACCGTTGTGAGATGTTAAGTAAAATGGACGTGGTTGGCACGTGTTTGGGAGTTACTAGGGTGATTTTTTAGCTTTCGTTGATGAATGGTAGTTTATCGCACAAGAAATATTAGAGAATATGGAGTTCCACCTCAAAACCAATTGGTAATGAGGGGAGTATTCCATATTTCTTATAAATGAGTTGTAGAATCCTCACCTTTCCAATGTGAGACAATTGCCACAAGGTGAGTATCTCCAACATTCCCCCTCAAGATGACGACCATATCGGGAAATGCCATCTTGAACTAGATCCTAATCCGAATTTGTGGACCGAAAGACCCGCTTTGGCTTACTTTTTGCTAGGGTTAGATCCGAACTTTGGGATCAAATACCCGCTTAAGCTTATGCCCGCTTGGGTGGAGTCCACACCCGCTTTAAAATTCAAAGCATTTTGGGTTGGATCGAAATTTGAGGGTCAATACCCACATTAAGCTCTATACCATATTAGAGAATATGAAGTTCCACCTCAAAACCAATTGGTAATGAGGAGAGTATTCCATATCTCTTATAAATGAGTTGTAGAATCCTCATATTTCCAACGTGGGACAATTGCCACAAGGTGAGTATCTCCAACAAAAAAGCTACTTACTTTGTATGTATATACTCACTCTTTGCTATGATGTTGTCTCTAGCGGGTTTCTTTGATGTGAAGGTGTTGAAACTTAGATGTGATCGACGGGCTATGCGAAGTGGTAGTTCGACCAAAGTCACAGACCTAATTTTAGGTTATTACCTATTATCTGTTGTTTTTAGTGAGATACCTAGCAGTTTTTGGGTGCTACACATTAATAAAGACAAAATTTTCATTTAGAAAATATAAGGTTTTATCTTTCATTATCTTTTCCGATCATCGTTTGTTTTTCTCAAACTCCATTTCATTGTTAAAATACCTTTACGAACACAATATTAAAAATTAAAAATTAAAAAAAAAAAAAAAAAATCCATAAGACAATACAAAACAACATGATAAACAAAAGTCTCCTCACATATGGGTATAATAAATGCAGACCATTCCCATTTTTTCAATCCAACACTTGTAGCAATTTCAAATTATATATGGCCAGTATTAGGGGTGTACATAGTCCGGGTTGGATAGGGTTGAAAGATTTTTTTGGACCAATTCAACTTTTCGAGTTGGTCAATTCGCTAACCCGTTCAACCCCATGCATAAATGTAACACAACCCAACCCAACCCTAGATTTTTGGGTTGGGTTGGGTTGGGTTCTCGGGTTATGTTACCCTCATTTTTTTCATCTAAAATTCAATTCATAGACCTACAAATATGTTTTACAAAAATATATGATACTATATTTCGACATATTTCAACCTATTATCAATCTTTTAGTACATATATTTTTTTTAGAAGACTTACAAAATATGTCAAAAATCTATCTTACATATATATACATGTTATATATAATATTTTTAATCCGGGTTGGGTTGGGTTGAACGAGCCAAAAATTTGCCAACCCAAGAACCAACCCAACTCAACAAAAATTACAAAATCATAACCCAACCCAACCCAACCCAAAAAAATTATAACCCAACACAACCCTTACGATTTGGGTTGGATAGTCCGGGTTGCTCGGATTGTCGGATTTTTTGTACACCCCTAGCCAATATACCTCCATATGAAGATAAAGAGCAGGCTAAATTTTGTAGGTAGGGTTATTTAAGGGTAAATTACACATTTAATCTATGTGGTTCGACAAAAGTTTGAAAAGTTAATTCATATAATTTTAAAATCTATAATTTAGGTTTAGGATTCCGATAAAGTTTAAATTTAGTCTCTATAGTTATTAAAACCTAATTTAGTTTCTATAGTTGAGTAAGAACTAAAAAATAGTTGTTACAAATTAAGTATATGCATATGAATTTGTCTCAGACAAAAAAGTATATGCATATGACTATGTTACATGTAAAAGATTTTTTTTTTAATTCAATTAATTACTTGTCATTAACGTATGAATAACTAACTTTCATGTAAATAATCGTTATCGATAAAAGCAGAAGCTCAACGACATCAATGTACATTTACTGAGTTATGGTTAAGGATAATATTTTTTAAGTTTTACCAAATTTAATAAGGATTAAACTTTAATTCTAAAATTTATAGACACTAAATTCTAATTTAATATTAGAGATCAATTATAGACACTAAACTCTAATCTATTCGTGTGACCTCATAGTTATGAAAATTATGACAAATCATCTTGAATATTCTATAAAATAATTGTAAATATGATTATTTATTTATTTATTTATAATTTAGTTTTAAACTTATCTCTAATTGGTTGTGTCAGGCTAAGAAGCAAGGACACGGGATACAATACGACACGACACGGTGACACGTCAATTTTTAAAAAAACTAAGACACGGACATGTTTGGGACACGTCGATTATATATATATATATATATATATATATATATACATATACAAATAATTAGAATAAAATAATAATTAACTTAATCTTACCATGGACAATTGAACTAAAAGAAAACATGTTATATTAAGTTTAATTTGGAAAGACACTCCCATGTGGATGAAGATGTACCCACGACATGGAGAGATACTCGATGTTGTTTAAATCGAAGGATTGACAAAGAGTTGAAGAAGATAAAAACCAGAAAGTTCTTGGAGGTGGCGACAAATAATAGTATAGAGTGCTAGAGAACTTTCTTCTTTGTTCAATATTATATTAGGTATAATTTTTTTTTTTTTTTTTGTTATTTAAAAATGAAAAACGTGGGTTTATAAGTGATGTTAATATAATAAATAAAATTGATTTTACATTTCGTTAAAAAACTTATTTTTTTATTAAAAAAAGGCAGTCAACGTGTCCTTCTCGTGTCTTTGCCGTGTCCTTCGCGTTTCCTTGCCGTGTCCATTATTAAAAAAAATAATTAAAAAAATGGACACTTCAATTCGCGTGTCCGACACATGTCCGACACTAACACTTCGTCCTAAATGAAGTGTCCGTACTTCATAGGTTATGACTTCTTACTAATTTATACTCCATCAGTTAATCAATATCTTGCACTAACTTTGGACTCAATTGTTTGATGTATTATTAAGTTTGCCTACATGCCCTTACACTAAGCGTAATCTAACTCAAATACTTATATATATTAAAAAAAATGATAAAAGTAACACTGAAAATGAAATTGAAATGTACTTAAAAAAAAGATGAAATTGAAATGTATACCTGAGTGTTAGCTTCAGATGTAGATCCAGTGTTGGAGGAATCTGAGCATGCCTTCTTATATCTCTCAATTGTTCCCTTCACACTGTAATTAATCAAGAAACAACAATCCAAATCAACAATAAATCACGTTCATTAAATCTCCTTAATCACGCACATTGATTAAAGTATAATTATGATGAACAAAAAAACACAACATTAAAACATGGTTTTGATTCTAAGAAAAGGAACATCTTTTAAGTGTCACATTAACCGAATTCTCTCGGTTAACTTAATCTTTCACGAAACCTCACAAAAAGCAATATGAATGATAGAAATCACTTCAAATAGTCCGTTGCTTTTCAACGGATGTGACGGAATGTTCCTAAGAAGAAAAAAAGTTCCCACATTTAAATATCATTTTTTTTCCCAACATTTATTTATTCATGATTTCCTTTACCGATGTACTGAAACCTTAATTTCGTCGAGCTGGTGATTGGCTGTCTGAAAACATCCTAGGAGAGATCTCGCATTATGATTGGCTCAATCAAATCAAGGGATGAGAATTTGCCAAGTGTCATACACATATTTGTATAGTGGATAATTAACTTAATTGCACCCTATTATCCACCTCGATACAACACAAAAACCTTAAAATTTTCATAGAAAATCAAAACGACGGTAAAGGCTTTTTGTCTCAAATTATGTGTACATCACAGCCGTCCATTTCCATCAGTAGCTGTCTTTTATTAGGATTAATGCTCAAGGTTTCCTATTGGTTCATTGATTCTGTACCCTAAATCTCTCTTTCTAAGTTTCTATCTCTAAAAATACTGTTTTTGTACAAAGACTCAAAAAAAATTTTCTTTTGAGTTTTTTTTTTTTTAATATATATCGGGGAGGAATGACAAATACCGATTCTTAAGATCGAACTTTTGATACTAGTGTTGAACTAGTTTACAATCAAACAATGGACTGAGTGATTTGGTTCTTCTGAGTTTCTTGTAGAGAGAAAAGGAAATTGAGAGAGATTTTGGGTAATGGGTATAAGAGAAATCTATATGGTTTTGAAAAGAAAATTGGTGGAAAGGACTAAGGAAATTGAATTAAATCTTAAGTAGAAAAATAAAGTGGAACCCATTTGAGAAATTATGAACAGAATCAAAACCCTTTTATTTTTCAGACTGAAAACTGAAAAATCTTGTGTGACGTGACCAAAGATTCTTCAAGCCCTAGACCAAAAATTAGTACCAAAACCCTAAAACCAGACACCCCATTTCCCAAACAATGGAGACAAATATGAAACTTGAGTAAAGTTTCTGACTTGCTATTGGCTTGGTTTGTTTTGGTAGAAAAGCTAAACTTTTTCCTCATTTTTATTCATCCCTTTTTCCCCCAAATTTGCCTTTGTTGTTTAATACAAGTTTAATAGAGGATTACCCTTAATAATCCTGACAAAGATTGGTTATATCAATTTGAATTTGAAGAAATGAAAAGATCTGCTGAGGTTTTTATTTCAAGGTTGGAATGGAAACTAATATTAGGTATAGTTTGATCTTGACTTAGAGATGATTGGTAAGAAAAGGGTGTTTTTAGCATGTTTCAAGGAAAACTCACAAGTTTTCTTCCTTTTTTCCTTTCTTTGGGTTTGAAACCCTAATAAGATAATTCCCAAATGGTCTTTTGACAAAGTTTTGAAACTGTACTTTTCTCTTTCTTTATGTCCAACTGACCTTTCTATTAAGGAAATGTCAAGGAGATGAAGGGGGGATTGGACTAATGAGATGACATAGAAAGAGAGAAAGGAAAGCAATTTGAAGTAAAAAGGAAAGAAAAAACAGAACCCTTAAACAATGAAGGGTATTGAGAGCTGATCTAAGACACACCACCATAAGTTTACCAAAACCCTTTACTTTTTTCAACCCTTCCCATAATATGCCCTATCTTTTTATCTGTTATACCAGATCTATGTATCCACAACACCAAAAACCATCAAACTGATCTATTATAGCAAGAAAATCAAAGAAATCTCCACAAACTCATACAAGTCAAAAACACAACCCAGAAAGGAAGCTAAAGGGAAGAAAAAAAATTTGGTAGGTTTTGGTTGCATAAAACTCAAATCTTCCAAAAAGATGACCATATTCTTAACACAACCCAGATCCCCAAATCCTGCACTTAACAAAAAAACACTTAAAATTCACAGAAATGAACATTTAAACAGAACTATGTATAGTGTTTGGTTCATTATACCTGTCGTTAGCATACTCGTAAAGACGGCCACGGGTCGAGAAAACGATAAGAGCAACTTCAGCATCACACAACACAGAAAGCTCATAGGCCTTTTTGAGCAGTCCATTTCTTCTCTTACAGAAAGTCACTTGGCGATTCGTCGTATTTTCGATCCGCTTAATCTCAATCTTTCCTCTTCCCATCTTCCTCTGAGGTGAATCAGACATCTTGGAACTCATTATTTGCTTCAAACCTAAACCAAATCCAAACAGATCAGTCATCAATCCCAAATCTTCATATATTTTTTTTTTCATTTTCCCCTCTTCTATTGATCCCAAGAGAGGTGAGATGCAACAAAATTGCTCTTTCAATATCATTTTTGTGGATTTAAGAAGCTAAATCAGAACCAAAATCTAAGCTTTCTTGTATGAGAGACAGAGATTTAGAGCTACTGAAATGTTGTGTGTTCATGTATTGAGATTTTTGCTCTAGTGTTTTGATCACTTACCTGTTGAGGAAAAGAGATGGTTGAAGAAGGAACTTTTAAGACAGAACAAAAAGAAGGGATGTTTGGTTTCTTTATGAAATTTCTCAACATACAAAGCTTTGTATTCTGAAAGATTGGGGAAGAGAAGAAGAGGGAAATGGAAGTAAGGTAGCTAAAGAAGGTGTGTGCATTTATAAAGCAAAGAAAATGACACTTTATCTGCTCAAATAGAGACTTATTTACCAAAGCATTTTCAACTAATGACTTGAATCTAATTCAACTTTTTATCATTGAGTTGATGTTTTTATTCTTTTTAATATTCTCATTTTTGAAGGGTAAAGTAAAGTGGGTGTATAGTATGATAGTGTGTAAAGTGATGAAGCAAAAGAGAATATTAAAGATGTAATCATTCTATTATGTTCAAATATCTTTCCTTTTCCCCTAATCATTCTTGAGAGTGGTAACCTTATAAGGTTTTGGCATTACAATGAACATTTCAATTTCTCTAGTTCTTTCTAGAGAGATATGAGAAAAGATAGAGAGAGAGAGAGAGGAAAAGGACTTGTGAAGTGATTACTAATGGGTTGACAGTGATATGTTTGAATAAGGTTGCACTATTGGGCTTGGTTAAAAATCTTTTATATATACAAATTAGAGAATAAAAAGACCATAACAAAACCAAAGATATATTGACATATAGCTGTTATATGGAAAACATTCTTTATCTTCCATCTGTCAAACCAAACCACTCCTCTAAACCTCATTTTGAGTTCATAAATCACAACATTAGCCTTTGAAATCCAAATATAGTGTATGATATACATGGTTAAAAATGTTTCTTAATTAGTATCTGGTTTGTGTGATATTGGAATAACCTAAGAGGATTGAAACTTTTAATCACACATTATAAATACGCTTTAGAAGTGTTTGGGGCAAAAAGAATGATAGTGATTATTGAAAATGAAAATGTGTGGGAATCCAAGGAGATCATTAACAAAGATAGTGATATAATTGTGTTTATGGTGAAATAAATGATTAGGAGAGAATCATTATTTACAAGTACTACAAAAATAATTATGAGAATAAAATAATGACTAATGGGGATCAGAGCAAGAAGTGAATATGCGCAGAATGAAAAGTTGTAACGAGGCAATGAAAAGATTATGAGAATATATATATATATATATATATATATATTTTTTTTTTTTTTTTTTTATGATGTGACCAATTTATGCTCACCTTGCTTAGTTATTCTCATAGTAAACATCGTCTGATCCTACGACATTTTTTATAGTCAAGGAATTAGTTAGAATAGTCATCACCGATTGAACTAACTACCTCTTAATTAGATCTCCAAAACTTTTTTTACCTTTAAATTACTTCAAATAGTTATTGGAGAAAAGTGGGAATGGTTGTCGATGACCTAAACATAGATAAGAGAATTATTCTATTCATCTTCTATTCAAGTGTTTTGAGTGGTTGTACTTTGATAAAAGGTAACAAAAGAAGAAAAAAAAAAAAAAAGTGACATAAGATATGAGAACCTAACCCAAATCCAATTCTAACTTTGCTGTTGCAATAATAGAAGCATCCTCAGTTACATCCATACATATTTTTCCATAACTAAATGTCAAGCCCTCCATGCTTTTTCTTTCCCTTTCTCTTATATTACCACTCATATGCTTAAACCAAGTTTGTGAAATTTTATTCATGGTATGGTCTAATTATGATGATTGGAGTTGACAAAAGGAATTTTAAATAGTGTATGGGTTGGATGTGTGTGAAACTTACTTTTTAGGAGGACCAAATTGAAAGCAAATATATTGTAAAGACAAGTCATTTGATTGATGGAGTTTTCAAATATATTGTTAAAGATTGCCAAGATTGTTGAACAAAAAAAGTGAAGGATTAAAAAGGATATATTGATTCATGTAAACATTTAATCTAAAGCTTCATACTCAATTCACCAATCTGACACAAAACCTTTTTCATATGTCATGTAGCCAATTTGTGGTTGAACATTCATATAATGTTCATGGATAGTAATATGGGAATCAATTTTTCCTTTTTCCAAAACAAAAAGTTTGTGATAACTTGGTTTTTTTTTTGAAATTTGTACTGTATAACAAATTTTCTACTCTACATTAGAATTATAACAACTTTTTAAAAATATTGTAAATATAAACTTTTTTTTTATAGACTTTATCAAACACTATTGATGGAGTCTATCAGACACTATCGATGGAGTCTATCAATCTGATTTTTCTATATTTACAAATATTTTCAAAAAGTTGCTATTTATTCAATTTTTTTGCCTTATTATAATATACATGCAATTTTTTTTTTTTTTTTTTTTTTTTTTTTTTTTTTTTTTTTTTTGAGGTCATATATGAACTCTTGAATTATCACCCAATTGAGTTTTTTTTTTCTTTCTTTTTTTGTTTCTTGAATAGTTGAAGAATAATTGTAGAGTTTGAGTTTTAGTGCTCTTAATTTGTGTGTCTCATTATGCACAATATGGTGTATTGTGTCTGTTAGGGAAAAATATGTGCGGCAGTGGAGCTGAAATTTTATGAACAATAATTTGGGTGTTTTTTTTTTTTTTTTTCCAAAAAGAAAAATAATTTGGTAGTTAAAAGCCAAAATGACATCACAATTTACAATTGAAAAAAATTATTATTTTATTTTATGAAATACAATTGGTCTTCATCATTAAATATTCGATCTTGGGTAGTACTTGCATATTCCATCATTTTGATTTTTGATGTGACCTATTTAATAAATATTCGATTTTAGTGAAAAATACTTTTTTTTTGTAGTTTTTAAATTTGGGGTAAGTTTGAGTTTGATTATGAATTTCAAAATTCAATCTTTTTATTTTTTGACATTTTAATAATATTTATTTTTAATTTATAAAATAAAAAAATCGTTAGTTATATAATGAAATGTCAATTAAAATCATGATTAAAATAATTTTGAATTTTAATTATTGATAAAGTGATTATTTTAAAATTTACATAGAATTTAAGTGAACAACTCAAGAAAACTCGTCTAACAAATTCCTCTGCTTTTAAATTAACGCCTAATATGCCTCATTTTTCTAATTTTGTCTTGACCTATTCGACATAGGTTAAGAAAATTCTAAATCTATTCAAAAATATATAAGACAAATAATTCAAGTTTATGTTTTTTTTTTTTGTTTTTTTTTTTTTTTTTTCTTTCTGAGAATCAATTTTGAAAAAAAAAAGTCTGAGGTGCAATTGGATGAAACTGAAAACTGATTGTAAAAAATGGCATTTTACCTTATAACTAATAAAAACTTAGCTTCCATTGCTTCCCCAAATCAAATATTTAATCCTATTTTCCATGATTGATTTTGTTGTAACAATTGGAATCAACTCCATCTAATTCTTATATAGATTAAGCAAAATAGAAAAAAAGTAGTGAGTTTTATAGTGTCTTGAAATGGGACCACAAAAAGCAGAGCACTTAATTTCTCAAAATAGGCTGAGTTTGAAGGGCTTCAATGCAATCAAACCTAAACCCCATAAATGCCATATGCCATACCTATGTATTTCAACCTCCCCTCTTTAATTTCTCTTATGGTATCAAAACCTTTTAATTTCTTCAGCTAACTCAACTTAATCTTAATCTCTTATACATGTTTATTTGGACAAATCAATTAATATCCTCACTCTTAATTGAAACTCATAAGGTGTCCTACCCACCCTATGCTTGTCAAACCATAATCTTAATAACATCCGGATTTTCTTTTCTTATATTGGCGAATGTCTGAACCAGCTTACGTACTGACCCAACGTCACATAAACTTATAGACAATTAATTTCTACGTAGGTGACGTCTCAACCTATTAACCTTTTGATTCTCTAAGACCCATCTTGACTACTAGACCAACACTTTATAGTTCAATATGTAGTAGGTCTATCGATGTTCGTAGTCCATCTCCTAACGATAGCTACCACTACGCCACTACCAGACACGAGATAGATCTCCCAAAAAAGATCACCTTTACTGAATAAGTTAGCACAAAGATATCAGTAAACATAAATTCTATCTCACTTCACACATTTGGGCTGCTAGCTTCAATCTCCAAACTTTATGAAAAGTATGAAAACCAACTTCTCACCATACTAATTACCAACTATGGCAATTGACATAGAACAAATCAACTTGGGTTGCTTTTCTTCTCCAATTTATCTGCAACTTCAATGAAACTCCATTAATAGAAATTGGAGTGTTAGGAAGGGAAATGGAAGAGTAAACAAAGCATTGAATTTAGAGAGAGTAAATTAAGAGAGTGAAGGGAAAATTGAAGCTTAGAAAGTTAGGCTGAGTTTGAAAAGCTCCTGATGAATAGCAGTTTTAGATAGAAAAGAAACTCTGCTTCACTGACATGCTTTTTGCTGCAAGCTTTTCCTTTGCCACTATAATCAGCTCTAAACCTGAATAAGTTGCAAATCTCCTTTGCAAAAAGGAACATAAAATATCAGTACTTTTATACCTTAATGAGAATGTGTTTCAAAGCAGCCATGTGGTGAAGCTTTGATAATCCTAACACATTTTGAATTTTGAACCATAGAGAAAACTCTCATCAATTTTTAGTAAATTGGAGATTTTGATGGAGGTTGCCTGCCCTGTTGCAATCAAGGAAGAAATTTTCTTAACAATGACAGAGAATAATTGTAATCACAATGTTGAATATTGGTTTGCAAAGTGGTATTACTAGTAGTTGCTCTTTTATTATACTAATTCTTCATATTCATACATTATATGGTGCTATCTAAGCTTCGTTCGAACCTGGAAGATAACAAGAGATTTTACAATTAAACTCACTCTTAAATTTCAAACTTGGGGATCAAGAGGCCGTTGTGGGTTCAAATCCTCCCACTCTCAATTGTTGTAATCTAAAAAAAGTTTCAAACTTGGGATCGAAGAATATTTTGGAGACTTCAAGCCTCTGCCAATGAGACTGCCCCGTGAGGAACATTGCTATGGAAGACTTATAATTGTGAGATTCAATAGTACAGATTTCTCAAGGCCATGTGATGAACCAACCTAACAGAAAATCTGATTTCCCAAGTGAATGTTCTCAAGACACAACAACCAGTCTTTTCATTCTGATAGAACTGGGATTTTCCAAATTGCCAAAATGAGTAATTTGACAACCAACTCTCCAACTACAAATTCTCTCATAGGGAGCTTTACAACCCACCAATTTCTTAAAAAAAAAGAAGAAGATTGTTTCTTTCATCAGCAAATTAGTTATTTTACCACTAGATAAAATTTGGGATTGGAAATTACAGTTTGGTGCTTTTCTGCCAGATGTACATATACATGTTTGTCACTGTTCCAATTACAGTTTGGAATTGGAAGTTTTGCTCAATCATCCTGTTCCTATCTCTAGGTTCATAATTTCTAGAAATTTGATTTAGTGCAGGATGAAACATTGAAGATTCGGTTTTCACAATCCTGAGTTTGTGACAAATTCAAATAAGTATTAAATAAACAATGGTATGTGCAAGTGGTTTCTCATCCCACAAACTTAAAACAAATACTGAAATCAAAGACAGTCATAGAATACAGTATTGGTAAAAAAATCTCACTAATCTTATACTGCTAAAGAAGAATGTGATGATAGATCGAAACTGCTTCGTTGGGAACGATCTTGGAAGCGTTTCAATGGCCTAACTTATATAACTAGGAAAACTGAGAGATGATGAGTTCAATCTATGATGATTGGGAATTTTTTTCTTGTATTTTTTTTAAATATTATTGTGGGATTTGAGAAATAATTCTATTCTACAGAAGCAAAATGGGAAATAGAGAAATTTGAGTGAGTGGCATTTAAACTGACTAATCTTTGTTTCAAAAAAAATGTGGTAGGGAAAGCAAGTTTGATTGAACTTTATATTAAAATGAAACTGAAAAAAGTACATATTATTACACTTCCATGCCATCTAGTTTTTGATGTAACAAAAGAAGTGCTTGGTAAACTTTCAAAGAAGTGGTTTGGATGACATTTATTTTTCAGTAGTCAAGAAGTCTAAAGGAGTACAACAGACATTGTAGTAAGAGATGGATAAAAACAGAAGCTAACATGAAGGAAGATTGTGTTCTGCAATTTTCTCCCAGGACTTTAGAGTTTCATCCTCAGTGTCTGTTTTGTACAGTGCAAGTCGAGTGACCGGGAAGCTCAGGCCGGCAACGGCTTCATCGAGTTTGTTTGCTAGTTCTTTTGCCTGCTGCTTTTCTTCATCTGATATGTTGGCATACAGTAGACTCAAATGCGGCATGTAAGCTGATTCAGAGATAAAGTCTGTATTATTATTATTTGAGAAGCATCATCATCTATTCCTAAACAAGCATAGTTCATTTTACTTCTGTAGAATACAATTTTCATCTTATAAGAGCTTTCTATCCAAATTTGAATGAGAAACTCAGATTTATTCTTTTCTTTTATTTTTTTTTTATATCCGTGATTGTCTTGGCCAGTTTACGCACACCTCAACTAATATCACGGGACATACCGCCTGACCCTACAACATTTGGATGTCAAGGAAACTCGTAGGAAATTAATTCCTAAGTAGGTGGCCACTATGGATTGAACCCATCATCTTAACCACTCCAACGCCCTCTTTGACTACTTGAGTCACTCCATGATGGTTAAGAGTTTTATTCGCAGGAGTTCATTATATGTTTTGTTTTTTTTGGGAAACCGAGAAATCGGAGTTTCGATCCACCAACCACGCACTGGGAGACATTGAAGGAATGAAGACACGAGAGGTGTCTACAAATTAATGTCATAGGTGAGTTTCAAACTGGGTCCTTGAGCAGAGCACACTTTCAAACATCAAGTTTTCGACCATTGTGCTACCCCTTGGGGATAGAGTATTTAATTATATGAAGTATGAACAAAAAGAAAACAAAATGTTCACTGTAGTTCATTATAAGGAGCAAAAGAAAATATATACAAGATAACCACAGTGAAAGGTTAACTCCAACCTAACCAACCAGCTTTAACTATAGTTAACCTGTCTAACAAATACTAGTACTACAACAGAGTAATACAACTGACAAAATAACCAGCAGCTAAAGTTAACCTATACATCAATACTGAAGTATTAAAACCAAATACAGCAGCTAGGTATATATCTTGATACTTTCTAACACCAAATATGTAAAATCAAAATGTTCATACTGCAATCTTAATAAATAAATACACAAGCTACCTTAGATATAACAAACTGACAGCCTGGTAACATAAACTGACTAAAGCCTACTTTATGTTCCTAAGAATCTGAGATTAAGAACCATCATGGATCATGGATTAGTCTAACGATACTCAAAGATCTTAAAGAAAAAGTAATCAGTTCATCAAATTCTTTTTAACTCAACAAGAATTCGAATATGACATTTTTGTGCATAGACACCCATTAATATTGTTGAGCTATTGCTCTCATTGCCAGTTCTATCACACACTTCTATATTGATATGATATTGTCCACTTTGGAAATCATCCATCTTGATTTTATTTTTGAGTATCTCATATCAACGGAGGTGTTGTCTCCTCCTTATATATGTACTAACTATTTTAGAAGATACGAAATTGAATGTGAATACACTTACGGGTAGAGTTGTTGTAACCAAAACGTTCACAGCAATGCGAACTAGTCTCCACCACCTGAAAAGAAAAGAAGAATGAAATCAAAGTGACAAAAAACAGAGGAAAATAAAAGATGAAAAGGAAGCACACACCTGGGCAGTAGGATGAAGAAGGAGGAAGACACACTGGTAGAAGAAGGTTCCAGTAGATACACAATCCACAGTGGCTTGGTAAGCCTTGAGCCCTTTGCAAGCCGACTGGAACTTGTCGAGGGCATCGTCAAGGGCGAGGCGGATTGCCCCGACGACGGTGATGTGAGGCTCGAATTGGGGGCCGCCGAACTCAGATCGGAGGCTCTCCATCAGAGCCTTGACTCTGATGGCTACGTCATCTGGAGGAAGAGCCCACACTGAGTACACATTCTTGTCTGAGCTACATTCTGGATTTGGATTTGCCATTGGAGGAGATGGAAATGACGGTGATCAAAGCTTCCAATTGGGAATAAAGGGTTGGCGTTGACTTCTTGTACTAAACTTTGATTCCCCCAACAGAACTAGGATCAAACCGGTCCATCTGAACCAGTTACATACAAGTTCTACGGACCTCAATAACAGGGAAGACCAATCCCCTTTCGTCAAACCGGTAACAACAAAAAGTGGTGGTTAAGCTGAGACTACCGAGCGGGTTTTATTTGGGCCAGGGAGAAACCGGCTCGTAATCCTTCCACCGAAAGGACCGGGAGGTGACGCTGCTCTGTGAAACCAGCCTCACGCGGTTTCCTCCATCTCTAGGGCCAGCTGTACCTCAGCCTTTCGACCGAGGCACAGTGGCCAATCCCTACTTGGAATGGGCGGGCCGAAGCACAACTCCCAGACCCGGCCCGCACAGCCGAACCAGCTTCCCACCACCTTATAGCCCCCATTCGGGTTACAAGCCCACACTACTGAGCTCGGCGGTAATTAATGTTACAAATGTCTTCAAAAAGAAAAAGCACAATGCCAATTCTGCCGATGTGGAATTCATGAGAACAGCATTATATACCTTTGTATTAGAAGAATAGATCATTTCAAGATTGTTCATTCATCTTTTATTTTAAATAATATATCCTTTTAAGTTCTAAAACTTTTTGATCAAATTAAAACTTCAACAGTTTTAATTGTTACAAATCTTATTTTATTTTCTCTTTTATTTTTATATTTTAGTTTTATTAATTTTAATTTGTATTCATATTCATTTTCTTCTATTTGTAACTTTATATTCATATTCATTTTTTGTTTATATTCTTTTACTAATATTTTTATCTTTATTTATTAATTGTATTTTTAAAATTTTGAACCTTAAGTTTAGAAGTTATATTTTATATAATTATAAACACATTTTATTTATAATATTACAAAAATGGCAAAAAATCTAGAAACAAAAAAAAAATATCAAACAACCCATCCTTATTTCTTATTTTGAAAAATAAAAAATAAGAATCAAGAAACGAAAAAAAAAAAAAACTTTATCAAATAAGCCTAACCAGACTAATATTTGTCACAAAGCGTGGAATGGAAATCAAAATCAAATTTGATTGAATTTCAATTTATATTACACATTATTATTACACTTTCATGCCAATTTATATTAGAAACTAGTTTTTTGATGTAACAAAAGAGATCCAAAACAACCTAATAAGCTTCATTTATTAAAGTAAAGAAAACCATAACAACGACACACAAATATTCTTGAAAGGGGGCATGGCATGAATATAGAACAGATGATCAAGCTAACATTAAGGAAGATGGTGTTCTGCAATTTTCTCCCCGGACTCGCCAGTTTTGTACAGCGCAAGTCGAGTGACCGATCGAAGCTGAGATTGGAAATCGCTTCATCGAGTTCGTATACCATTGCTTGCATTTCATGTTACTACTTGGTTGTATTGAACAAATACTTCCATTTTCTTTCTTTATAGCTCAACTACTTTCATATTTCTTGGTTGCATTTTCATTTTCCAGAGATGTGTCATCAGTACCACCATCAAATTTAGTGATACTTTCTAATCTAAAATTAACCATAGTTTCATAATTAATTTCTTTTTTTTAATTATTAATGTTCTTTTATCTACCTAATATCCTTAAATTTGAACTCATTAATTAATATTTATTCTCATTCATATGATATCACATTTTCAAAAATGTTTTCTAGATATTCTAAATTTTTATTTATTTTTCAACTAATATAATATCAATTTTTTTACCTTTTTTTGTGAGGAATCACATAAGATCATTAATTTATCATTATTACTATTTGTGACTGAATCAATTGACTTCCAAAGTTTTTATGTGATTCTATAAAATAAAATTTATATCATAAAAAAATATTTTGATTAGGGCCACATGTAGGCATCAAAAGGTAGACAATTACTTTTATATTTCTTTTTATAGTCAAAAGAGTAGCACTTTTATATTTCTTTTATAGTCAAAAAGAGTATTCGGGCGGCAACATCGGGAGGAAGAGCAACACCATATACACATTGTTGTTCCCGGATTCATTTTTAATCAAAACAATCAATATAAAATCATTTTTCCTCATCATTTTTCCTCAAAACCAATTGAGGATAAGGGAATAACCTATATGTCTTTTATATTGATGTTGTACTCTCCCACTTGAATCAGATCTTAATTTCAAGTTATTAGACCGAATACCCGTTTGAGCTTTATGAGCTCTGATACCATGTGAGAGAATAAGGGTTCCACCTTAAAACCAATTAAACTTTTCAATGTGAGATATTTCAATGTGAAATATTTGTGAGATCCTAAAAAGACTCACTAACTACTCATGAAACAAAAACTAGATTAACATTCAATTTCTAAGTCCTCCTCCAAAAACTTAATCCTAAATCCTAAGTCCTCCTAAAACTTAATCCTAAATCCTAAATATGCTAAACAAACAGCCCCATTTTGGGACACAACAAAATTTCATAATATAGATGTCACCTAGAACTATTGATTCCCTAATAGAACCGATTTAATTCAAAACAGTTAAGAAATCAATAAGACAATGATGAGATAAAAACAAAGATCACAATGGTTTAAACTATAAACACACGAATTCTTTGACATTCGAATGTTGATATTTTCTCGAAAAAATTAGTTGAAATGCACCAAAGAAAAGGAAAAAAAGAAACTTTCAATCAAGAGCACATAGGTTAAACATAATTCATTGATTTATGTAAATACCATGTTTCATACATATTATAATTTTTTTAAATTAAACCCTAAAAATTGAGAATAAAAACATACCCTTAAGACCCTATATATATATATATATATTACACCAACAGCCAAACCTTTGACACCATCCTGATCCGCCATTTGCAAGCATCTCCATCAAGGGAAGGGCGGTGTCCTTAACTTCATTTCCGTAGGAACAATGTCGATAGCGAAACCCTTACCATCATGCTGCTTCCAGTAATCGGCCTGCGGGTTGATCCACTCCGGCTCCTCGATCTCGACTCGAGATCCCTTTATTGCATGTGTGGAAATGTTATAGTAGTCATCCCTCTTCTGTACGAGCTCTGGCTTCACCACTCCCGCCCCCATCGCTTGCGGGGACATCATCAGCGCCGGCGCTCCCATCGGGAGCTTGTCGCCTGTTCGTGTGTATGTCGAATCATATAAACAAATTGAAGCACGGTGTAAGTACTGTATATATTATGTACCTCTATCGAGCTGCCATGTGCACCAGAATTTGCCGTAGGTCTTGGCGAGGTTTTCAAGTTCGGGTTTTGCTACCATCTCTGGGATTCGTGGATGAACCATCAGCCCTGATTTTATCTGTGCCGTTTACATTTTAGTTTTTTCACAACGTACATCATTCTCCCTAAATGTTGTTGGATTCTTATAATACTATTTTGGTGATCTCTGTTAGGATCTCACAAATCGGTCAAATGTGCAATATTTTAGACTTTCGAAAATGTTAGTGCTAAGAAAATGACCAACTTTTAGTTTTTTTTTTTTTTTTTTTTGGAGTACAAAAAAAAAACAAATTAGACATGAAAATAAGACAAATGTAAAGAGAGAAGGACTATTTTAATTATGGATCACTTTTTTTTTTTTTTTTTTAACATGGAAAATTAGACTTTAATATAGGAAAATTGCTTCTTAAATTAAGAGATAAAAAAAAAAAGTGACAAAATAGTTGGGATAGAAAACCTCGTATGCGTGGGAATGCCAAAGCTTTTGTTCATCCGGAGACAAAGTCTCAAATATTGTGTCCGACACAATATACTCCACCCCTGGAAAAAAAAAACAATATAACCAAAGAGTGAAAAGAAGAAAAAAAATGTTTTTTTTTTTTTGAGATTACAACCGGAGGTGGAGAGACTCGAATCCAAGACCTCTAAGTTATTAGATAGTATTGATGTCGGTTGAGCTATTACTTTGTTGACCGTCTATATTACTATACCTATTATAGTGTGGAATAAATATTCAAATTTAATTTGTGGCAAAACTTGTGCCTATGTAGTAAATAAAAAGCTTAGTACGAATTATATAACTCGTAGCTCAACATAATTCAAATAATATAATAAAACAAACTTCAAACTTAAATTGTAACATATACATGTGAGTTAGTGGAGATATTCATGAATTTCAATTATCGAAATGAAATTAAAATTGAAGGTGAGGGCAGGGGTAATTAACCAACCAATGAGATGGGCATCGGCGGCGTCGGAGTCGTAAACGGCGCACTGGAGAAAGTCGTTGTTCAAGCGAGCGGCGTAATGGTGCGTTTGGATCTGTCGAGCCAGGTCGTGGCTGTAGAGGGCAAAGGAGCAAGCGTGTTGGCTCATCTGCTTCACCGGCTTCAGCGACTGCAACAGCTCAGCGCCCTTGTCCAATACCTGCTGCCCCACTCTCATTTTCTCGCCCGGCGGCTCTGCGCCGCTCTCTCTCATCGGAGCCGCTCGGTCATCGCTCGACGCCATAAATAACAATAATAACTCACTTTTTTTTTTGTAATGGGGAAGAAGGGTGAAATTATTAATAGAGATGAAAATATGGGAGCCACGTTTGCATTGCACGTGGCGCCGACGTGGCTGAGGCTGGTTGCGTTTTGATTTCCTTTAGCCAAGTGGTGTATGTGCAATGTAACGTGCCCAAAAATTATATATGTGAGTCATTTGGATTGGTTTTTTTTTTTCAATTTTAGTCTTTTAAGTGTTTTTTAATTATTCAATATCTCGCAGGCAAAAAAAATAAAATAAAAAATGGTTGTTAGGCAGAGGACTACCCAGCAGGCTTTGGTTGGGCTCGAGAGAAACCGGTCCGTTATCCTTCCACCGACAGGACCGGAAGGTGACGCTGCTCTGTGAAACCAGCCTCACGCGGTTCCCCTCCATCTCTAGGACCAGCTGAACCCTCAGACTTTCGACCGAGGCCCAGCGGCCAATCCCTACTTGGAACGGGCGGGCCGGAGATATTCTCCGAGTTCCCAACCTACTGGGCCGAACCAGCTTTCAACCACTTTATTGCCCTCATTCGAGTTACAAGCCCACACTACTGAACTCGGCGTTAAGTGATGTCTCAATTTACTTTAAAAACAAAAAACACAATCACAATTTTGTCAATGTGGGATTCTAGAGAACGACAATGATACAGCTTTGAATTAGAACTACCGTTGTAATTGCAAGATTGTTTTTAATTCAATTCTGAGTACATTCTTAATATCACGATTAAGAAATTTTTGGTGAAACTTGATAGTATGTTTAAACTGGATTTTATTTGTAATCCATCTGATTAAAGAAACAAGTGAAATTACATATTCTTCTAATTCAAAGCCAAATCATGTTGAATGTTCAAATCCTTTTTTTTAACAGGACAGGAACCCAAGTTGCCTTATCCTCAGCCTAACATCTAAATAAGAGGTTTAGATGATGAGTTAGTTTGATGACTTATTTTGAGTAGTTAAGTGAGAATTGTAGTTAAAAATTCATTTGGATGTAAAAAAATTTCTAGAAGAATTAGAGACACAAGTTGTTTGGAAAGAATAATTAAAAGTGAGTGGTTAAAAATATGTTATTTTAAGTATTTAGGAATTGAAGGATTAAAAATGAGATCTTGTTCATAAAAAAAATAATTAAAAATGAATTATTTTGAGTAGTAAAAAATGAATGATTAGAAACGAGTGAGTAGTAATTTTGAGTCTTTAGAAATCAATGATTAAAAATAAATGGTTAGAAATGATGAATTATTTTTAATAATAAAAATAAATCTTAATTATTTTGAGTAATTATAATAACTAGTTTAGATGTAATTTTGTTAAAAGTAATTAGTAAATACTTATTTTAAATGTCTATAAATTCAACGAATAATCACCCCCTAAAATTTATATGGATGAATTGTATTACACACAATGTACAATGTATTTTTCCGAACTAAATGGTAATTAATAGCCTTTCAATCGTCATGGATTGGTTTATTGTTCAAAAGTGCCACGGAAACTAATTTAAAAACCTAAGAATTAATTTTTGAAGGATGTCTTTTACCATTAAATATAGTAGGGCAACAAATCAAATAATTATCGTGTAAGATTTATAAGATTAATTGAGATGCACGTAAACTAGCCTTGATAGTAAAACAAAAACTGCATTTAAAATAGAGAAGGGAAAATACAACACTTCAAAAAAATTGGATTATCTACTTATCAATATAAAAAGTACTTTTGATATTAATTAACTAGTTAAAAAAAAAAAAAAAAAAAGTGTAATCCCAGAGCCTTTCATTCAAACACAAATGAATAAATTAAAAAAGAGAATCCATAAAAAGGAAACACCAAAAAAAAAAAAAAAAAAGTGGTGGTTAGGCTGAAACTACCGAGCGGGTTTAGAATGGGCCGAAGAGAAACCGGCCCGCAATCCTTCCACCGACAGGACTGAGAGGTGACGCTGCTCTGTGAAACCAGCCTCACGCGTTTCCCTCCATCTCTAGGACCAACTGAATCTCAAGCTTTCGCTTAGGACCCAGAAGACAATCCCTACTTGGAATGGGCAGGCCGAAACACAACTCCAAGACCCGGCCCGCACGGCTGAACCAGCATCCCACCACTTTGAAGCCCCCATTTGGGTTACAAGCCCACATTACTGAGCTCGGCGAAAATTAATGTTGCAAATGTTTTTAAAAACAAAAGCCACAATGACAATTCTACCGATGTGGGATTCTTGAGAACAACAGTATATAGCTTATAGAACCTTGGTGTATTTGATATTTTAAAAAAAAGATCTAGAAGACTTAGACACTGAGGAAGGTAAAAAAAACTCAATTTATTGTATTAATAGATCTAAAATTCTTCAAAAGCATCACAAAAAGTCTAAAATTAAAAGTCCAAGATCTATTGCATACAGTTTGTAGACTCAAACAACCATTTACAAAATTTAGAAACTTTATATACAACCATAAAACTTTGATAATTAAATATATAGTTAACCTACGTTATTATATGAAATGGGGAGCTCAACATTCCCATCAAAACCTATTATATACTCATTTAGTTTCTTCCCAGATTTCTTAGTACATTCATAATATCAAGAGTAGGAAAATTATTTTGAAACTCAATTTTATTTTGTTTAAAGAAACAAGTTTTATTTTTTCCATAGCTTGTTCATTTTATATTTGCAATGCTTAAACTAACTGAAAAGTGGTGGTTAGGCTAAGAACAAGAAACCAAAATGGTGTTCTGATCTTACTTGTAGTTATCATTTTGCAGCAAAGCTTTTGCGCTCCAACAAGAACAACAAATGTGATGAATACAACAAGAACATGGCTGTAATTAAATGATTGTGACAATAAACAAGAAAAGAAAAAAAATTGGCTACAAACTAAACTAATAATTACAATGTAGGAAGAGAGTAAAAAAGAACACATGAATTCTGTGCAAAAAATGCTCCAATTTTGTTTATAGCCCGTAAAGGGAAACCCGACAAACGACCGATTAGTAGTTCAGCAACGAGTACTTGATGCGCAATACTATCCTTCCCTTGTCGACCCCAAGCTTAGCCCCGGTAACCAACCAATGACCTGGAATATCCTGAGGTCCCTTGGACATTTCTGTCAAATCTACAATTTTTGTAAGTTTTCCAGCATTGGCTAAACTGTCTTCCTTTTTATCTTCAGCAGTTCTTGTTTTGGAAGATGATGAGGCACCATCAGACTTCAATGGAGTAGCAGGGGTGGAGGGGCTGTGATCCCATACCGATCGTCGAATCGTGCAGCCCGGTACCTTTGAGAAGAGAAGTTTTAAATATAGTACATTCTTGGCACCAAAGTTCCAAACGCCGAGCTGCGCTCCAGTTACGATGTGAACACCAGACAAGTCTCCAATGTTGGCTTCTGTATACTCTATCGGCGCCGTGCTTACATGAGAGAAGTTCTTCCACTTGATGGGTTCAAACCACCTGCTGTCTTGCTCCTCAGGGCCATGCCATTTTGGAGCACCTATAGCAACATGCGAGTCCCAATGGGGTTGGAGAATCTTTGGCAGTGACACCAAATGTTGTAGATGAATAGCGAGTCGATTCTGCTTGCAGCCTTCAAGGTTTAGCCTAAGACCAGTTACCGGTTTTCGACCAACTGTAATCTGCAATAACACGATATGATTTATAAGAGAGAATGAAATCTAGTTTTTTTTATAAAATACAACCATAAGTGGAAAACTATCAGTAAATTTTAGACTTCCCAACACCACTGTCTATATTACCATTGAAGCACCATAAACTTGCACAGTGCAAAATTTTCATACATCTACTTCTTCATCAGCAGAACCATGAGATTTCGAAACAAGGTCAAATTAATTTTTAAGCCAGTAGAAGTAATGAGATGGAGAATACCTGATCCGGGCTGATAAAAAGCTTCGGACCCATCAAGCTGAACTGAAGTGATGAACACAAGGGCTCTTTTCTTTGCAGGTTAGTTTGTTCAGGAGCCCATGCTCTACCAACTTGAAAATCCAAAAAATATTGCAGATCCTCAATTGGGGGCTTATCTGTGAGAATAGCAGAGGCTCAGCAATTTAACTGAAAGAAACTTCGAAAGAAAACCGACTTCTTCATTTTAGCAACATTAACTTATGCCTATGAATACACTTTGACCCTTCCGTAGCACCTAAAAATAGTTCGAAATTTCTACGTTCATCAAGTTCAAAAGGTGGTTAATAACTACTGCCCAACTTATAGCATTTTTTATATATCCGTGACTATCATGGAAAATACTCATAGTTAAACTTCATTTTAGAACTTGATTACAAGACTGTAATGCCTTATGGTTAAATTTATGAGTAGGTAATAACTTCTTTGCGTGTTAAAATTAATAGAAGTGTACTTACATTCCAAATATAGGTCGATAGCACGGGCTAGATGCTTCAGACCAGGCACTCCTTCGAGCAAGGAGACGATGGGGGTAAATGTCATGTTGATCACATCTGGGGCTGACTTTACAGTCTCTGCCCACTTGGCATGACTCTGAACAAGATCATCACCACCTCTTCTCCTAAAAATTACAGTAACATCCTGCAAGAAGCCGGGAATCGAGTATTTACTTTTTCAGACTCAAGTTAATAGAAGCATAACATGTCATATGCTTACAAAAGTAGGTGAAAAATGTCAAACAATTTACATTGACAACTCATTGAGATACTCCAGATATACAATAAACTTAAACAGTGAAGTTACTTAAGTAAAATGAGTGTTTTATACTAACCTTATCCTTGTAACTCAAGGGACCAGCAGTTGACTGACCTTTTGAGTCAAGAAATCGCTGTTCCTCGACCTCTTTCACGTAGTTCTCGATCTCAGACTCTGACAAGGGAGATGATTGGTGTTGCCTGATATATACCACATCTCTTCCACCAATAGTTGCGGATGTAATGATATGCGTGCCAAAATTTTCGATAAAACTGATGAAGGAAAAGAAGTCCGGGTTATAAATTATTATCAAGTCACCGAAACTTGCAAGTGCACATGCAGGACAGGAACCAAGTTGCCTTATTCTCACCCAACCTCTAAAACTTATGTGGGTGAATTGTCTAACTTACTATGTATTTTCCAAAACTAAATGATAATTAATTGCCTTAAAACCATCCTAGATTGATTTAGTGGTAGAAAAGGCTTTGAGAAACTAAGATGAAAACCTATGAATTAATTTTAGAAAGATTTTCTTTACAACCAAATGTAGTGGAATCAAACAGTTGTCCCGTGAGATTAGTCGAGGTGCATGTAAACTAACCTGGATGCTCACAGATGTCAAAAAGATGCATTTAAAATGAAGAAGGGAAAAAAATAGATAGCTTACCTAGCCAAGGACACGGGATCCCATGTGTACGGCACAGCACGCTTGATTTCTTCATGTAAAACTAAGTTCGAGTTTTTTAACTCGACCTTAAATAGAGGAATAAAATATCCAATCATAGCAAGTGATTTTGTAGCTGCAGCGTCTACTTGCCAAGAACCACTGAAATTGAACATGGCATTAAAGCTTCCAAGTGGAATGGTTCCTGATATGTTCGATTTCTGATTGAAGTATTCTGCCATCTGAAATTCCAGGCATCAATAGAACATATTAAGCATTCAAACTTAAAGATGATAATTACTCAAATTTTAATAGAGTTCCTAATGAACCTTATTGATATTAATTAACTAGTTAAAACCAAAACTAAGCGTAAACGCGAAGGGCGTCATTCAAACACAAAACAATCACGCGTTAGCTATTCAACTCAGTAGAAACATCAAGTGTGGAAAATGCTTGAGCTTAGGTTTGAACCCTCTAACTTCATTTCAAGCATTCTCTTTTACTGTATCCATTAACCAAGTTACAAACTTGCAACTATTTCAAAAACAACCTCCATAATGTGATACAAATAGTTCTAAATAAGTTTATGCTTTAGTAAGCTCTATAAGGGCAGCCAAAAACCTCAGGAAAGGAAATGCCACAGAAACTAATTAAAAAGAATAACAAAGCTGTGAGAATGAGTGACTGGGTTAATATAAGAGATCTTAGATTCACATAAGAACACAAAAAATCAAACCACAGCCGTAAATATAGATAAACACTGATAAGGACGATAATCATCTACATATCTCCACATTGTTACGATATTATCCATTATGGCATAACCCTCCTTACTTTGCTTTTGGTTTGTCATCACTTATATATTCATAATCTTCCCCTTATCTAACATTTTTTTATATATATTTGTCTCCAAACCAGCTAGCGTGCATCTAAACTATTGTCCTTTTTTTTTTTGTTATACGTGACTGTCTGGGCCAGCTTTCGCGCACCTCGACTAATGTCACGGGGCAATACCGCCTGACCCTACAACATTTAGATGCCAAGGAAACTCGTAGGAAATTAATTCCTAGGTAGGTGGCCAACATTAGAGATTGAACTCATCACCTTATGCACCCCAAGTCACGCATCTCAACTATTATCGCGGTCCATACATTTGATCCTACAACACTAGGATGTCAATTCCGAGTTAAATGGTCATCATCAATTGAACTCATCACCTCTTAATTCTCCAAAACCATCTCGAAGATTAGATCATTCCGTGATATGGATGAAACCCACCAACCCTTATGTAACAATGGGACAACTTTGTTTGTATACCAACCATATACGTATAGGGAAGAAACAATAGCAATAGAGGATCAAAAAGTGCATAAACAGCAATGAATCATTAACCATTCAGGAAGGGAAGCACAACAAGGGGGATTAAAAGGAAAGCAAAAAAAACAACCAATTGAAAGAACATCTAAGAATTGACCTTATGGAAGGAGCAAACAGGGACGTTTTCGGTAGCCAAGGAATCTGAAGAACACACAACATGATCAGGCACATTGGAAAGCACAACCCCATGAGACAGAACAAGGTCCCTGCCATGGCTATGGCTATGGCTATGGCTATGGCCACCATCGAGCCGAACCAGGCTCGACCCAGATGCTCCTTTGCAGTAAAGGAGGCGAATATCAGCTGTGACATCAAAGCCACGCCCTAAAGCTTGGATTGAATTGGCAAGTGTAGTGCTCAAAGCATCATCCATGTTTGAAGCACCAGGATCTATCATTGCTGAAGGAGATGAACACCAAAATTTTGCAATCAAAAGAGAAAAAGAAGTTGGATTGGGAAATGGGTTGGTTTATTTATGCAATTTTGTTTTGGTTAAGAGATTAAAGATTGAATTTTTTTTGTTAATTGGTTGTAGTGGTGGGACAGGTTAGACTTTGTCATTGATGATGTTAATGTTTGTTTTGTTTGTCCCAACCAAGAGGCATATAAAGTTTGACTAATAATTTCTATAACAAAGAACGCGTTTTGGTGTTTTGTGCCAAATTCATTAATTTGGAGAGTTCTGAGTTGACTCTTCTCTCTCTCTCAATTTTTTTTTTTTTTTTTTTTTTTTGAATTGATGGTACTGTGATTGGTTATTAGTTTAGTATAAATTCATCTTTACTTTACGATCATGTTTGATCCTTGTAATTGGTATTGTTATTCTTTTTTCTCTTATTTGTATTCTAAAAAAAAGGTTGGCTAAATCTTATTTTATGCAAATTTAAAATAAATAATTATAAATAAGAGTTATTTTTAAAAATAAAAATGAGAAATAATTGGTAAAAACTCTTTTAGATATAGATTTTGAGATGAAAATTAAATTTTAAAATTAAATTCTAAAATATGCCCAACAAACAGCCCCACACCCCACATGACATGATTTTTGAGAAATTTGGTTTACCCTATTCTAGAGAGCCACCTTTGTACTTTATTTAAGACTAAAATGTTGAATTTAGAAATGATTTTAGTATTCACACCTGAAATACTGAAAAGGAAAATAAAAATATGCAAAGAAAGGAATCAAAGGGTAGTCAACTCCAAACTATCAAAATTTATGGCTCAACTAGTCATATAACCATTAAAATTGTGTTTTTAATTCACAACAAAGATATACTAAAAAAAGAAAGTTGTAATAGATGTTTTACATAATAAATATTATTCAATTAACTGACAAAATAGTAACCCGATCAATAATATTTTATGATTTGAGAGTGGTGTTTTACAAAAATCCGTTTAAATATATATATATATATATATTTTTTTTTTTTTTTTGTAAAAAAATTAGTAAATTCTCAAACTAATTCTTTAAGATAAATAAACACTCCAACCAAGTTAGGGTTTGAAAATTGAGGACACAACCTCCAAAATCGAAGGATAAAAGTCTCTTGGTGTTTAAATGATAGAAGTCATTCAGTTTAACAATTGATTGACTTCTATCAATTGAATTGATTGACACATATCAGATTCTTAAATGATAGAATGTTAGGAACTTATATGACTTCTAACTCTTGATATGATTTTGCCTCTAGTATTGGTGGAGTGAGAGAATTCCATCAGTTTTTTAAGTGATAGAAGTCAATCAAATTGACTACTATCAGTTTAACTTATACAACCTAAACCTACACTACATATTTCTATACTTCTTCAATTAGGTTTTTAAGTGATAGAAGTTTTAATCAGAATGACTTCTATCGGTTTAACTTATAGAATCTAAACTTACAATACATGTTTTTACACTTCTTCAATCATTTTTTAAGTGATAGAAGTCATTTCGTTTGACTTTTATAAAATTAATTGATACAACCCTTCTATTAGTTTAACTGATTGACTTCTATTAGGTTTTAAATAATAAAAGTAAACCAGATTTCAACCTCACATCCGACACTGTTTAGTCGTCTTCGACCATTGGCAAGTCAGAAGGTCGATACCAAATAAACAAAAAAAAAAAAAACCTTGCATTCCTTGCCTTTGATTTCAAAGGTGAATGAGTTCCATCAATTACGCAATGCACCAAATTGAAAAATACACAACATAATCACTACCAAATTAAATCAAATCCCACCATAAAATCAGAAGAACAAAAAAAAGAATTATAATGAACGAAATTTCCAATTTCTTTACAAATTCACTCACCTGACTAACTATTCAACACACAAAAAGATATGTACATAATAAATTCACAAAACCCCAAAAATTCTCTCATATCCCAACATCGAAACATAGTATTATATCATCTATCAATCAAACTGATTGACTTCTATCCGTTGAACTGATAGACCTTAAACCTACACTGCAACTAACTTTTATCACTTAAAAAACTGATTGACTTCTATCAATTGAATTAAGAGAATTCAATAAATTTTTAAAGTGATTGAAGTCAATTCGACTTCTATTGATTGGTGGAACCTAAACCTAGATTGTTTTTAAAACTTCTTCTTCTATTCTTCTTTCTTTTCGAAACAGAGCACTACAAACACAAATTTAATCATACTTTAATTTATATCATAAAAGAATATAATCACACAAAACAACTATGTCAATCTATAGAAACCAGATGAAAAGATTCCTATCAAAGTATGAAAAGTTGATTTGGTTCAATCATAGCATCGTCGGTCACAACTCTCGTGCTCAAGGCGACTTGACATCTAACTGAAGAAGGAAAAAACAAATACTCCTTTATACTCATATATCACTGATTGAAATCGTCGCCGTCTCTTTCTTCTTCCTCCTTGATTCCTCTCAACCCAATTCCGACCACCGCCAATTCCGAATCCCTTCATCTCCAAAAGAAAAGTAAAATAAAGAATCTAATATATGTAACCTAGCGCAACAATCCATTGATGATTTTGATGGATTGAGAAATAAAATCGAAAGTAAAACAAACAAAATCGATGATCCTTCGCCGATCTTGTTGAAGCTCGAAGGATAGAAGAAGATCGTAGAGAAGAAGAGGAAAAAAAAAAGAAGGAGAAGATAAGAAGAAATCGAAGAAGAAGAATCGAAGAAGATGAAGCCGAAGAAGATGAAGCCGCAGAAGAAATTGAACACAAAATCAAAGACGGAGGCGTAGAAGAAGTCGAAGAAGGAGCGTGTATTTGAAAAAAGGGCATGAAATGAATTTTGAAAAAAATAAAGGAGAAGTTGACATCAAAGAATTTTTTATAAATTGTGCTATATTTAAAATTAAAGATTTTAAAGTTAGTATACAACACAAATTCCCTATTTTTTTATATAATTTAGCCTCTGTATTTTTTTTATCATGCAAAAAAAGAAAAGTTTGGTTTTTATAATTATTTCCCCAAACACGAATGTGAGATTATTTTGGGAAACTTTATCAAAATAGAATAGAATGGGTCACAATGATTTTATTATTGGGGATTTTGCATGTATAGTAAAAAAAAAAAAAAAAAAAAAAAAAAAAATCTAAATTGAGTTCTATTAATAATAGAATTTCATCAATAATAGATTCATTATATCACTACTTGAATTTTCTATGAATGATAAAACTTTTCTATCACTTATACAATAATCTGAGTGATAGAAAATAATTCGATTATAAATAAATTATTTTAAAATTATGCTATAAATATAATAAAATGTGTTGCTAATGATAAATTATCTTTAATATTTGAATGTAAACGAGTATCAATAGTTTTGAACCATCTCATTCTCCCATCTCGTACTAACAAAAAACTTTATCGGAATAGAATAATGTTTGTATTTAATTCTGAAAAATCGGAATGGGATATGAGTTTGAAGATTGTAAGAATCCCCATGTCCTGATTACGCATTTCGATACACACCGATATGGATAACGACGACGAAGATGACTTCTACGACGCGCTCCAAGATTTCCCATCGGAAAATTCTTCCGTCTCCGGCCAACCCCAACCCTCCACCTCCGACCCTTCTCCGGCGACCGAAAACCCAATCGCCGCCGATAATCCGACCCCAGATTCCCCTACCACTTCCCTCCCAACTACAATCGACTATTCGGCGACGATGAGCCCCGAAGAGAAAACCCTAGAAATTGGGGGATCCGGCGACGAGGCCTCGACGGTGACTACCGTGGAGGATGATTCCGGCGCAAAATTGGGGGTTTCGGAGGCGGAATCCGGCGACTCCTTCGTAAACGAAGAGAAGAGTAAGGCATCGACGGTGACCACCGTGGAGGTTGATCCCGGCGGGAAATTGGGGGTTTCAGTGGCGGAATCCGGCGATTCTTCTTCAAACCTGCTGGCTTTGATTGCGGGATTGCTCATCAAGGCAATTGGGATTCAACTGAGCTTCTTCGTGTACAGTATTTGCTTTCCATTGTGGTTTTTGTATCATTCTTACACGTTTGTTTTTCATCCTCTTCAAGCGATTAAGCTTGGGAGAGCGTATGTGACAGGGAAGTTATTTGGGGTTTGGGAACTTGTTTTTGCTGCGATTAGTCCCTTTGTGTCCGAGCGGTTTAAGGAGCCAAGGTCTCTTTGGAGCGCCGTGGTTCGATGTTGTTGGGGTTTGTTGTGGTCTGCTTATGTTTGTATCATTTTGTGTGGTCTTTTGATTTCTGCGCTTATATTTAGTGGGTTTTTGATGAGGTTCTTAGTTCAAGAGCCTGTCAACATGAAGGAGGTGTTGAATTTTGACTATACCAAACGCAGCCCTGAGGCTTTTATGTCTATCTTGCCTGATTCTGATGATTTGTATGGTCGGAATTGTAAAGAGAGTATCGTAAGCGGGAATGCCCCGTCTCGGGTTATTCCTCATCATCATCATTTGCAGGCCATTGTCTCGCTAACATTGCCTGAGTCTGAATATAACAGAAATCTTGGAGTCTTCCAGGTATGCACTTTTTTTTGTTAATTATGGCAAGTAGCATGATTTTCATTGAAGTGAAACGTTTATTTTCTCAGAATTAAGAACTGCACTTGGTATTATCATTATATTACTCGAATGGATAGATTGGGATTTTTTGTTTTTCTTGTTTTTGAAACCGGGATGTCGGAGCTTAGCCCCATTATAACTGGGGTAACCATGCATGTCCCTAGGCCAGGCAACAGGAGACAGGAATGGAGACATGGGAGGTGTTTACAAATAAATGTCACAAGTGAGTATCGAACCTTGGACTTTGAGGGTAGGACACCTTCAAAGCCCAAGTATTCAACCACTGTGCCACCCCTTGGGGACTAATGGATAGATCGGGAATGAGAACCCAATTCCCTTTTTGCTTGGTCAACTATTGAGCATTTTGGATGACGGAATTTGCAGTTATTTAGTTGAAGAAACTACTAAGAAAGTGTTCTTCTGATATTAGAATTAATCATTTTAGCTAAACTTCAACAATCGGCTTGGTTGGGTAGATGATGATATGGGAATAGTTGCGTTATATTCAATGAAATAAGATCTGCTAAGAACTTGAGTTATGCATCTATCTTGTTCTGTCAAATGCATTGGTTATTTTCTGCATAATTGTTCTACGAATAAAGGTGAACATGAAAAGGCGAGTTAGAAATAAGTTCAAAACCGAGGATCCCCAACAACAAAATAAAGTTCATATAGTAATGGTTTCAGTTATCTGAGTATGATAAACAACAGAACATTGATGAAAAACTCATCCAAAGAGTTCCTTAATGAATGATAAGGCTGGGTTTATGAGGGCTTATAGAATCTTACTTAGGAGCAGACAACTGCGCATGAACGTCCATATATTATTAAATTTACTTAAAATTATCTCTCAAGTATGTTTGGCAATGTGTATTATGTGAATACTTGTAAGATATTTGATGTTCATACTGCAGATTAGAGTGGACTTTCTTTCTGTTAGAGGTGACGTTCTTGCAAGCTCAAGCCTTCCATGCATGCTACAGTTTAAAAGCGAGCCGATTCGCCTTTTACTGACTATCCTGAAGCTTGCTCCCCTTGTTACTGGCTATGTATCAGAGTCTCAGACTCTGAATCTTAAGCTTAAAGGTTTCACTGAAGGAAGTATACCGACAGCCTGCCTGCGGGTTACAATTGAACAGCGAGCAGAGTTCAGTCCTGGTGCTGGTATACCCGAAATATATGATGCATCCTTAATCCTTGAATCCGAACTTCCCCTGTTTAAGAGGATTATATGGTACTGGAGAAAGACTCTCTATGTATGGATTAGCATGACATCATTTATGATGCAGTTGCTTTTTACTCTCGTCTGTTGTCGACCGATAATCCTTCCTACAATACGGAGAAGGGATGTATCTGCTAATGCAAGCCCACAACTACAAGAAAGGACATCTAGGCACAAGGGTTAGACAAGAACAGGCCTCCCTTTTTATCTGATCGAAATGTTCAATCAATAAGAATGTTGTTACTGATGTATAAACCCAACGATTCCAACGTTGTTGGTTGCCAAATGTTACTACATATTTAGTACGACCAATTCTTTTATTTGTTTATTTTGCGTTAACTTGTATGTTCTTGGTTTGAATTGGAAGTCAATTGGGATGATGATAAATGAGAGGATCTTACTTATGACTGTACAGTTCTAGAAACCATTTCAACTCATTTGAAGGACAAGTTCTGTTGACTGTTAACTGGGGTTTTCATTGTGTGTGATATTATCAGGGCTATACCGTTGGCGGCGGCGAAGAAGTTTCATTTGGAAGATACGAACCATACAGAATCTGTAACGTGTATCCTTTAATTTGCCTGGCATCAGGTTATTGTTTGATTATATTTTGTTCTTTGAATAAACTTGAAGCAATGTAACCTTTGCATTGATGAGTAGAGTTACTTCCACGCAACCATTAAAGCTTCAACTTATTCTATAATCTACTTTGATTTTCTGTGTGTCCTAGCAAGAATCTAGTTCATGTGAAATCAGATGCTTGCTCATTTCCATATCTTTTTTTATATATATAGAAGTAGAACAATTTTGTAACAGGAAGATCATCTTCAGTAAAGTTTGAAGTACAAGAAAGCAAAAAAAAGGTCCTTTTGGAAGACACTTTTTAGAGACTTCTACACCTGAGGTTGCCCCTAAATTTTTTTTTTTTGAAACAAGGGTAATCAAGCCCGTCCTTAGGCCAAGCACCAGAAAACATCGAAAGAATGGAGGTACTTGAGGTGTCTATAAATTAATGTCACGGGTGAATCTCGAACTTATGACTTTAAGGGGAGCACACCTTCAAAATCAAAGTCTTCACTCAATTAAAATGGGTGCTATCAGGCCCCAAGCTCTTGGCTGGATTCATGGTGCTTCTGTAATTGGCCTGAAAATAAGATGGTAGATTACTCAAATATTCATAAACCTTTTTTATTTGAACTAACAGCAACATTCATCTTAACATCTTGCAGTGCAGACATCACATTGAGAAGCACAGTAGCACCGACCGCGAATCCAGCTAGTTCACCAACCTGTAAGATGAAGGTAAATGAGTTGATGTTCTCGAATATGCAAGATTTCTTGTTTTTTCGACTCAGATCGATATAGAAAGTTTGATCAAACCCCAAATTCTCATGTTGTAAGCTTGGAATCAGAGTAAATTGTGAGGAAAAGATGAAAGAAGAGGAACTAACTGCTCTATTATCTGCCGTTACTAGTCAATTGGTCTTGTTTTCCATTAAAAATTAGCCAAGAACTTTAGCTATATTTGATCGATTTTGATTTCGATTTCATCTTTTCCATTTGTTGTTCATTCCTTTTTCTTCAAGCTGGCGTTGTTAATCTCTTAAAATAAAATAGAGGAATAGATCTAAAAGATGATGGAATGAAAGTCAATAGCATATCTTAAGACCAAGAGATCTCATTGTTGTTGAACTTAAAAGAAAAATATGCAAGAACAATTTGAAGAAAAATATCGTGTTTAGTTCCATTAGGGGGGAGTTCTGGATTTCAAATTTGTGTTCGATCGATTTCTTAAAAAAAAAACCCTTTTAAATACAAATTTTGATTTTTGTCTAATGTACTCTAAAAGTTTCATTTTATATCTTATCAACCCACAAGTTTCAAAAATTGTCAAATTTCTATTGAATACAAAACTTGAAATTAGAAGCTTATAAAACAATTAGATAAATACATTAATACATAATAGATTTTTTTTTTTTTTTTTTTTTGATAATTTAGGGATATGTTAGTTTTAGAAAAAACAATGATAATACATAAACATAATTTTTTATTATTTAATCTAATTTTTTAAAACAAAAGATAAATCGACTAATCTTACGAGATATATAGAAATTTCTATATAGTAACCATCATTAATTGAATTCTATAACCTTTTAATTCTCTAGAATATTTCATAACCATCTCTCACCATTTCAAATATGAAAATTGTAATTAATGATTTATTTGAACAAAATAATTGTAAATGTAATTAAATTTGAAAAAATATTTGCATTTATAATCATAAATACGGCTCAATACTATATTATTAATATAATATTGTATTATGTATATCATTAATATTTATGACTATGATTATTAATTTTTTTTAAAAGTGATTATATTTATAATTATCTTGTGAATTGAACAAGATTCTGGAAATGTTGGTTAAATTTCACACGTTGGCTTAGTTTCTTGATTTTCATATGTTAATTCGATTTTGAATTTTTTTTCTTCAAGTTTCTCAAGTACAAGGAGAAATAACCATCATCCAGGTTGGTTGTTAAAAAAGTAAGTACTGAGTGGATTACATAAATTTGAAAAAAGAAAAACAAAAAATGGTTGTTAGGCTGAATTACCCAGCGGGTTTTGTTTGGGCTCGGGAGAAAGGCCCGTAATCCTTCCACCGACAGGACCGGGAGGTGACGCTGCTCTGTGAATCCAGCCTCACGCGGTTCCCTCCATCTATAGGACCAGCTGAAACTCAGACTTTCGTCCGAGGCCCAAAGGGCAATCCCTACTTGGAACGGGCGGGCCGAAGAAATTCTCCCGCTTCCCAACCCACTGGGTCAAACGAGCTTCCATCCACTTTAATGCCCTCATTGAGTTACAAGCTCACATTACTGAGCTCGGCGACAAATAATGTCTCAATTGACTTTAAAAACAAAAAACACAATCACAATTTTGTCGATGTGGGATTTTTCTGTAGACATAGTTGGAAAGATTAAAAAAAAACTCAATCACATTTAAACTTAGATCAACTTGTTTGTCACTGACAAATCAAATTTCTTCTACTTTTATTTATTTTTAGTAGACTTGAAGCAAGTAACTTGTGCATCGACGAACAGGATTCATGTGAACAAACCATCCAGGCAGCCATCAAAGTTTGAACTTATCCTTATCCATATGAGTCCCAACAACATCAATCTAATTTGTTTCATTAATTAATTCCCATGTGATTGGATAAAGTAAAACCAAAAACATGCAAGTTTCTTCTTGCACTCTAAGCCATGATCAATCTACACATAAACTTTGAAATACAAGTCACAAAAAGAGGAAAATTAAGCTCTTTTACACTATAATATAGTAGATAACATAACCCTCTGGTTAGGCTAGAGTTTAAAGCAAAAGCTTGTCAATGCGAACCATTTCGACTCTGTCCTTTGAGGAAAGATGCACTTTTGGTGATCTCTCTTAGAGGCTTGTCTGTGAACCTTATGGTGTTGTAGACCAAAGCCCCTGCAATTGCCCCCAAAGTTGGTGCCACCATGTATATCCATAGCCCTTTGAACTGCCTTGATACTATTGCTGGTCCTAGACTTCTTGCTGGATTCATGGATGCTCCTGTAATTGGCCTGAAAAACACACCAATCTCACCAAAATTACTAAGGATGTGTTTCGGACATCGAGAAAAATAATTCACGATAGAGAACATGGGGAAAAATGATGATTTGTGTTTGAAGTGACAGAAACAATTATGGGAGAATCGTTACCTATGTTTAGAATGTATTAAGAGAGCAAAATAGTGAATATAGGAGAAAGATTGCAGAAACAATTATAGGAAATTATTCACTCATAATCCATTAGTTTAAGCTTTTGGGTTGATTGGTGTTTTAACATAATTCAACATGATATCAAAGCAGTAAGTCCTGCGTTCGAGCTCACTTATGAAACAAAAGGTTAAACTTTTTGGTTGATTGGTAGTTTAACATAATCCAATGTGTAATGATTTACATTCTTCTTGATCCAAACATCCCCTAAACCTTGAAAGCAACTTATGCAATGAAAACACTAAAAGTATTTGTTTGGATTGTTTGTCATTGTTGGAAGTTGAACAACTTTTATGGTAAAGAATATCCCTTGATAATAACGCCAAATGGGTTTCTTATAGTTTAATGTTTGTAGGTTGAAAATGAAAGGAAGATGTTGAAATTAAATACCCTGAAAACATCACGTTGAGAAGGACCGTAGCGCCAACAGCAAGTCCAGCAAGTTCACCAATCTATAATAGAAAATCAACCAACAAAAACAAAAATTAGAATAATTAAAAAAAAAATGAAATAATGAAGAAGAAGAGGATGAACTAACGGCTCTATTGTCAGTGGCAACGCCAGAGACCACAAACATAAGGTAAAATGTGATGATGAATTCAATGACAAAAGTCTGCAAATATGAATCACTTGGAAGAGTCCCTGAAAAGAAGTCTTCTTTTCCATTGAATATTAGCCTAAGTGTCCCACTTCCCAATGTTGATCCAACAACTTGAGCTATCACATAAGCTGGCACCTGCAATCATTTTCAAATTCTTTAATCAAATGTCTTGAACCATGTTGCGTTATTCTCTATTTTCGGAATCCCCCGAACTAATTACGTTACGCTAGGAACGTAGATAATATGCTAATTATATTTTATGTTTTCGTATTGAACTTTTATGTGATTAAGTCAAATGATGTATTAAGTTTTATGAGAAGTACACTTACATACTACCTTTATCTAACATTTATATTCTTATTTCTTAAATAAAACAGTTTATCTCCTCTGACCGTGAACATAACTAACACCACATTAGTTAATTTGTTTACAATTACTTCTTAACATGTATTCTTTACCGTATCTAAAATAAAAAAGGTTTTCCTTTTGGTTGTGAACATAGGAGACAGAAGGTCAGTGAATCACGTAAAATCTGTGTGTTTTATCTCTAATGTCGTTTACGGTGTCTGTAGCAGAAGAATGTCCCAACCTAACCAACAAAGAATTCTCACCAAAAATTGAGAAAGTTTAAATCTTTCTTGTTTTGTAGGCTATTTGAATAGAGGGATCTCAAGAATTTGACCAAACCAAACCAAATCTAAGCAAGAAAAAAAAGGGGGAATTAGGAGAGTAATTGGTTGACCTGTTTCCATGGAAATCTGTTGGTAGTGGCAAAGGCAATGGTGACAGCAGGGTTAAAATGAGCACCAGAGATATGACCAACAGAATAGATCATAACCATCACAACCAAACCCCAAACAATTGCAATCCCAGGGAAAGTTATCATTTTGTCTTTCCCCAAATTCACAACCACTGCTGCTCCACCAGCAAATATCAAGAAATATGTTCCCACAACTTCTGCAACCAACTGTTTCCACACCCAAAAAAAAAAAAATCAGCCTCTCAATCGTCCAATAAACATTTGGTTTTTGAAATTTAAACCTTGTTTTCACTCAAATTTTCTACAAAAGATTTCATCTTTACTCGAGAAATTATTTGAATACCAACAAAGTTTTAGGAAGTTCCCTTTTTCAGTTTTCGAATAGAGATTGAAGTAGTTGATTTAGCCTAATTTTCAAAACCGATAACATAAAACCAAATGGTTATCAAACCGGCCTAAGATTTCGAGATTTAGAGACAAAAAAAAACAGAGAAAAAAAAGGAAAACCTTTTGAATGAAAGGAACAGAGATACAATCAGCAGGTTGTGTGGTGGATTCATCTTTGATATTCAAAGAAACAGAGTGTTGACCATTGCTTGACCCTGAAATCTCAGCCATGGTTGTTTGGTTGAAGAACAAAAAGGGGAGATTTTTGAGAATGGATACACAATTGTTGTTGGCAAAACCCAGATGGGAGAGATGGGATTTATAGAACCCCAAAAGGCTGATGAAATGAAAAATAATTGAGCAATTTTTATGTTAATTTTGATATAAAATTAGAATAAGTTTGACATTGGAGAAATCGTTGAAAATTGTGATGTAATTAGAAGATGAGAAGTGAGAGTGATGGGAAGATAAAATTTGAAGTCCATCATTGAACGCTCATTCAACTACCCGCCCGATATACAGACAAAGATATGAATGCAACTTCTTTTTTAGTTAAACTTACTCCTCTATGTATCCTAATATCTTCGATCATACGAGATCGTAATTATTTTGAATAATTAAAAATTAAGATTTCTATAATAATTCATTTGAATGAAGATTTTTATGAAAAAATTGCTATAAAAGACTTGTTTAATGTAATTTTTGTATAGAAATGTTAAAGACAATATTTTATTAGAATGTTAATTTGAAATTAAGAATTATTTTAAATAGTTAAAATGAGATTAAAAAAATGAATTATTTTAAATAATTAGAATTAAAAATTTATTTTGAATAGTTAAAAATAAATAATTATAAATGAGTAGTTAGAACTGAATAATTATTAATTAAAATTAATAAATTGTTTTAAATTATTACACTAAATGACTCAGAGAAACAAAAATTGCAATAACTTCTTTGTATGTGATTTTTTAAAAAGTAATTAATGTAAATTTTCTTTAAATTTTGACAAACAATTACCTCCCATGTTATACTACAAATACTTTAGGACTAGGTGGTATTTGAAACATCCGTTTGATTGTTACAAATAATAAATTATTATGTTTTGAAGGCAGATTATTTTAATATGAATTATAAACCCTCAGAATTCATTGAAGATATACTTAATTTTTTTTTAGTTTTTTTTTTTTTTTTTTAATTTTAACATCGGAACTTTAAAAGAAAAATGATATTGTCACAATTGAATTAAATAACTTGAAGAAAAAGGTTGTTTCATTAAAGTGTGTTTCAGATTAGATAAGACGAGGAAAGTATCCTATTTTTATGAAACGGATATTTATTTAAAATTTAAATATAGAATTCATACTCTTTCGCATGCTTAATTTAAATCTTTAAATTTTATCTTCAAAAAAAACTTTATATTTTGAAATTTGTTTTTATATATCCACAAATTTATTTATTTATTTATTTTGAAAATACAAATTTTTAAATGTTGAATTTTAATATTATTATTTTTTTTAAAAAAAATTGATACAGATGTTTAAGGTTCTAATATTAAAATATTTTTAAAAAATAATAAAGTTCAAATTTCAAACGACAAAAATATTATTTTAACCGTAAATAAATGTGTAGCCATTAAATAACTAACTTTTTTCCAACACACTTTCTTTTTGCTTATTTCATTCTTAAAAAATAGTGCAGTTGGCTTGATGGTTTTTTTGAAATCTGAGAATATTCTTTGTTTCTAAATAAAATAAATAACTTTATCTCAATTAAAAAAATATATATACAGTTTATTCCATTAATAATAAATTTGTATTGATCAGTTCAATCTAAATTAACTCATAAACTATTTACTCATCAATATAATTTATAGTTGTTATTTATATGAAGTTTCATTCATAATTATTTGAAGATGGATTAAATTCCTTTTTTTTTATGGCCTGAATATTATGACTATAAGTGATATAATTCACATTTTTTATAAATGTCATCATTTTTCAACTTGATCTAAGAGTTTTAGTCATGAATTATCCAAATTATGTAACTAAAAATCTTTTGTTTTAGACAAACTAAAAAAATCTCTAATTGATGTAACTAAAAGTAATGGAAAGCTTTTGTAGAAATTTTGCTCAATCTTTATGGAGTTATTTTTCCCATTCCTTTTGGATTTTCAGCTGCCAATGGGTTACTTTGGATGTTCAATTGGGGTAGGCCTAAAGCTAAATTAATAGCACATGGGACCATGTATAGACAAAGCTTATATAGCTTTTAATTTTGGGCACATTTTTTTCCAAATTAAATTGAAAACAAATATAATTTAGGAAATTTGTTGTATGAATATCAACACTTTAGGATCCTCTATTAGAATTATAGCACATTTTTATCAAAAATTCATTTATACCAAAATTGTGAGTGTTTGAACTCAATCAATAACTAGTGATTGAACTCAATCTGTTTGTTGAGTGATTGAACTCAACTGATTGAGTTCGATCAATAACTAGTGATTGAACTCAATCACACTCAATCACTCAACTACTTTCAATTTTTTGGTATATGTACAATTATTTTTAGTTTTGTGTTATAGATATAATTTTTTAACCAATTTTTGTTATCAATAAAAAATCCCCTTTAATTTAAATATTTGTCATTAAAAAAAAAATTGTAAATACAATTAATAACTTCAGATTTGGTCATTCATTATGCGTTTTATTTATATTTACATGTATACTTATCTTTTTTTCATGAGATCATGTTTAGATATTTATTTTTCATTATTATTAAATCATAAAAAGTAATTTGAATTTTATCTTTTTTTCAATAATATATATAAAGTTACAATATTACCAAACTTTTATTTTTCCCAAATGATTCAAAATTAACTTCAAATTGAAAAAACCATTAGAATATTGAATAAAATTTTATTCCATCTATGTATCATTCTACCAAACTCAAAATCTATATATAGTCACTATCATGTTCTAATTCATCACATTTTTCGTTGAAACTTTTAACATATTTATACTTAGTGGATTGTTTTTGAAATGTGAAAATAAGATTTGCAACTTTTATTTTTTACATTCATGCATATATATGATTTGTAATTTTAAAATAATAATAATGTATTTGTGAAAGAAGAGACTCATTCAATGGATTTCTTAGAATTCAAGCCATTATGGTTCCTTTTCATTTTTGTTGCGCACAATTGAAAATTTGATCATTTGCTGGATGATATAATAATAAAAACCAGCACTACGGCCCGTTTGATAACTATTTGGTTTATTGTTTTTTGTTTTTCAAATTTAAGCTTATTTTCCCTCAAATTTCCTACAATTTATTTTATCCTTTCTATCATGTATACATCTTTCTTGAGAAAGTAGGGGAAGACCAACCAACTTTTAAAAACAAAAAAAAGTAGCTTCCCAAACTTTGTTTTTGTTTTTAAAAGTTTGTTAATATTCTCTACTTTCTTAAAGAAAAATAGATAAATGGTAGGAAGGATGGAGCATATTGTAGAAAATTTGAGAGTGAATAGGTTTAAATTTGAAAAACCAAAAACAATAAACCAAATGGTTATCAAACGGGGCCTACATAATTATGTGATTTTGGACTTTTGATTCTCATAGGGATAATACCTAATCAAAGTTTAACTACATAATTAAGTGGTTTTAATTTTTTAGTGATAAAATTCAATTTAAATTTTTACATGTTGGAGAAGGGTGATTACAAATATCGATTACATGAATATAATTCGTAATTGTAGAAATGGATTAACACCAAACTAGATAATCAATCACGTAATCGACGCATTCAGTTATGTTTTAAAAAATATTGAATAGGTGTGAAAATTATGTATGTATGATCTCATTAATTATTTGTAACTAGGTAAAATGGGTGCAAGTTTTCTAAATTAATTTATTAAATGAAAGTGGAACTTGGTGGCAGTGCATTCAATCATGACCCGGTTTTATTAATTCATTTATTTTACAAAATAACCCAGATTTTCAACCTCATATAAACAGACCACTTAAGTTACCTCTAAAAAGTTTACAAAAAAGAAGAAAAAAAAAGTTACCTTTAAAAATAAAAAAATAAAAATACTCAGCATTTTCAATGCGCATGCAAACTCCAACCTCCCACTCTCACAATTTTTTTTTAAAGTAAACTAATTTAGCATAATAACTTATAATAAAAAAATTTTAAAAAAAAATTATTTTGTTTTATATAAATTGAGAGAAAAAGATTAATAAATCCTATATAGAGGCTAGACTCGAACTCGTGACGGGTTCAAATTAATTAATATCAAACAAGATAATTAACTGCAAAAAAAAAAAAAAAACTAATTTAGCATAATAACAACTAAATATCGAGAGAAGCAGTTTTGTGAAATAATGTGGACATCCATCTCAAAACTAATTGGTAATGAGTGGAATAGTCCACCTAGCTACCTTATAGATACTTGTTGATATCTTCACCTTATCAACGTGAGATTTTCAACATGCTCCTTCAAAATGACGCTTCTTTTGGGCTCACCAATCTTAAATCAAATCTCAATTTCATTTCAATGGACCAAATACTCATTTGACTTTATGTGCTCTGATACCATGTGAAATAGTGTGGACATCTATCTCAAAATCAGTTGGTAATGAGAAGAATAGTTCACCTAGCTTATAAACACTTGTTGATATCCTCACTTTATGATTCTTAACAAATTTTAAGTATTCTTGAAAGTTTGAAACTATGAGATATTTTAGGGCGATTGTGACATTTTAAAATGATAATAAAATAGTAAAAGCTCACTATTAATTAACTAATAATTTGAGAATTATAATAATACTTTTGTGGAAACATTTGAACGTGTTTAATTATAGCAAAGCACATGAATGTACATTAATAGGATAAAGTACATTTTATTTGGATCATTAAGATCAAATTTAGATGTTAAAAGTAGATTAGAGACTTTGTCAAGATACTTGTGATTGCCTTAGCGGTGAGGAATCTACTATTTTTTTCATGCAATATGATACCGTTCACATGGAATTTTGTGTGTGAAAAGGAAAATATTGTGAAAAAAAGAGCAAAATTTTTGACTTGCTATTTAGTTTATTTAGTGGAAGACTTGCTTTGATGGGTTCGATCCCATGATTCATGGAGATATCTTGATATGTTTTTTTTTTTTTATAGTAAAAATATCTTGATATGGTTTTTAGTCCAATTAAAGTAATAAAAAAAAAAGAAATAAAACAATTCAAAATGGTGGTCTTGAATGGCAGGCAAAGACTTCTCTTCCAACATTGTTAATTTTCTTTCTAGACAAAATTGTCCCGCAATTAATGTATATCAATTACATTAAATAGGCATAGTTTTTTTTTTTATTATTATAATATTTTTTTTATTATTATAATATTTTTTTTAGTACAAAATAGGCATAGAGTTGATTCAATATATTTATGATAGGTAGATGATGATCGTGAATTAAATTTAACATATCTTAATTATAAAAAAACATTTTGATTATTAGGTCACTATATAATAGTGACCGATAAATTATTTTAGAAGAGCAAATAGGATAAAGTTTCTCGTTAATTTTTCTTTATGAACTTTACTGACTTTTTTATATAAATTTTTAGTAAAATAAATGGTTAGACTATGTCTTGACCTACATTTTCATCTCAATTTAGATCTCTTTTGTTTTATTTTATTTTAAATTCAATAAAAAAACTTCAAACTTACTAAAATAAACCTTACAGTAAAGCCAACAATAAATAAACATTCATTTTTGTTAGTTGAAAATTAAGAAGGAAAATCACAGATGTTAAATAGAATGCTACTCTTATTAAATAAAATGAGAGTCAAATAATAATTTTAAAAATTGATAATGGCTAATAAAGTTGAATTGAATTATAACGAATCAATCAAGTTAACACGCTATCAATCATTCGAAAAATAAATAAATTTATTATAGGGACTAAATTAACCAAATTATATTTTAATTTTTTTTTGTTGTTGATGTTGAACTAGTTTACAACCAAACAATAAAAGTACTCCGTCACATATCCCTTCGATAACAATATTCAATTTTAATCATTGGAAAAAAAAAAAAAATACATAAAAAGTTAAATTTTCCCTATTTTAGTTTGGCCTTTCTGAAAACCTAAAATTGAAACGGTTCGCGAGTGAAATTGATATTGGGGTGTCCGAGCTTTCGATCATGCAGGTACGAACTGCAGATTCAGCCTTAAATTTATTCTGTATCATTCTTCCTTATCCCAATTTAACTAGGAAACCCTGAAACTCATTGCAATTTTTTATTATTTTTTTCAATTTCCGCTGATTCAGCCTTTAGGAGATGAGTTTAGAAACTTACTTCATGATTTTATTCTTATTAATCGACCATTTCGAGATGTTGATCGGAGGCTTTTGTCTGTTGTGATATTCCTGAATTCTGAAATTGTTGGAGATTAGGAATTTGGTATTTTTCTCATGAAGGAAAAAATTTGACCAAACCAATTGGGTTGGTGGGTCATGTGCAGCTGTGAAACCTCTTAATCTGTAGTCCATCTTTGAATTTGAGTTTTTTTTTATAAGAAACCTTTCATTGATTCATGAAATTACAATATAAGATATAGATTACAATATAACGTATAAGTAAAGATTCTTAGCTATAAGAACTTAGAAATGTGAGTTTTGTTTTTATTTGGGATTCCTTTCGTTGCTTGAGATTTGCTTAGATGGGCATTACACCCTTCATGTTTCCTTGACAGCCAAATGTAATATGGTTAGACGGTTGTCTAGAAATAATAATTGAGATGTATGTAAGCTGGATCAGATACTTTGGTATAAAAAAAACAATAATCCAATATTGGTTTCTGAAATTGGATGCAGGCCAGTGATAGATTTAACATCAATTCCCAACTTGAGCACCTTCAGGCTAAATATGTGGGAACTGGGCATGCAGACTTAAGTAGATTGTTAGTTTTCTATTCCTTCTGAATCTTCATCATCTTATACATTAATTTCATAGCTCGGTTTACATCTTTGTATTTGCAGTGAATGGGCCGTAAACATTCAGCGTGATAGCTACGCATCTTATGTTGGACATTACCCCATTCTAGCATACTTTGCTATAGCAGAAAATGAATCTATTGGGAGGGAACGCTACAACTTCATGCAGGTTGATATATGTCATTACTACTATTCGTATTTTTTCTACTGAATTTCCTCTTATCGGATTCGTAGTTTTTATTTTCATATGCCTTTTTTTGGTTTAAATACTTATTCTAGATGTGATGATTATTTGCTTCACTATGTGAATATCCCCTGCTTTTTTGTTTTAGTTAATTCTATCTATTGGTTTATGTCTAGTGCTTTTTTTTTTTGTCTTATCTAGTGGTTTCTATCCCCAAGGAGTGGCGCAGTTGGTTGAAGACTTGGACTTTGAAGGTATGCTCCCCTCAAAGTTTCAAGTTTGAGACTCATCTGTGACTTAAATTTGTAGTCACCTCCCGTGTCTCCATTCATTTGATGTCTCCCGGTGCCTGGCCTAGGGACGGGCGTGAATGTGATTACCCTTGTTTAAAAAAAAAAAAACCTATCTAGTGGTTTCAGCTTATCCTTCTTTCTTACCTCTGTGTACTACTATAACTTACCTTCCTCCCATGAACATGAGTTTCAAGTCTTAATTATATGACTTCTGAATAATCTTTCCTTGCATACTTTTCTCACATTGGCTTTTCATTCAATCGAAATGTATAACATTCAAGTAAATTGACTCTGCCTCTTCGTGCTGTAATCTAAATGACTCATGTATTTGCTTTTTAGTTTCTAAATGTGGGTTCTACCCATTATGTAACCATCATGGAGTGGTCTAGTGGTCAAGAGGGCCTTGGGGTGCTAAGAGGTTATGTGTTCAATTCATGGTGGCCGTCTACCTAGAAATTAAATTCCTATAAGTTTCCTTGACATCCAAATATTGTAGAGTCAGGTAGTATGTCTCATAACATTAGTTGTGTGCAAGCTGGGGCCAGCCATGAATATCAAAAAAAAAAAAAAAAACCCCACAATGTAAAAGAAAAAATGAATTAAAAACATTTGGGGGCGAGGATTTGAACCTATGACTTTTGGTTACTAAGTCATACGTAATGACATTACCAGTTGAGGTAGGCTTTTGTGGGCTAGATTCCATTCTGAACGTGGGTTGGCTAAATTTCATCATATTTCCTCCTGGATATCATGTTGGACATAATTAGATTAAAAAAAATTGTTTTTCTTGACATTTTTCTTCTTTTTTTTTTTCTTTTTTTTTTTTTTTGCAGAAAATGCTATTGCCCTGCGGTCTTCCTCCAGAAAGAGAAGATGAATGAGATTGTTTTTATCAAGTAACTTAGTTGTTAATGATTGCGAACGAGTTAGATCATTGTAGGGCTGATGAATTTCGCCTTTCTGAACCAACTCTATGTTTGGTAAAGAGATGGTAAGAAGAACCAAGACAATTATTTTCTTATTCAGTAGTTTGGTCTGTAAGAACTTGTTTTCCCCTTTCCAGAAATGCATGGAAGTTGTAAACTACTATACTATTTCCTCGTCCTTGTCGAAAGAACGTAGTTCATCGCATTCCGGCATTCGTAGTTCAAATCTTTATTCAAAGAACATAGAAGTATTATCGTTCATTTGTGAACTTCAAAAACATACAAAAGCTATAAGACAGTGTATTTGCATGGCCTAAGGTCAATTGTTTTGAAGAACAGTGCTCCCTTAATTCATTAAGATTTTGTTGGAGAAACAAACAACTTTCACTTTTGCATCGAGTTATGGTAAATTTTATTGATTCAAATTACATATAATATTTAATAATTTCATTGGTTTGCCACATAAACATTTGTTTGGAACAAAAAATGCAACAAAAACTCGTTTCATCTTGCATGATACATATGTTTATGACCCAAAAACTAAGTTAAATAAAGTTCTAAAATTTCAATTTAAAATATTATTCATCTTCTTATGAATAATAATACATACGGAAATATACATTTTTAGTCCTTAAATTCAATATCTAGTCTTAATTTGGTCCATATATATAAAAATAAACAATTTTATCCTTGAGATCTATAGTTTTGTAATATAATGTTGACTAAAATGATAATCAAACAAATTTCAAATTTTACTATATTAATTAAGTGATTATTTTAATTTTTACATTAATTTAACTTTTAAAATAAAATATGTATAAAAGTAAATTAAAAGAACACACTAAAATTAAAAATGAACATTATTAAAATGTCAATGATAAAAATATTTAATTTTGAAATATAATAATCAAATTAAAATTAGATCTCAAATTCAAGAATTAAAAAGTTATTTCCTCGGATAAATGAGTAAAGCAATAAAATTGAAAAGATTGAAAATGTAAAAAAAAAAAAAAAGAAAAAAAAAAGGGAAAGGTAAAAAAAGATAGAAAGACAGAGAAGAAGTAGCCAGTATGGTAATGCTTTTTGTTGATTTATTTTTCCCAGAAACGGTCATAATTTTTGTTTAAACTTAAAAAGAAAAAAAAAAAAGGAAGAAAAGGAAATATATTCCCCTCCGGCCAGTCTTGCTTCGGTTCCTAACCTAAGCATTCGACCGTTATACCGAACCTAAAGCTAATTCTAACCCTGGTTCAAATTCATTTTTATTTGATCTGCTCCTAAACTCCCAACCCCAAACAACAATGGTTTCCAAGATCATCAAAAGATCCCCTTCCAAACCCTCTCGCCGCCACCGCCGCAAGTCTCCGATCAAGAATGCCGCCGCCGCCTCCTCCGTCGTCGCCACCATCCACCGCTCTCTCCACACCTGCCACCGCCGTCTTCTCAAAATCTTCTCCAAGATAGCCCGCATCGCCACTCCCAATCGCCACAAAGGCTACAAATCGTTACGAAAATCCGATTCCGCAACCGCTACCGTTACCGCCTCCCCTGCACCCGGCATTGCCCGAACCCTAGTCTTCGACAACCGCCTCCTTCCCCCTCTCATCTCCCCCGCCAGGCGCACCGTCCTTCTCGACCTCGACGAGACCCTCATCCATTCCCGACTCGATCCCCCACCCGAACGTTACGACTTCGTGGTCCGGCCGAGGATCGAGGGCGAAATTCTCAATTTCTATGTGCTCAAGCGCCCCGGCGTCGATCAATTCCTCGAGGCCCTAGCGGAGAGATTCGAAGTCGTGGTGTTCACGGCCGGATTGAAGGAATACGCGTCGCTCGTGCTCGACCAATTGGATGCGAAATCGGTGATTTCGCATCGACTGTATCGCGATTCTTGCAAGGAGGTGGAGGGGAAATACGTGAAGGATCTGTCTGAAATTGGGCGGGATTTGAGAAGAGTGGTGATTGTGGATGATAATCCGAATGCTTATGCTTTTCAGCCCGAAAATGCAATTCCGATTGCGTCGTTCATCGACGATCCGGCCGACGCTGAGCTTCGTAAACTGGTAAAGTTTTTCGAGGTTTGTGACTGTTATGATGATATGAGGGATGCTGTTAAGTACTATCTTAGTAGAGAAGAAATTTGAAAATTATGAAGTTTGTTTTGTTGATTAATTTGATTATAGTTGTAGTTGAACAATGACTGTTCAATACAAATAGTCTTTTTCATGATTATTTTGATTTGTTTGTCTTTGTTCATGATTATTTTGATAACATTAACTTAGAAGATCTAATCTTTTTATGTAAATTGTGAACATTCATTTACACTTTGTGGAATTGCTCTACTTCCCCATTTTGCATTATGTTTCTCAATTGTTATATAAGACCGAGTATTAAAGAATATGGAGTTTCACTTCAAAACCAATCGGCAATGAGAGGAGTAACATATATCTCTTTTATATTGATGTTGGACTCTCCCACGAGATCGCGAGAAGATCATGAAGATTAATTTAACAATTTCTTCAACTTTATGTTAACATTGTATCTACCCTGAAAACAAAAATATTGTTAAGTAGGTGTCTAAACTTTTGATTTTGCAATAAAAAAACATTGAGCAAGAAGAATTAATTTATATTCAAAACTGAACATAAGTAATGCTCTAAATCAGTAATTACAAATTTGCAAGATGGGTGAGGCAAGACTGGTGGCTCTCTAGCATAAACTTTCAATTTTTATCCCAATGCATTTTGAATTTCTTACTAATGATGGAATAAGCAGTAGCTAGTATAAGTGTGTTCGTTGACTAAGAAATCATAGGCTCGAATTCTTATTTCTCCCTTATATTTGAACTCAAAAAATAAAATATCACCTTACAAGCAATTCAATTATTTTCGTATGCAATTACTTTTTAAATAGGTGGTAAATGTATAGTTTAATGTAATATCATTTCTTTGATTCTCAAGACCTTTATTACCACTAGAATAATTTAGGATGGCTTAAATATTAGAAATCTTACCTTTCAATTGAAAATTATTTTCGAAATGTAGGGAGTTTTGAAGGTGTTTAGATGAGGTGTTGAATAAGTAATTTGAAGAGTTAGAATGGCGAGATTTTTGTAATAGCTTGTTTGATTGTATATTTTAATGGAGAAGTTGCAACAAAAAATACATTTAAACGTGAAATTTTAATAGAGAAGTTAGAAACAATAATTTGTTTGAACGTGAATTTGAAATGATGAGTGATTTTAAGTAATTAAAAATGTATGATTAAAAAAAAGTTATTAAAAATGAGTTATTTTGAGGAGTAAAAAATGAATAATTAAAAATAAATGGTTATAAATGAATAATTATTTTGAGTGATTAGAAATGAATGATTAAAAATATGTGATTAGAAATAAAAAATTATTTTGAATAGTAAAAAATAAATTATTTTGAATAGTTATAATAGATTATTTGGATATAATTTATTTTTTTAAAATAGTAGTAAATACTCATTTTTTATCTATCAATTCAATAAGCAAACACTCCCTTGGATTTACATTTTTTTTTCTTTTTTTGGTAGATAAATAAGGACAGGAGTTGGTGAGAGTAAAACTTCCCTACCCATGGAGAGCCCTACCTTTGTGGTATGTGGCACCATTGGGTGCCACAAAAATTCTACCACTTTTTGATAAACTCTCCTAATAATAGAATTTTTGTGGCACATTGGGTGCCACAAAGAGTTATTTTGAATAGATAATAGTTTGTTTGGATATAATTTTTTTTTTTCATTTTTAGTTAATAAATATTCATTTTTTAATTCTATATCAATTCAATAAGCAAACACTCCCTTGGATTTACATTTCTCTTTATTTGTTTGGTAGATAAATAAGGACAGGAGTTGGTGGCTAATGATTTTAGCCATTGATTTTTCTACTGCTATTTAGTACCTTGTTGTACTTTGAACTTGTTTATCTATAAAATACTTAGAAATAAATCTTCATTGACTTTGGAAGGCTTTTTAATTTTTGCAAATTATAATCCCTTCAAAGGAAATCAAACTTTATCAATCCAATTGTATGACTTTTGATAAGTTTTTTTTTAAATTTTTTTTTTTCAGATTTAATCCTAAGTCCGTATAAATTATTGACCTTGGAATAACTATATCCTAATATACAATTGTCAAACTAGAGATAAAGATGAACACAATGACAAAATCAGGAGAGAGTGAGAGAGTAATAGAGAGAAAAATAGAGATTATTATTTTAATTTTTTTTCTTTTAAAGATTATAATAATTAAAAGTGGGGAAATCGAATCTATGTCCTTATAGTCTATAGATATATAATAATGTCTCCGAGCTATTAGTCTGGTTGTTACAAAAAAGAAGATTTGAGCCTAAAGATTTTCCATTCTACATAAATGATTAAGGAGTACGCATATCAATTTAAAATTTAAGTAAAATGAATCCAATTGTTTGATTTTATATTTGAGAGTGAAGGGTCAATTAATCTCACATTTAAATAGTAAATATTAGGACATGAATTAGTTAAACTTAATTAAAAATTGTGAGAAAAGTTGAAATATAGATGTGAAAGGCCAATATTGTATTTGATGATATGAAAAAGAAATGTGAGTTAGGACGCAATCATCAAACGGCCGTTAAAATTTCAACTTCTTCTTCGCAACTTTAGCTGCCCCTTCATTTTCCTTTTCTTTCTTTACCAAATTAATACGCATTTCATTTCAACTCCAAAACTTAAAAACTAGTTTTCAAATTATTTTGTTTTTTAATACAATAATAGGATTGGAAGGAGATCAAACTACTTATCTTTTGATTAAAAATATTCCATTAATATTAAAATGAACATAACTCAATTAGTATTTTGATGTATTAATGGTCACAAAATACATAGTTGAAGTTCCATATATTAACTTCGAATGAGTCTTCGTTCTTCTACAGTTTTTGAAGCTATTCACTTCTACTTTGATGAATTCTTGTTTTTCGGTGGTCATGTATCATGTTGATAGAGTTAACTTTTAGAGCTCTTTTAACATCAAGTAATGTAGTGTTAGACTAATTACAGTTGGTCTCTTACATTGGATTCTATCATTGCTTTATATAAAAAGGTTGGTTCGAATGGTGTCTCAGATCCTTTTAAAAGGTCTTTAATTTTTAATTTTTTGTCTCGACTCGAGTTGTGGGCCGAAATCAGAGTACTTTTTAGTGAATTAAAGTTCATTAATTTGCTTTTTTCTCTTGTGCAAAATTTGTTGTAAGCTTATTTTATCATTTAATGAAGTTATTTTGATTTCTTGCGTTTGGCGGTTGTGAAGGTCCAAGATATAACAAGTGGATGGAGGATGTGCCAGAGGCGTTTCGGCGACTTTACTATATAGAGACGGAGAGGGTTTACGCTCTAATTGAGAGAAACCGACATTTAGTATACGCTGTGTTTCTTTGTTCTTTTGTTACTAAAAAAACCGTAATCTTTTATTATATACAAAAAATGATTGAACTATACTCTTTCTAGGTTAAGGAGTATCAATTTAGTTTAATCGAATGAGTCTCAGTGACCTGGCTATATAATTGTTTGTAGGTTTTATAATCCATTTCTCCTCGCTTGTACTAAAAAAAATAATAATTTATTTCATACATTCTTCTAAATTTATTTTATAAATTCTATTATGTAACAACTTAGTCTTAAAATGTATTTATAGTGTTTTAAACTGTATTTATAGTGTTAAATTATATATAAAAGTTTAATATTTATAAAGATTTACTTTTTGAGAACTTTTAAATAAAAAAATTTGTTAAATATTATAATATTTTTTTCAAAGCTAAATTTTTGCAAAGAATAAATATATATAATGAATGTTTAATCTTCTAAAAAAAGAAAATATATATATATATATATATATATATATATATATATAATAATGAATCAATGCTTTTTTTTATATATATTTTGAAAAGAAAAAATTTATTTTCTTATATAAAAATATCCGTGTTTTTTCAAAAGAACAAAACCTGAAACACAACTAACAAATGGGTTAATGATAAAAATGATTTTATTATTTAGTTGTAAAGAAATTCAACATCAATATTATACATTTGATTTCGAGAATGATATTTGTTTTTATTTCCACTCATTTTACTAAAAAAAATCTGAGAAATTTTATTATTAAGTTTACTCTACCAGGTCCTCCTTGGGAACAAATTCTACCTATTTTCTTAGAAGAAAATTCAACCATTTAAAGAAAAGAAAAAAAAAACTTGTTGAGGGATTTGGAAATGATTTCTTCAAAAAAACAGAGGACTGTTAATTTCTCTGTTAATTTAGGAGCTGGTCGATAATGGCGATAGGAGCTGCAACCGCAACATTTGGTATCGATTTCTATCTTTTTCTTCAGCTTACGACCTTTTTTTTTTTTTTTTTTTTGTTAAGATTAATAATATAATACTGCAACTATGGCCCTTTGATTTTGATGTTCTTCAATTATTTAGCTTCGTCAACCCTGAATTCTCTGCCACAGTTGACCGCAGGGAGGATTAGGGTTCATTCAAGTTTCTGTTTGGTTGGAATTTCAAATCCTTGCGGGAGAAGATTCAAGGGTTTTTGTTAGGGTTTCTTAGCCTTCGATTTCTGTAAACCCTGTTTTCTGGATGTAACAGTTTCTTTAGGTTAAACAAACAAACCCAGTTGTGGATTTTGGGTTCATTTGAGGCTGTTTGGATAGAGGGATTATTGGGGGTTTTAGGGACCATGGATGAAGCTCAGGGCAGTTCTTCCTGTACTTTGCCGCCGTTTCTTGTAAAGATTTATGAGATGGTTAACGATTCTTCGACGGACCCAGTTGTGTCGTGGACGCCATGTAATAAGAGCTTTATTGTATGGAGACCATTGGAGTTTTCGAGCCACCTGCTGCCCAGATTCTTCAAGCATAACAACTTTTCGAGCTTCATTCGACAGCTTAATACATATGTAAGTCACTACTTAATGTTGAGTTTTGCATATTGAAACAGTGAGGAGAGAGTTTCTCGCATTTATTAGATAGGTGGACTACTTCTTATTACTCGTTAGTTTTGAGATAGTGTTGATTGATATAATTCAATTTAACCCGACTTGAGTTGATTTGTGATTTCTCATAATTCAATAGATAGAATTCCATACTATTCAATGTGTTATATGGGTCTTCAATGCAATAGAAAATGAAATTGGGATTAGATCCAAGATTGGTAAACCTAAAGAGGTACCATCTTGAGGGACATGTCATTAACAATTGATTTTGAGATGGAACTTCATACTTTCTGGCTGTGTGTCTGTGCATTTTACTGATAGCCATTCTTTTTCAGGTTTCTTTGATTGAATTAGTTATTGATTTCAATAGGGTTTTAGGAAAGTGGATCCGGAGAGATGGGAATTTGCAAATGAGGATTTTGAAAGAGATCGTCCAGACCTTTTGCGGAACATCCACAGGCGAAAACCAGTTTATAGCCATTCATTGCAGAATGTTCAAGGGCAGGGCCTTTCATCTCCACTGTTGGATCTTGAAAGGAAGAGATTCAAGGAAGAGGTTGAGAGGCTTAAGCACACTAACGAAAAGCTTCTTGTGGAGTCACAGAGACATGAACAAGAGCATCGTGAATTACAGTTGCAAGTGCAATTAATGAAGGAGAGGTTTCAATGTATGCAGCAACAGCAACAAACATTGCTTTCTAATGTTGCACATGTTTTGCAGAAACCGGAATTGACGCTTTGTTTTGTGCCCGAATCAGAGTCTCATGATAGAAAGAGGAGGTTGGCAACAGTCACATACTATCACAATAAATCAAGTGCCGAAGATGATCCTGCAGAGCATTCCCGTTCAACGTCGAAACAGCATATGGATTATTCTTCTACCTCAGATGTAAACATGGAGCAGCTCGACAAGTTAGATTCATCCCTAACATTTTGGGAGAGGACCATTCATGATGTTGATCCAACTATCATTCTACCTAATCAGAAGTTCAACCGAACCAAAAGTGGCATCCAAAGCCCACATATTCCTTCTGTACAACTAGATAGGAATCATCAGTCCAAGTCACATGTTATTGACATGAATTCAGAGCCTGTAGGAAGTATTGCTTGTGATCCCATTGTGTCAAGAAAAGAAGGCGGTGAAACCACCGCAATAGCGCGTAATGGGGCTAATGATGTGTTTTGGGAACAGTTCTTGACTGAGAATCCCGGTTCATCCGATCCTCCAAAGGTTGCATCAGAAGACAAGGATTCCAATAATGGTAGAAAGATTGAGAGTAAATCCGTAGGCTTTGGAAAACATTGGTGGACTGGGAACAAGATAAATAATCTTACAGATCAGATGGAGCATCTTACTCCTACCGAGAAAACGTGACATTCTTCGATCTTTTTTCAGGTGCGATGCTCTTGTTTCCCATGTATAATAAAATTAGGTGCTATGAAATCGATAGATTGTGCAGTTCTAAAGAGATCAGTTTCTGCTGACTTTCCTATGAGCATGATTGTAGGAATTTCTGGCTCATAAAGGTCCTTTCTTTTCACAGTTTGATTGTGAATAATAGCCAACTATACAATAGCTTATGTTTAATTCTTTCTTTTTTTACTTGTCCTGAATGTGAGAGTGATATGGTAACTACAATAGAACATGCATAATTCTTTCTTTCTTTTTGACTTATCCCGAATGGTAGATGAATGATGCATCATTGATCATGTAAATGTGGAAGCTCCATGTCCATTTTTCAAGAGTTTGTACCATAAACCTACTTGCAAATTATTTATTTATTTTTTTTTTTTCTTCATTGCAATTAGCTTAATGTAACTTTATAATGTTTATAATTAGTTTTAGTTTTGACGATAAGGGTGCTGTCTTCAACCGTTTGGTATCAAACCTTGTGTTGAGTGAAGTGAATAATTGGGCTTGGGCTTTGAAGGTGTGCTCCTCTTAAGGTTTTAGGTTCGAGACTCACCTGTGACATTAATTTATAGAAACTTCTCATGTCTCCATTCCTTTGATATCTCCCAGTGTCGGACTTAGGGACAATATTGCTGGCCGATCTCCTCATTAATGTATCATATGATTTGTTGCTTATTTCAGACCGTTGTTAGCATTTGGAAGGATAATATTATAATCATAGTTAAACTTGTTTGTACGCCAAGCTCGTGTTATAATCATAGTGTCATAGCTGCATCTGCTATTCTTGCATAAATCCCTCTTCATAATGGATCTTCGAGGATCTAAGAGGTTATGAATTTTAATCTATGGTGATAAGTTTTTTTTACGAGTTCTTACAGTCAAATCTATGTTGATGAGTTTTTTTTTTCTTCAGTCAAATGTTGTAAAATAGGTCTAGGGACGGGCATGATTATCCTTATTTTTTAAAAAAATTGTTGTAAAATAGGTGGCGAAAATAGTGTGTAAGCATCTGTATACGAAGAAAAAAAGAATGAAAACATCTGATACAGTATTTTAAAAATATATAATTTTTTTTTTCTCCTATGGTTGTCTTTTTCCATTTTTTTGTCTTTGAAATTGTTTAGGGGATTTTTCACTTTTACTACCATAAATATTACTGTGGTTCGAAGCATGTTAGGTTTGTTCTTGGATGTGAATCTGAAGCATGTTTGTCGTGTTTCTTGATTGTGGATGTCTATTTTGTTTTTTTAACTAATTTTGCTGTGTATATGTTAAAAAATAATGCTTTCATTATCAAGAATCGGTGCATTTTCGAGGCTGAGTTTTACTTTTTTATGTCATTAATTTATATACAATATAATTACTCGTTTGGAGATTAATGTTAGTAAAAATTGAGTGTTATGTTTGATATGAGGGTTTGATGGATAGGTATGAATGATCGTTAGGTGTCAAATAAAGATTTTTAAAAGAGTTTGTTCATCACTATTTATTTGATTAATTGTAGCTTTTTTTAATTGTAAATATATATTTTTTAATGTTTGTATGAAGGATTTGAAAGTACATTTTTTTATTAGTTTAAAAGTACACAATTTAATTTTTGAATTCTCTACACAATTTAACGTTTAAAAGTACACAATTTAATTTTTGAATTCTCTACACAATTTAACGTTTAAAAGTACACAACTAACTTTTTTTATTAGTTTAAATGGATTTAAGTTATAGCTTCGTACACAAATTTGGTTCAAATTCAAACTCTATCTAAAATTCTCTCTCTCTCTCTCTTCAATAGAATCCCATTTTCAACCTATCTTATTGTAAAATTCTCATTTTTTTAATTTAATAATAGGAGAATTTGCATGTATATTATAATAAGGCAAAAAAATTGCATAAATAGCAACTTTTTGAAAATATTTGCAAATATAGCAAAATCAGATTTATAGACTCCATCAATAGTGTCTGATAGACTCCATTAATAGCGTCTGATAGACTCTATCAATAGTGTTTGATAGACTCTATAAAAAAAAGTTGCTATATTTATAATATTTTTAAAAAGTTGCTATAATTCTAATATAGAGTAGAAATTTTGCTATACAATGCAAATTCTCTTAATAATACTTAGAACAAAAGATTCAAATCTTTGCACTTTTTATCCAAATTTCTATACCATATCATTTTTTATATATACATTATGAAGTAACCAATAAATTTATGAGTCACAAATTTATTTTTTGATAAAAAAAAATGATATTGAAAAAAAGAATAAGAAAAAGAATAAAATAAATGTGTAGCATATATATTCATTCAAGAGAAGACAATTTTCTCTTTTTATATATACTAAATACGACCCCCAATTGAATTATGTTTTTAGTTGTTCGTCAATTCGATACATAATAATATTTAAATTTCAAAAAATACCGAATAATATTTATCGGAATATATATATATAAATGTTCTGATAAAAAGAATATGGTCCAATCCAATCCATCTAATCAGCTTCTTGTAATTACTTATTTTTTGTCCGCAATATGTCCCCCTTTATTTTTTTTCTTTTCCATTTTACTAAATTTGTAATTTTTCTGATGAGGCTGAAGCAGTAAAAGCAATTCACAGCAAAACATTATTAATTATTGTGTTTATGTTCCCAACAAAGTGGTGTTATTTATGACGCAATTATTGAACCAATATATGTTCTAAGTTTGTACTCAACTTTGATGGTGTCATTATTTTGTACCATCCCTCCATTTGCTTCAATTTATTGTCCTTTTTACTCTCTCTCCATAGTCCATAGCACCAATCTTTTAACATTTTGGCAACTCACCCACCCTTTTCCTCAATTTAACCTTCCAATTTCTCCATTCATCATTGCTTGCTTTTCAATATTATTACTCACTGTTTGGCAACAGGTTATCCCAGGGTTTTTGGATAGAGAGATTTGGAGGGGTCAGGAAAGATAAAATCGTATGGCCTTGTTTGGTTTGCCGTTTGGAATCCAGAGAATTGGATTTGAAATCCGAGAGTTTGGAATCAGTTGTTTGGTAAATTAATGTAAAAATTAGGGGGAATTTGATTCCGGGAGTTTAGAATCCAGAGATTCGAAAACTTAATCTTTTGAACAAACCAAACAACATTCTTTTTTATTTTGGATTATCAATACAACAAATCAAACACCGTGATCAAGATTCCGAAGAATTTGATTACGGTTCTAGAATCTGAGGAATCTGGATCCCGATCCGCAAACCAAACAAGGCCTAATATGGAATAAAGAGATAAAAGTGATCGTGGTAGGAAATTTGAGTGATTGTGGTAGAAAACGAGTTTTGAGAGTCATTTGACATATTTGCAAATGTGAGAGTGTTTATATGAGTGTTTTTTTAGGTCGCTTCAGATAAACATGGAGTTGGGCCAACCACCGGCAATCCCTCTATCCAAACAGCCTAAATGAAAGAGTATTTAAACTTGGACTATGATATCTTAAAGGCTATTGCCTTATATTTGTAGGACGGTTAACTTTCAGTAGGAGCATTAACATTCAACATAGTATGACTGTTCATGTGTTGCACCTGTAGATCTCACCTACCCTTCATTTCAAGGGCACAAAAAAGGACTAAATTCTTGAGTTACAGTTCTAGGACTTGGGACAATTATGATGAAATCTAGCAGGAATGAAGGAACTGATTATTGAGAATTGTAAAACACAAACAGTAATTCAACAATATTACATTTTTTTGGAAAAATGGGTTGCAATGTTTATGAACTAAGATGTTTTCAACAGATAAGATTGCTACATTTGTCTAACTATTTGCTAAAGAAGTTGTTCATTACAAGGGAATTGGTTATGTAATTCAGATTCTATTGAAGCTTGATTCAGATCAAACCATACTTTCCTAAACACCTTGATGATGAGATCATGGTATTGATCAGAATTCAATGTGAGATAACAAGCCAACAGTTCTTCAAGCTCTTCTGCTTTACTGATCCTTCTCTCCATGATCATTTCAACCATTGAGTTCCTGAAGTCTTGCTGCGGGTCGAATGAAGATTTCACGACCGCGAAACTTTCCAAGTCGGTCTCGTCGTCGGCTGTGCTCTCTCTGACCTTCTTCTTCATCTTTAACTTGGCTTTCTTCATATCTTCCAATGCTTTGATCTTGCAGATCTCTATTTTAGTGGCTGTTCTTGGAGAGTAAACTTTGATTTTTCTTCTGCCTTTTGGATTCTTCTCTTTTGAGTCCTTTCTTATGTAGAGTGGTTGTTGTCTTTGCCTTTCATATCTTGATTTCAGTTCTTCAATCTTCAATTCTTTCATCCTTTCCCAGTCTGAATCAATGTCAAGATCATCACTTTCCTCTGCCTTCATTGAAGAAAATACACAGTTTTCTTCTATAGTTCCTAAATTGGTACTTAGTGGCTTGGTGGAAGAGCCACAACTATGCTTCATTGAATTTGTCAATTTGGTTTTATCCCTTCCATTCTTTCTAACACCACACTCTTCTTCATGATCCAACATTGTCTTTCCCATTGATCTTGTTGCTCTCTCCCTTGCTTTATCTGCCTCCCTATCTGGTTTAAATCCCTTCTTCTCCACCACCTTCTTACCAAAGCTCTTGAAGTTCCCATTTTCTCTGTACTTGCTCCTCGGCGTTCTCGACTCGATTTCACTCTTCATTGGAGTTTCTCTCCTCCTCCTCCTCATCATTGAAACCATGTCCTCCAAATTCTGAATCTCTTCATTCCCCTCCAATTCTGTACATTTTGGCCTACAGGTTCTACAACTTGAAGGTAGAATCTCATGCTCATCCTCTGCGTTGTACCATGTCGATCTCAGAACCCCTCCACCACTCTTTTTGACACCAAATCCATCTTCTCCAAAGGGTAGTTTCCAAAACTCGCCATTGTCGCTGCTACATAACCGACTGCGATTCGCTTGATCAGGGGAGGGAGTCCCATTTGCATAATCAGGAGATTGAATAATGCAAGGAGGAGAATTCCCCTTGTCTGTTCCCTTAACTTTTCGGGGCCTCGCCTCTTGGTTGGTTTTCTTTTGCTTGAGCTTTGAGAACCAAGAGGCAGGCAAGATATTAGACATAAAAGAAGGCCTAGAGGATGACGATGAAGAAGAAGTAGAGCAAGAAGGGGGAGGATTTTGTGGCTTTTTCTTACCCCATTTCATAATTTCAGTAGAGAAAGATGGATTTGAGTTGAATTTGGAACAAAAGAAGAAAAGAAAAAGGTTTGTTTAGTAGTTGGGGGGGTAATGCACATGAAAGAAGAAACTAAAGTGATTTCAAAGAAGATAATGGTAGAGAGAAGATGGTAGCAGTAGCAGTTATTGATACAGTTAAGCTGATAAGTAGGAACGTGGCTTTCATATTACTCTTTTTGCTGTTTTTTTTTCCTCTTTCAAAAAAAAGGCCCGCCATAAATCCTGTGACCACTTGCCCACTTTTTATCCCTTTTGTGGATGGTTTCTCAATCTAACAAGGAAAATCGAACGAACAAGTTGGGTTGTAGATCAGTTCAACACCAGCGTCACAGGTTCAATCCCGAGAATTGGTATTTGTTCCCCTTCCCCAGGTTTGTACTCAAAAGAAACAGAAGAACAAACTTGAGGCCTTACAACAAAAAAAGAAATAGAAAAAAAAAACCCTTTTTTCTTTAATTTTCATCTCCCCTAGACCATATAGGCTCTAACTCACAGAAGGTACAAGAATTGGAAGTTGTCTGTGTGTCATTATCACAAACACCTGTTGAGTAGACAGAAATGAGGGGAAATAATATGGTTTCTTTTCTGCATTTAGTGTCCTATATCAACTTGGAGAGGCTCTTAGTTCTAGTTTAGGAATGAACTGTTTTTGGGAATTCCTTGTAATTCTTTAGTGATGGAATTTTCTTGGATTTTCTTGTCTTTCTGCTTTAGACAACAAGATCACTGTGTTGAGCCAAAGAGTTGTAAATTTGGGCCTAAATGAAGAGTTGTAAATTTGGGCCTAAATGAAGAGTTGTTTGACAAAGTAGATTGCTCCATTGGGTTTTTGATTTGGTTTTGATCTACAACAAATAATGTTTCCTAGAGCTATTATGAATAGTTGGTGAAGGTTAGTAGTTTCATAGTACATGTAAAATAAAAGTTCATAATAAGAGATAAGTGAGAAAGGAAACAAAGTCTATGTTCATTATGAAGATGATGAAGACAAATCCTTGTGTGGGGGCTTTTCCCATGAATGAGCTTCTATCAGTTGGTGGAGGGTACAAGTACAAGTTTGGTTATGCCAACAATTTTGACAATTACTTTTCAGCTTCACTCAACCAAGTGTTGTTAGCTTCTTGCAGATTATGTCAAGAAATAGCTTTTGAGAAAGTGAATTATATGAAGAGGATTCTCTCAATTCAACTATTTCAGTAATTTGGATAATCTTGGTTAAAAACCAGGTTGCTTCACTTTGTGGACAATTGATAAACAAAAGTTTGATGGGCTTCAAGCAAACTATCAACACAAAGTTTGGTCGAAAAAGGTTATAAACGGTTGAATTATGTTAAACTACCAAAAATTTAAATTGATAAGTTGAGATAAATTTAATTATATCAACCAACGTAAACAATTTTATATCAGTCTAGGTTGGAAGTTAGAGATTGGAAGTTGTGGTGTACACTCTTCCTCTCGTATGGTTTTCTTCCTCTTAGATTTCAAAAACATGTCTTTCCAATACATTCTTTTAGATATCCTTGAGTATCCAAGTTGAAGTTCCAAGTCAATTTATGAAGTTCCTCAGCTATTTTTTAGGGCGGTGACAAAGATTCGTAGAAAATTATTTCTTAGGTAAAAACCCTCCTGAATCGAACCCAAATAATTTTTTAACCACTAGATTAACTCATGATGATTGACTAACACTTACTATTAAGCTTAATTTTTTGAACGGGACCATAATTTTAATTTTTTAGTACAAATTGGGGTGAGAGATCACATACCCTTACAAAGAATACTACTAGACAAAATGAAAGTCAAATATCAATTTCTAGAATCGAACCCGCGACAATAGTGTTAAATTGGATTGCCACCAGACAACAAAACTAGCCAGTCACCAACCCTTTCGGCACCATAATTATTCTTATTAGACAATCACTTAAACTATATAACATTTATGTACCAAAAAACTCAAAAAATGTAAAATGTCATACTAAAAACGTTCTCCTGCATCATCATGTTCATGTATTCCAATAAACATCCTCAACTTTCAGTATGTTAAAAGGTAAAGTGGGACACCTTTTCAGTTCCTCAGTTTGAAATGACGAGGAAAGCTGCAGCTCATCCAGAAGAAGATGGAGTGAAAATGAAACCTGCAATGCACCATTATAGGGCACGAGGGCACGAAAAGCTAGCTTCTCATCAACCCCCTGAGACCTGACTCAAGCTCACTCCAGAGCCTGATAACATGAGAGATGTACATCAATAATTGACTTTCTAACCTGGATAGTCCTGCCAGATCCAGATTCAGGAAGGAAAGTACGAGATTGATATTAGCAATTAGATCTCGACAAAAAACACACGCTCATAAATTTACGTAATTCACTAATGTTATCTTAACTTCGTCTATAAAATGCTAGGCAAAGAGGATATGGATTTTAAGAGAGTTTATAGAGTGCACCTCTCATGCCCCTTATACTCAGCGATACCCTGTACGGAGTATTTGTAGAGTAACATAGTTCAAGGCATTTCATCACATTTGAATACGGATATCAGATACAATCCTTGCGAGTTGGTGATGTCAATCTGTTAAATGCTTTTAAAGATACTAATTGTTATGGAAGTTAGAAAATTGTAATCTCCAAACTGATCTTACTAGACGGAAATTGAATTTGAGTGAAAAAAAGGTCATGAGAGGAAGACTGCATTGTATGATCTTCTTCTATTGATTTTATAAAAGTGGATTCACAGATGAAAATCAGCCTTGTAATCAACATGAGGCAAAAAAGTGGGGGAAATAATAATAACTAAATACAACTAAAATGAGAAAAAACGAAGTTAATCAATCCCCAAAACCATTCTCCCTCGTCTTCTTACTTTCCGGCGGGAATTATTTATTACCTTTGCCCAACTAAGCAGAGAGACATTTCCCACAGGAAACAAATTTCAGCAATGACTGTGGCCTTCGAGTTCTAATCTTTAACCGCGAAAGCTGCATAGAAAATCATATATAAGAACATTTCTAACTGAAACTACAGATAGAAGGCATCATTTGCTATTATTAGTACCATATATGAACAGCAACTCAGACATAGAACCAGAACCTGGAAATAATAGTCATGAAAGGCAAAAGGTCATGGGACTTTCCTAGTTATAAACAACAAATAGGACAGCTGCATTGAACACATGATTATAAGCTCGGAATGAAAAATTGATTCTGCCTCGATTTTCTGATATTTTGAGAAAATGTTGGGGTTCTCAAGGATGAAACTAATCGACAATGAAATGACCAATTAAATAAAGTTAACAAATATGCTTCATTATCTCTTTTATTATAAGACTATGCTTCATTATCGTCAAACTGAAACTTGGTTTAACTATAAAACTACTAATCACACATAGGAGAGATAAAAACATAATTTCCTCTATCACACACATTTTTCATGGGCTGAATCAACAGATCCATTAGGAAAGAAACTGATATATATCACAAATGTCAAACATCATTAAAAATTTCAAGAACATGGACATAAGAAATTGGAAGAAACTAGCATATACCCTCCATCATCCCACTATTGTCAAATAACCAGGATATCCTTTTCCTTGATCTATCTATTCCTCGAAAAAACATTTATGCTACTATATGACTAGAAATATTAGAGTCAATACAAAGTTTTCTCTTGTATATTATTGTTGGTTGATATCATTAAATTTACCCCAATCCAAAAGCCGAAGTGAATGGATTGATTGGTGGTTTAACATAATTCAACATGGTATCAGAACAAGAGGTCATGAGTTCGAATCCCTGCTAAGTCATTTCCTCCCCAATTAAAATTAAATTTACCCCAATCCAGCTTTTGGATTGATTGGTGGTTTAACATAATTCAACAATTATCTACGTTGAGTAAGAACAAACACCAGACCGTGAACAAAAACTTATGAAAGTGATTTCATAAACTTTATGCTATTTGCAGCAGAATGAAGAAACAGGAATTCGAAATTTCAATAAGATGTCTTCCACTTATGGGAATGAGTGAAATACATCTATCCCTGCGAAGTTAGTAAGCCTAGTTTTTTGGAAAAAAAAATTGAATACTGTATTTTCTCAAAGATCCATTGTGATTATCATAACTGAAGCAAACCATTTATAAGTTATTTTAAACCTCTTTCTTGTCCTACCTTTCGTCGAGTTACTCTAGATGCTTTCCAGCAAAATAAGCTTCTTGATTGAGGTTCTAGTCTCCTGCACAAATGTAAAAAGTAATGAGAGAAGAAAGAAGTGTAGGGATTAGAAAATCAATACAATTAAGTAGAAGCATTTGGCAAGCTAACTGTGAAATATTTTCTCTAACAGCCTATAATCTACCTAAGGTTTCATAATTTTGGTAGCCTTTCATATTTTGTCAATTCAAAAAATGTAAGTCTGAGCTGCACAAAATAAAACAAGAAAAAAACATACTACTAAAAATACAGTCATCCAAACGTTTTTTTTATAAAATAGAAAACTGTTTTGAGTTTCTAAACAACCTAATGCATAGGAGTTGTTCTTACTCTGCCAAAATATCGCACTAAAAGACAAGTTAAAACTTTGAGATAGCAATACATACAAGTTTTCCTGCTCAAGCTTTTCAGCTATCGTTACAGCCTTGCGTTTGGACCATCCATTTCGTTGTGAACATCCTTCTGCCTGCTGAATAACATGTGCCAGAGACACTTTGCTTCTCACAATACTTTGACTCCGGCTTTGAGTTCCACCTTCTCTTCTTTCTGAAATTGATGACAATGTCGAGTTCTTACGTGAGACTGAAACTTCTCCATGTGGACCTTCTAAATTCATTTGATTGGTTTCTCTTTGATTATGGGCTTCTCTTGGTGAAACATCTATTTCAACAATTTCACCTCTTCCAACTTCACCAGAACTGTAGGGCGATAACTGAGCTTGAGGCTTATAACCACTTATGTCCCTAATCTGCAACAGACCATTCTTGGAGGCAGGTAAAGTAACTGGTGACTGATTGTCCTCTCTTTTCAATTCACATCTAATTTCAATTATCACTGTGGAACCAAGAGCAGACTCAAATGCCTGTAAGATGTGCTCTCTCAACTTCTCTGCTTTAGATTTTGCATGATGTGAATTGAATATCAAGCGCACGGTTGGTGCTGCCAAAAAATAAGGTAGATTATCAAAAGTCAAAACACTTTGCTACAGTGTAAAATAACATTCATAATTTTATGTGATTCTAAAAACTAGTACTTTTGTAAAATAAATGAAATGAATTATTGAGGCATGAAACTGTGCAAACAAGATGCAACAAAATGTACCTGCACCAAAACTCACTGATGCAAGCCTCCCTTCCTGAATAAAAAATTCTTTAATGCTATTTATCCGAATTTTTCCTAGCGCCTCCAACCAAATTTCTTCAATGTCTTTATTTGTTTTGCCAGAAACCTGCTTTCCACTAAACTTGATCGAATCAACAGCGCTTGCAAACGTCTGCTGAGGAGCTACACCAACTCCAGAATGTCTTTTTTTGTCTAAACTAATGTCTTTGGCCTTTCTATTGTTATATAAATCAGAATGGCCAGCAAACTTAATGTCTGTTGACAATCCTTTCTCACTACCAGGCATTTTCGCTTGTTGGTCAGTGTTCCTCGATACACCCCTACCACTCACATTATTCAGGGCCAAGGGACTGTGATTAAAGCTTGTCTCAGCAGAACTGGACAGCATATACTGCTGATCAGGTGCAAGTTGAAGTAATGCAGCTGTAAGCCAGGTTAATTTATCATTAGACATTCTTAATTGCTTCTCAGCTTCAGATAATGTTTTCAGAGCTTGACGCAGCTTTTCCATATCTTCTTTGGATACTAGAATGCATAAAAAAACAAAAACAAAAATGCATCGTCAATTTGGTAGTTGACAAAGCTTAACATAAGCAATATTTTCTAAACGAGCTAAGAATATGCATCAAAAGAACAAAAAGGCCATAACTTTACAGGACAACAATCTAATCATAGGTGAACTGGATTTATGAAGGTCCTTCACATTTTTGAGTAAGAAAGCGTATGAACCATCTTGATTTAACTTCTACCACAACAAAGTGATCATAAATTACATGATTTGCCCTTTAGACTTACATGGCTGACGGCGGAAAAACTTCCTTCGAGGTCTTTCTTTTTTGAAATCGTAACTACCAGCAAGAATATCAGTAATCACAGTTGCAATTTGTGACATCAATGCCATTGGTTCCACACCACTTTCAATTATCAACCTCAAGTTTTTCACAGTGTTCACTGTGTCAGCAGATAGAGCTAGATCCAGAAGATCCACCAATTTTTCATCAGAGATGAGCCCAACCTGGAAACCAATGGAGTACATATAAATTATAGGATTTGAAACGATAAGAATATTATATGAAGTAGAAATGACAAGATTCAAACCCAGGGACACTGTTATACATATATTTTTGAAATTTTTTATTATTGTCACTAAAGCCAGAATTTTCATCACCAGAAATTAGTCTATTTACCTTACACTGGAAGGCTTAAAATACAGAGAAAAAACAGACCACGAATATAGCTTGTCAATATGAGAAACCTACGCACATAAACGAAGGATGAATGGAAACTTTCATCTCTAACTCATGCATTCTTTCAAATTAAAGTATACTCACCAGTTCCTGAATTAGAGGAACAGAAATTCTCTGGCCAAGTAAACTGAGCTGCTCAAGAGTCATTTCAGCATCCCTCAATGACCCATCAGATCTTGATGTGATAAGTTTTAATGCATCTTTATCAATTTCCAAATTTTCTTGGGTTGCAATCCACTGCAAAGTATGGATAACATCAGCATCCTTCAGCTTTGGAAAAAAGAATTTCTGGCACCTGGATATGATTATATGAGGTAAAACATCTGGACTTGAACAGACGAGGACAAAAACTAGACGTCTGGGTGCTCGGTCAATGACCTTTGTGATAGCATTCCAGCAATTAGAGGAAAAACTGTCACAATCATCAAAAATGAACACTGTATATTGTGATGGGAGCTGAGAAGCTATCATATGGTCAAGTAGTTCCATAATACTCTCAAAGTCGAGATTACTCACAGGAGCAACTTCCCTTATATTCCTGCTCTTTCCTACGTCATATCCAATGCAAGAATTGCATAATCCACAGGGTTTGGAATGTTCCAATGACTGGCAGTTCAAAGCTCTAGCAAATATGCGAGCACACGATGTTTTTCCTGTACCATGAGGACCATAAAACACATATAGTAACCCAACCTTCTTTTTCAAGACAGCATTTGAAAGTGCTTGGGCTACTAAATTTTGTCCCACCAAATCTTTGAATGTTCGTGGCATGTATTTCTGTGTCAGATTTTGATGTCTAGAACGAGGATGGTGCCCTCTCATTCTTCTTCGGTTACTACACCTTGCTTCCGAAGCAAGGTCCGAATCAACTTCATGTTCAACATAATTATCAGCAAATATGCCCAGTTCCCCAGAGTAATCTCGTTGCCAGCCAGCATTTTCAATGCTTTCCTGAGATCCGGATGCTTCAACCAGTAAAGGTAGTGCCTCGGCCTCAAACTTAGCAGGTGAGCTCGAGTGATCAGATACAATGGGTGTGGCAGAAATACCTCTTCCACGTGCAGTAGGACTACATTTTTGTAACACTGAGTCTGACAGGCCACAAGAAAAACTCCTTCCAGCCTTGTCTAGGAACGTTTTCCCCCTATGATGAATACTTGACCAATTCCAGGGCATACCACACCCATTTCTAGGTGCACCAGTGACATTTTTGTTGGCATAATTTTCATTTTCTTCTTCCATTTTATGCTTTGAATGAGCTGATCCATGAGCTAATGTATTAGAAGCTACGGATAATTCATTGTGAACCCATGTGTCTCTAGAAGTTAAATTCTTACGACTTCTTCTCGTACCTCGAAACTTTCGCCTTTTTACCCTATTCAAACCATTGCAGTTTCCACGAAAGCTGGGTTCAGGTTCATCGATGATTTTCTCCTGCTGAGATCGTCTCCCATATACATTAGCACTTGAAGATGCAATATCCTCACTATAGATAGGAGCAGGTTTCAGTTGCTCTGGCATTGTCTTCAACGGAATGCCCCTGACCTGCTTGTCCTTTTGATCATTATTTCTATCTTTAGATTCCGATTTCCTCGAAATGACCTCGTGTAGAAGATCTTGAATTGGTGAAGGTCCTTCATTTCCATCCAAAACACTGTTTCTATCACTCCTCCTACTTGACTCTTCTCGCCGAATTCTTCTACTATCTCGGATTTCACTCTTTACAGTGTGCTCACTAACTGCTGTCACCCCATCAGTACCTACATGCACTTCAGCAGGAACAACTTTTGATGTTGCAAAACTTCCCAAGGGTGAAGAACTTCCAGGCATTGTTCTACCTACCCTTCGACTCTCCGTTCCTACAGAGCTTCTTCCTTCACGAACCACAGCATTACTTTCCCCCATCCTTGATGGCAGATCAGTTACTGAGGGAGACTGCCATGAGGGAGAACTTGCAGAAGGGTCCCTGAGAGACCGCGACCTCTGAAGGACAATGAGGTCCCTCATAAGAGACCGGTCAGCCAAGATCGGGCTGTGCTTATGCATGTGATTCTTCAAGTGAATGCAGTTAGTCAAGTGAATGTGGTTACGTAGATGATCACTAATATCACCATTTGCCTCCTTGAGAATCCTATCGCGGACAGCTCTAGTCATGATGAGAACATCAATGCATTTGGTCGGGAAATTTCTCGGCAATTAAGGAAACAAATCGAAATATATTGCATCATCAATCAGGCAAAGCGAGCTCAAATCTCTGCAATTATGACATATCAATTCCAAATACCCCACAATTTAGGCAAGTCAAATTCCAATTCTATTTAAACCAACCCATTTCAAACAATCACTTCACTTCCCGCCAAGTAGAACATGAGAAACAAAGAAAATTCATCCCCAGAAAACCAGGTTCGAGTTAAAGCACCAAAACTTATAACTAGAGATCCAAGCTGAAGTAGCAGAAAACCCAAATGCTACAACAACTGAATCCTAATTAGCAGCCAAAATCAAACCCCAACAAGCTCAATCCAGCTTCAACAAGCAAAACCCAAATGCCACAACAAACAGAATCCTAATTAGCAGCCAAAAGAAAGCTCCAACAAGCTCAATCAGGCTTCAACAAGCAAAACCCAAATGCTAAAACAACATAATCCTAATTAGAAGCCAAAATCAAACTCCAACATGCTCAATCCAGCTTCAGCAAGCAAAACCCAAAACAGAGAGAAAAACACAAAGAAAGAAACCCCACTATTCAAAAACGAGAATCAAAACCTCATTCGAAGTTCCTTTAAATCCCTACAAAAATGGTGGAAAAACTCTGTAAAAAAAAACAACAGAAAACACAAAAGGGTAGGTCAAAAAAAGGCAGAAATGGAAGAAGAGGAATCACCTGAATCGGAAGAGGGGAAAAGCATAGGCCAGATCTCTGAGCGAGCTACCAGTGAAGCTTCACTTCACAGGGTTCCCTTTCAATGGAAAGTGAAAACTCGGTCCAAACACACACAGGAATCTCCGCGGCGAGAGAGAGATGAAGAAGAAGAAGAAGAACACTCTCTCAGCTGAATCGGTGTGTCCGTTTCCAAACATCCCAAATAACACCACAAATTATTGAATCAGACATTTCATTCTAAACTTTATTAATTCTAATTTATGTCAATTCTAGATATAACGCATTCATTATAATCCAAACCTAGACTTTATAAAATTATCAAATCTTAGAATCTCACAATTGCTCACATTTAAAATTGAGAGTTTAAATTATGAGTGGTTGTAGAGTAAAAATGGATTAAAACTAAATCAATAACTAATCGCGTTCCCGATTTATTCTATATATCATTGTTTACTTCAATTAGGATAAAATAAAATAAAAAAAAAACTTTTATTATATAAATAAAAATAATCAATTAATTAATTATAAATTTTCTTTACAAAATAACAAATTCTAGTCTCCATATTTTTATTATGTATATATATAATTCGAAGGAAACTTATCAATTTCACTTTCAAAACCTATCATTTTTTTTTTTGTTGCTATCAATTTAATTGGTTAAATCAAATTTTGCTATTTGAATTTTTTTTTTTTTTTGACATGACTTTTTTTCTTTTTCTTTTTTTTGGGGTGGCTCACAAAAATCCCTGAATTATATTCACAAAATTGTAACATTCGGTGGACATAGCAACTTGAATAATTTATCATTATTTTCAAACAAAAAAAAAAAAAAATCCTTTTGGAGGGTTTTTATTTTCTCTTTCTAACTTTTATTTCTCGGTACTTTTTGAATTCTAGTATTTTCTTACTTTTGATTAAGCCTAACTGCCAGTCCACACCAAAAAATAAAATCCAAAAAGAAAGGGAAAAAAAAGAGGTTAGGTTTTTTTTTTATTAATGTGGTCCAGTCTTATGAAATTTAGTCGTTTTAATATTTATTCGGGAATCTGGCCTACCTGCGGGGTCGTTTTGTTTTGTTGCCCTTTCTTCTGCCGTCTGTTTCGTAGGGGTGATCTCGGTTCGATTTTTATTGGTTTTGTATCAAATTAATAACCGATCAAATATCCTCAATTTTTTAAAATTAGATCCGATTCAATGTCCAATAAAGTATGAATCTATATATTGATTCGGTTTTTTAATTGGTTCGATTTAGATCCGATCCAATATCTAATGTTCAATTTAAAAATTAAGATTTGGGAAAAAAGCAATGAAAATACAAATAAAAATCAACCTCTGAGCTAAATTTATATCATCAAATGAAATAATAGCAACAAGCTCCAAACTTTGTAACAAACTGCAAAAAAAAAAAAAAAAAAAAAAAAAAAAAAAAAAAAAAAAAAGTTTTAAAATTAGTAATTTAAGTGTCGGTTTGGTTCGGTTGTTATTGGTTTTTTCGATTCCAAACCAAACTGAACCAACATACTCGGTTTTCTGCCTTTTTAAACCAGTAAATCCAGTATAGTTATTAAAAACCAAACCGATCCATTGAATCGGTTCAATTCTTCAGTTTTTGAACTTTTTTTTCACCCCTATTCTTTCGTACAAATTACCATAAAATGTAAGGCTATATATGTCCAAACCAGTGTCATTTTACTGAATTAAATGACTATACATTATTGTGGCCCATTTACGCACGCTGACCGCCAAAATTGTGCCGTTATGTAGCCAGCTATACCAATTTCTTAGCTTATAAAAAAACAATTCTCTTATTCTCAAAATTTAATGTGTAATTAAATATGTGTGAATGTGATGCAAATATCCAACCAAAATAAATATCATTGCAAAATGTATTCATTCAAAATAAACAAATTTAAAAACTAGGAACCAAAATCATATTTTAACTCCAACAACAAAAAAAGAAAAGCAAAATACATGTAAACACGTCATTTTTGTTCATAAATTGAATAATATGTTTGTCTTTAATTATAAAATAATGTCTGGTTTCATCTCAAAATCAATCGGTGATGTAAACCATCATGAAGTGACTTAATTGGTTAAATAAGATTTGGAGGTGCATAAAATGAATTTGTATTGAGAACTTCTCAACTTTGTGACGTGAAGAAGTATAGCTTAAGTTTTTACGTATTTGGATTGAATTTGAATTTAATTATGGATCAAATACTTATTTGAAACTTTAATATTATATTTAATAATGTGGAGTATCTTCTCATAATCAAATAGAAATGACGAGAGTAATTCACCTATTTTATTTTTAACCGCTTAATCAAATTTTTATCTTTAGTATCAAAGATGTTGAGTTCACCTTTTTAATATATGAGAAAGTGAGAATCTCAAACACCAATTTTAAAGTTTCTCTAACAATAATTTTATGAAGAAGTAAAGTCTCGAAGTTTCAATATTTGGGGTATAATTTAACTTTAGGGTAAAATTTAATAATATTTTGTATTTTGATACATAAGTTTTATCCAATGTTTTATTTTATTGTGTAATTGGGATTTCGTGGTCCCAAAAAGGTAAAAATGTAGAAGTAAAAACGCATATTTGTTTGCTAACTACGAAAATTAGGGGAAGAAACATATATTTCTTTCAAAGAAAAACAAATACATTGAGCATACCGACCAAGACACCTTTAAAATAAATAAATAAATAATAATAATAATAAAATCCGATGCGGTTGTATTGCAGATTATATTTTGTAAAAATAAATAAATAATAATAACCGTTTGTTGATGATGATTTCGTGGTTTTTTTAGTACAATGATTTCGTGGTTTTTCATTTACTTGTTGTCTATTCAAAAAAAAAAAAAAAAAAAAAAAGTTAAAAAAGTGCTTAACAATAATTTACTTGTTGTCTGTTAAAAAAAACATTTACTTGTTTAGTTTAAATATATTTTGTTGTTCTGCGTAGTCACTATAATTACTTTTTGAAGAACTATTTTTTAGTTATTAATATTTCTTCGTTTCATAAATAATTAAAATTTATTGAGAGGGTAACGCGATTGGTTATCTGATTCAACTATATTCTTATTTAATTTGAAACTGTCACTTCTTAATTCTATGGTTATGTTTCCGCAAAATATTTTAAATTTTTTGTTTTGTTTTTATTTATTTAAATAATTGTTGGTTTAAATGATTACACACAAAAGGAAAAAAAATTAAAGAATAAAATGAACAAAACAAAGTTTACGGATGAAAAAAGAAATATTTTGTTAGCTGTCTTAGGTGATACTAGCCAGTAGCCATGCAAACGAGAATAACCAAACTAATAATTAAAAGGAAGATGGCTTAGTGATTTCATTATTTGATGAAAATTCAGTTAACATCATGATCACCGGTTCGATGAATTCTCTTTTAAATTATTGTTGAAATTAATTTGTTTATAATAAATATTAACTAGTACATTTTTGTTAATCTGTGTACCTTCTTTGGATTCTCTTTAACTTTTCCAAATCTCAAGTGAGACAGACTATCACATGTGTCTTGTCTCTTGTCTGTCTCTCTATTTCTATATATTCTCTATATATCAACAGACAAAGGCCTTATTGACCCACTTCTCTTTGGTCTTATACTCAATACATGGAATGTTTCATAACTTACACATACAATCCTTGAATTGCTTTTTATATTCTATACCCAATTCAAAGCATTGTTGAAATTTATTAGATAGTGGGCGAGTGGATAAGGGGAAGATGGAGATGGTGTCTCCTTTGACTCGCTAAATTTGGATTGGATATCATCTGGTTAGATTTTAATAAACACCAATATCATATTGAATATTATATAACATGAGATTTCGTCTCAAAAGCAATTGAAAATGAGATAAGTGCCACACATTAAGAGGTCTCTTACTCTTCATCCGTAACAAAATCATCACCGAAAAAATCGAGGAGTAATGAGTAGTTTGTGTATGATTAATCTGAGCAGCCTACATTGAGTTTGTAAACCAAAATAATGAACAGTGCAAAATGTGTGAGCCTAACTGATTAATTCATGAGGCAACATGTGGGAGAGGAGGAGGGTATGATTTAAGTGTCTAGTTCCCAAGAGACAATTAATATTAATAATGTAATGTGATTAAATTAATTGAGTTTGGTAGCCATTGGAATTCAAGATTGTCACGTGCCAATACTCACCTTTGCGGCTGTTTCACACCTTTTTTTTCCTTCTTAACTCCATGGCTTAGGGCGGGAATTAGCTTTTATAAAATAAAGTTTTGAAAATCTAGGGAATGGTTTTTTTTTTTTTTTTTGAGATATTGTGATCTTTCTATCTAAGAATCAATATGTTTGTCAATTAGATGTAATAGTGTAATTATCTTATAAAATTAGTTGAAATGTATGGGCTTCACGAACATTAAAAAAAAAAAAAAAAAAAAAAACTTTTGACTGCCTTTACAAATTAATAGTTGATACGTTATTATTTTTTTTCTAGGATAAAGTATTTTATGTAACAAACATGAGTGTTGTTTGGTGGGCCAAACCTAACCCGTTATCAAATAGCTTTTGGGCCCAACACTAAAACCCAACCTTGTTTTAGCTGAACCGATGGGTCGATGGATTAAAATGTCATGAATTTAAATTATTGATATTATTTGGTTGTAAATTTTGTTCAATACTAATGTCACATGTTAGATCCGGATAATCTATATTTGTCCTCCTTTTTTAATATGTAGAAAAAAGAGAGATAATTTCGGCTCCGTTTGATAACCATTTGATTTTTTATTTTTAGTTTTTAAATTTTAAGCTCATTTTTACTCAAATTTACTACAATATCTTCCACTTTTCTACGATATATCAATAATTTCTAAAAAAGTTTGATAATACTAACTAACTTTAAAAAAAAAAAAAATAGCTTCTACAACTTTGTTTTTGTTTTTAAAAATTCGTTAGTATTCTCCTACTTTCGAACATGGATAAATTTTAGAAAGGTGGAAGAAGTGTAGTAAATTTGAGTGAGAATAAACTTAAATTTCAAAAACAAAAAACAAAAAACTAAGGCCCCGTTTGATAACCATTTGGTTTATTGTTTTTGGTTTTTCAAATTTAAGCCTAATTTCTCTCAAATTTCATACAAGTTGTTTCATCATTTCTATCATGTATACATCTTTCCTTAAGAAAGTAGGGAAAATCAACCAACTTTTAAAAACAAAAAAAAGTAGCTTCCCAAAGTTTGTTTTTGTTTTTAAAAGTTGGTTAGTATACTCCTATTTTCTTAAAAGAAGATAGATAAATGGTAGGAAGGATGGAGCACATTTAGGAAATTTGAGAGAAAATAGGTTTAAATTTGAAAAACCAAAAACAAAAAACCAAATGGTTTTCAAACGGGGCCTAAATGGTTGTCAAACATGGTTCATTGTTGGGTGATTGATTCTAAAAATCGATATTCGTCCGTAGTCATTTTGGGCTTGTGACCCCTTCCTTCAAAGTTGTTCCCCTTCCCAAACACCCATCGTCTTGTTCACTCTGAAGCCATGAATTTGTTCGGGTTCGCCGGCGATATTACCCACTTCATCACTATTTTACTTCTTCTCCGGTAATTTCACCGCCCCATTTCTCTTTTCCTTTGTTCTGCTGTTTGGTTCTGATCTCGATCGTGGGTCTCGTTTTATTCTTTTTGTTTTTTGTTTCTCAATGGTGGAACCCAATCTAACGCAATTGGAAACGGGGTTATGATATCGATTTCTTGAAGCAGAGCTTTTCCCATTTCAGCTTCTAGATGGTGTTGTAATTGTTCAATTGATTTTTAATTTAACTTTTTGGTTAAGCTTTTCTACTTTTTACTACCCATGATTGCTGCATTTCGGTTTTTCTTTTCCTGTTAGTTTTTAGACAATTAGGTTAACGATTGATATGTTGAGTATGAATTACCATCCCTCTCAACCATCGTAAGTGACCTAGTGGTCAAAAGACCTGTAAGTCATTAAGAATTAATGGTTCAATCCAATTATCGGAATTAATTTCGTATGAGTTTCTTTGACAATAGCATTATGTTACGTGAGAAAAGTGTTTTTTTTTTTTTTGATATCTGTGACTGTCAGAAGTTTTCGTGCACCTCGACTAATGTCACGGGACATATCGCCTGACCCTCCAACATTTGGATGCCAAAGAAACTCGTAGGAAATTAATTCCTAGGTAAGTGGTCACCATGGATTGAACTCATCACTTATGCACCCTAAGACCCTCTTTGATCAATTGAACCACTTCATGATGGTTGAGAATAGTGTTGAGGTGAGTGACTTAGTGGTTTAGAGAGTGTTAATTAACTTCAAGCGATGGTTCAATCTTTAATGATCACCTATCTTGAAATTAATTTTCTACCAATTTTCTTGACTATTGATATGTCATGTGATAAAAGTGTTGAGGTGCGCATTAATTCATCAGGACCGTCATGGATATAAAAAAGAACTTGAATATGTTGTTTTAAACTTCCCTTCACCAGAATTTTTTATAGAATTGATTTTTATGATTATTTGGCAATCGTTTGTTGCATGCGGGTGCATTCGATCGTGAGGCGTTTGTATGATAAAGATCTCGACACTTTTTGTCATTACTTTCTTGTTGCTGCAAGTTTCATTCTCGCCCTTTTAGTGAATGAGAAGTTTGGGTTACAAAAGGTGAGACATTTTTTAATATAAACCATGTATTTTGTTTGATGGTTTGAATGAGGCATTGTTAATCATTAATATGCTTAACTATCTATATGGTTTGTATGCTTGATGAGCTTCACCAGTTCATCTTTTTCAGATTTCAAAACCCCATCAGGGAATCAGGAATATGTTACTGAAATTAGGAAGCAATGTAATAATGATTTGTTTGTTTAATTGTAAAAGGTCATAAGATTGGGTTTGTGCAAGCCTGACCTAGTGCTTTGGACACTTTCCAGTATAAAAAGACCATGGGCAGGTTGCTGTCATGATGCATTGTTTACCGATGTATGATTGTGTTTTAAGTTTTAACTATTCTCATGAAATATCCGAGTCTCGTAACGGACGCGAAGAGGTCCCACCGAAACATTAGTGTTAATACTAAAATTTTATAATGTAGTCTTGTCCCTCCGTATTACCATTTACCCCTTTATGTTGATTGACAATAAATTTTATAATTGACATATATACATGGGTTTTTAGTTTCACATGTTCAAGGTTTTGTATCAATTGCTACCCTGAAAATTTACACATTTCACTTACGTAGAGTCCAACAGAAATATTAAAATCTTTTGGATGCATGATGATGTTTATTTTGACTGGTCTATGAAAAATCCTTCTCCGTTCAATGTCATCGGACTATGCCATGCGTTAAATATCCGTATATTTGTAAGTGTTTGTTATGAATCTATGATTGTTACTGGCTTTGTTTTGTCATGGGGAAGGCTTCCACATGTAGTGTGTACGTGAAATACATTCTACCAACAGTAAAGAACTTTGAATACCATTATTTTTTATCTTCTTGGGAATAAGCTCTTATTTTAGCTAAGATTGTAGCTTCTTGTTAGTGTACCCTCTCAAATATAGTTTTTTCATTGGATCTAACTCAATCTGCATTGCGAGCTTATCGTGCACTCTACATCGTCAACTGGATCTACGGATATTTCACAGACATACACTTCAGTCAATGGATATGTAAAGTCCCACAAACTTTTAGTTACTTGTTATCTTTTGATGTCTTACATGGTATTTCATTTTTTGTAGCTTGCAATGCATCGCTGGCCTTGTTCAGACGGCTTTATATGCTGATTTCTCTTACTAACTACATTAGGTGACCGAATCGAACTCCTATGTGGGGTATTATTTTGGCTTTGCTTTAACCATTGTGTCATATCGAACGATAAGTTTCCAATCTTTATTTTTGCAGCTGGAGAAACAACGCTAAACTTCAGTTGCCAGCTTGATTGAAGCTGGGAACAGTGTATGATGATATGTTATGGAGCTTGAGATCCCTTAAACGTTTTTACACCATTGTGGGTAACTTTGCTTGGAAGTGGGGATAGACCACCTAACTTCAATCATCACAAATTCATTTATTTCCGAGGAAGCCTAGGCTGCACTCATCACACATGCCACCCTTTTAAGGACCGCATTTTTAAAAAAAAATTCTTTTGTGATCCTTAAAGGGGTGGCATGTGTGGTGGGTTCAACCTGGGCTCCATCCAAATCTTCGTCTTTATTTCCGGGTAAGGAACCTTTTAACTGCCAAAATGCAGGTGGGTTCTCTATTAATTCTAGCAAATACAAAATTAGACTTTTTATTATCAATTCAGTGAAGAAACAGAAGTAATGAAAAGAAATCATTGAGTGTTATTTGGACCATTTCACAAATATGAAGGCAATTGCTGAAAACTTATGTATAACGGTGGGCTGAAAGTATGTCAAATTCATTCATTGGTGTAATAGTACAGCACAGCAAAAGAAAAGGTATTTACAAAACTTTGCCTTTTCCACTTTAGTTACTGTGCTCTAATTGTATTCAAAAAGTCACTGATTGTTTCTGCATTTTTTTCAACTTTGTTGTGCTTCTCAGTTAGTATCATCAGACAACTCTCAAAGGCAAAGAAGAAGAATCAATGTGTCTGAAGTGAAGTGAAGCCAAGGCTGATTATCAGGTTTGTAAAGAAAAAGGTGTTCTGTAAAAAGACAAAATTTTGAATTTTGAAATATGGTTGATTGGAATAGTTTAATGTAAGGCTTAAGTTGAAATGTAAATTTGATATATATATATAAGCCAATCCATTGAGTCTTTTGAGGTGAGTTGAAGAGGCCCACAAGTAAAGCACTTGGAATAAGAATTCATAGGCCTACCAAAGTGGGTTGGTTTGCCAATCCCCAAAAGCTTCACCATTCTGTGTCCACCATTCTTTTCTCCATTCTTGATTGCAAGTGTGAATACTTTTGGGCCTTACCACTTGCTTTGACAACCTCCAGTCATTTTAGTCTTGTTCCACTACTTTTTGTTTTTTGTTTTTTTTGAAATAAGGGTAAACGCCGTCCCTAGGCAGGTATTGGGAGACATCGAAATAATGGAGGCACAAAAAGTGTCTATAAATTAATGTTATAGGTAAGTCTCGAACTTAAGACCTTGAGAGGAGCACACCTTTAGCCCATGTTTTCAACCAACTACCTATTAGAGACAGTCTTATTCCTGTGTTTGGATAGAGGGTTTAGTAGAGTGGGTTATTTCTTTTAATAAAATTGATTTAGTAATAATTCTAAATTCATAGAAGGTAAAGTTAATATAGACTTGATTATTTTATAAAGAAAATTTAATAAAAAACTATTATAAAGATAAATATCATCAAAAAGTGGAAGAAACCTAAAATATAAGAACAAAAATTATATTTTAACATTTCAAAAAAACTCATAAAACTTTATAAAATCCACAATAAAATCTATATATTATGATTATTCTCTGCAACTGCCATTTGTAACTCCTCTATCTAGATAAAAGTTTTCTGGTAGCATCACTCATTCATAACTCTCCATTCAAACGAGAGTTTGTACTATAATTACTTTATCCAAATAAGATTTTTTTTCTTCCTAATCACTCAAAACTTCTCATAATCATCGGAGTACATTGTTGTCAGAATATTGTAAAAAAAAAAAAAAAAACTCAATATCATTACCTTCATTTTTTATAGGGAAATTCTTGCCAGTGTTCTCCAGCCCATTTGCTTCCTATCTTGTTCCTATTTGAGTTTTGAACGGTTAAAATATAGATTTTTTTCTAAACGGGATGATTTATGGCATAACTAAGAGTTTTTTTTTTTTTTTTTTTTTTTTTTTTTTTTTTTTTTTTTTTTTTTTTTTTTTTTTCTTTTTCACGTGTAAAATATATTATATATGAACGATTGCACATCCTGCAAAATTTAAATAATACTGAAATCTTCTCTCTCTGTTTTTTTCTCCGTCTGTTTTCTCTCTTTAAATCGGTGTATTATTTTTTATATTATCATTTTGTCTTTGTCTTTATCATTTATTGTTCGTCACTTTCTAACAACCACCATTTTGAAATAGAGAAGAAAAGTGAAAGAACAAAATCAACCAAATATTAAAACTCTCTGCTTACTGTACTGCATGTGAATGTATATTGATGTCACCAATAGGTTGAAGCATGCTTAATTCCTTCATTACAATCATTAAATAATCCAATAATTTTTATTAAGAGAATAAAAGAAAAAGTGGTATTTTTTGGGTCCAGATCTTATTGCATGCCAGAATCTTAAATGGGAAAAGCAAATTAAAATGTTGCTAAACTAATTGATTAGGAGAGTAATCAAAGTTTGAAATATTATAACAAAATTGTGGGAGAATTTATGATTGATATTTAAGTGAAGAAGCAAACATTTTGGTGTCCGCCATTAAAAGTTAGATGAGTTTATTGCACTAAGTTTGTCTCATTTGTGTCGGAAATATTAAGCAGTAAGGACCCAGTAGGCCATACACAACTCTCTTGATCAAGACATTTTTATTAAATTAAAAAAAAAACTTTGGATATTAATTTCCCTTCCTTCACTCCATTACCTTTTTACTTAACCAAAATTAATAGTCATTATTGGTATCATTTTCAGAAATGAAGGGATAAAAAGAACATTCTATTAGGTATTTGATGGTTGTTTTAGACATATTTAAATGTTGCTTTTGTAATTTTATGGGACCCAATTGAATACGTTGCACACACAACCGAAAGAAAGATGTTGACAAGATTACAGCTTTCCTTCATTCTCTTTTTTTATTTTATTTTTGAGTACATATCGAGAAAGAAAGGATAAATACCGATTTTCGAAATTGAAACTATGACACTGGTGTTGAATTGGTTTACAACCAAACAATGAAACCGCCACGATCCACGGACCCACCATTCAGTATTCTCTTCTTTTATTAAACCTTCTCTTTTGCACCGATCGTTCATTCTCTCTCTTTTATTATTACTATTTGTCTAAGATAATGTATACACTTTAACTATTTTCATAAGACAAATCTATTAATTTTGTGTTAAAAATATTCATCTTGTTTCATATTAGAAAGATGTAATGTTGAAACACATACATATATAGACTATTCTCTTCATTGTCAATTAATTTAAGATGAGATCTCACACCATCTAACATAGTATCAGAAATTCATATGAATATTTTGATTTACAAATTCAAGCATAAAAAGTTTAGGCAGTATTTATATAATCTAAACTCCAAACTTTGGTTTCTAATATGACATCATCTTGAGATGGCATGTCGATGATACTCAACCCATCCCATAATCTTTTATTTTCCAAAATTCTTACCATTAACTAATGGTTGTCTTCTTATCCAAAAAAAAAAAAAAACTAATGGTTGTCCATTCTCATGGTCACATACACATGAGAAAAATAACTATTTTTTAGTCTGGTCCTTTGTCTGTTTTTGGCTCAACATATTCCCAATCCCTAAGTCAAGTGTATCACAGAGTGAGTAATTATTGAGATTGACCTACTAGGAGAAAAAACAAACAACAACAACAAAAAAATTGGAAAAACCAAAGTTTTATCAGCTCTCGGGTCTCACTTTTCAGGTATGTTTAAGCTTGGAAGAATTGTGCATGAACCATGAAGATTAGGTCAAGAAAACACTGCAATCCCAATGATGAAAATTGGGTTTAGTGTAGGGTCCAAGAATTGATCACCTGCCAAATTTCATCAATCACTTTACAAGTGTAGACTACACAAATATTTGTAATAATACCACCTCCAGGCTAGATGATGGCCACCTAAATATTCTTAAATCTACATTATTAACTTCAGCTTCAGAAACACCCTTTCTTCAAATTAAAGCACAGATTATCATTTCTTTTCATTTCAATGGAAATTTACACAGTTTTCTACCTGTTCTTATCCTCTGTAACTGCAAGTGATGTAATGTAAAAAAAAATTAAAAAAAAAAAAAAAAAAAAGCTTACATTCTTGACAATGCTCTGTGCTATACAATGGCTATGGCTCTATTGCTTTGCCTTCCTTTTCTTTTTCTTGTCTTCCCACCTGCACTTTAAACCTTTGCTTTTTTAGGCCCTAATCTAAGATACAGTCAAAGTTTCCACTTTGCTTTTTGAAAAGCAAATTCTGTTAAACCCTTTTCTCTACTTCCTCTGTGCTCCTTGGCCCAATCCCCAGATCTTCCATTTCCATTCTCCATTGGAGCTAGCTTCCTCTGGTTTAAAGGTGTTTTTTTCCTTTGTCTTATGGCAACAATCAAACCCAAATCATCTGCAAAGAGCAAGACAAGATTTGCCAAAACATTTCAGAAGGTGATTAATCTAAGAAACGCAACCCGGATAGCATCAAGCAATGGAATCTGTGTTCTGATATCACATAACAAGTTCAAAGATGATTCGAGTATCAATGGCGGAAAATCCCAAATCTTCGACCGAGGTGAAGAAGATGTCAAAGCTAAGAACAAGGCAGTCATGGAAGCTCTGGCTGCTAAGCTCTTCGCGAGCGTTACCGCAATCAAAGCAGCTTACGCCGAGCTTCAAATGGCGCAGAGCCCTTACAGCAGTAACGCAATCCAAGCTGCAGACCAGGCTGTGGTGGATGAATTGAAGGTCATTTCAGAATTGAAACGGAGTTTCTTGAAGAAAGAACTCGATCTTTCGCCTCAAGTTACGATTATGCTATCAGAGATTCAAGAACAGCAAAGTTTGATGAAAACTTATGAGATTATGATTAAGAAATTGCAGGGCGAATCGGAGCAGAAAGATACCAGCATTGTAGCTATGAAGAAAAAACTCGATGAAGCAATTTTGTTCAACAAATCGTTGGAGAAGAAACTAAATGCTAGCGGTTCTTTATCCATGTTCGATAATCTTCAATTTCATCTACTGAATCCAACGAATTTCGCTCAATTTCTACATTATGCCCTAAGATCGATAAGAAATTTCGTGAAATTAATGATCAGAGAAATGGAATCAGCTACCTGGGATCTCAACGCCGCCGTGCAATGCATCGTCGATCCCGACACCAAATTCCCGGAGCCGACTCACCGGAGCTTCGCCTTCGAATCGTTCGTCTGCAAAACAATGTTCGAGGGTTTCACGAATGATTCTATTCCATTCGATGAACATCAAAACAGCCAAATGTTTGAGAAATTCAAGAAGCTGAAACCAGTAAACCCTAGAATTTTCATTTCGCAAAACCCTAATTCCTCGTTCGCTAAATTTACCCGATCCAAGTACCTGCAACTCGTCCACGCGAAAATGGAGTGTTCGCTGTTCGGAAACCTGAACATGAGGAAGGTCATGAACTCCGGCGGCGTCCCCGACACGGCGTTCTTCGCCGCCTTCGCCGAGATGTCGAAGCGCGTTTGGCTTCTCCGGTGTTTGGCGTTTTCGCTGCACCACGACGTTACGATCTTCCAGGTGAGGAAGAACAGCAGATTCTCGGAGGTTTACATGCAGTGCGTCACCGAAGAGACGCTGTTTTCCCCGGCGGATATGAACGACTCGGCCGTGGGATCCGGATCGGAGCCCCGAGTCCGATTCACTGTCGTTCCGGGTTTCAAGATTGGGGACACGGTGGTGCAGAGTCGGGTTTATTTAACGCCGCCGAGTCGATAAACTCCGTCGCGGGTCAGAATTCTCGGAGGGGAGGAGATAATCTCAGCCGTTGGATGATAAGCGTCCATTACCGTTAGATCAGATTACTCAGTGTATTGTATAAAAACTATTTTGAATTTTTCTAATTAATTGTGTAAATGTCTGTATTATACAGTCACACTTATGCTATAATTTATATGAGTTATTATTCAAATTAAAATAAAATTTTCATTTTTAAATTAATTCAGATTCATTAATCACATCTTGATTTATAGAGTATTACTTCTTAAAAACGTTTTTTTTATGTAGATGACTGTCGCAACCAACTTTTGTGTACTTCAACTAATGTCATATGACATAGTTTTTCCCTATTATTTGACTCTAGAAGATTTGGATGTCAAAAAAATTCATAAAAAAATTAAATTTTAGATATGTTACCACTATAAATTAAACCTATCACTTTAAGTACCTCAAGATCCTCTTTAACTATTTGAATCATTTCATAATAGTCGGCTAAATTTAGGTTTATGATTATAACTTCAATTATAAAATGAAAATAAAATATATATTTAAATAAAATATATATTTAAATGTAGGCAGTAGTAGGTAGAATGATATTATTGGAAAAACATAATTTAGATTGAAGCTTGAGCAGAAAGATTAATGGTGTTAAAGTTGGAATGGAATGGACAATGCTTGGGGGAGTTGAATGGATATAAATAAATGCACATAACACCATCATGGCATCTTCCTTTTCTTCTTTTTCTTTTGAATTAAGTGTTGGCAAAAATGATGACCCATGTCTCTTCCTTCACTCTTTTATACTTTATATTACTCTATAGGTACCCCACCACCTTATAAATATATAGAAATAAATGTTTTAATGTCATATTAATCATGTTACATGAAATGAAGATACATATGGCTTAATATTTCTTTAGCTTAGGTCAACTATTGTTGAATTGTGCTTATTTTTGCTGTATAAAAGTGTTTGTTGGTCTAGGATATACAATATGCATGAGGATTCTTCCTATCAATTTGGTGTGTATTGAGATTGGAGTTGCACATGCAAACATTTTTTTATTCGTTCATATCAATTTACTCTGAATTCTACTATTTTTACAAGATATTATAAAAATATTTAAGAAATTATTATTATTTTAAGGTGGTATAATGAGTTGAACCCATTAACTCCTAGTTATTTATGACACTTTTGACCACTAAACAATTCTATTCTAATTTTAATGTTAATATTATTGTTTGGATTTAAATTGTACATTTATTTCTAACAGCTTAAAATAATTCTTCATTTCTAACAAACTTATTTTTTATTATTTATTTCTAACTACTCAAAATAATAACTTTTCATTTCTAACAAACTTATTTATGGTTATTTATTTATAACTACTCAAAATAACTAATTTTTAATCACTTAGTTTTAACCGCTCGTAATAACTTATCATTTCAAACTCAAATTTAAACAAGTTATTGTCTCCAACTCTTCTACAAAAAAAATCACATCCAAATGTGATTTTGGCTTCGACTCATCCATAAAAATCTATATCCAAACGAATTATTAAAAAAACTAAATTTCTAACTACTCAAAATTATTACTCGAACTAATTCCTCAACTAAACACCTCGTATGTGACATTAAAACTCTCATCCAGCTCACAAAGCAGCCTCGGTTGCAACTACCTTTCAACATCGGCTGTTGCGCCATTTTTGGTGTGATTGGATTTCACCTTGATGCATTTTCAAGTTAATTAAGCTCATCCACAAAATAGAGACACACGATTGTCCTTAGAGTAAGAGATATTGAATTTAGTGTTTACGTAACGTCAAAGTCTTAAATTAGATAAACTTAATAGACTTATGTGATATGGTATTGGTAGGTATATGTCCAATAATTTTCCCCTACTAAAACCACTATAGACAAATACGGAGGAAATCTAAACTCATCCTAGGACAATCTATGATCGTATAGGTTGAACAAAACACGTCAATTTTCTTGACAATCAAATATTATAGAATAAAAAAGTTATCTCATAAAAATAGTCGAAATATTCGTAAACTGCACGATCACGGATATAAACAAAACACATCAAATGTTAGCATTATCAAATACCAAATTGTGACATTTTTCATGAGTACTAAGACCACTACACATCCACCAATGTCACCGACTCACCGAGTGCATATACTATTGAATGTTAAGATTGGGATCTTTTAGATATTAATAAATCAATTTTCTACAAATTTTCTTGACATTCAAGTGTTATATAATCAAACAGTATATCTTATGATATTAATTGAAGTGTTATATAATCAAACAGTATATCTTATGATATTAATTGAGTTCAAAATGCGCTCAAGTTGGCCAAGACAAGTGAGACGTTTTAGATACCAGAAAACATACTAGTATTAACCAAATTCAACACAAGCTCTGGTATTCTATATCAAAAGTAACCAAAGAAAATGAATTTTAAAAAGGGGAAAGTCCTTGTCAAAGGAGCCCTTTATATGATGGTAGAGGATTAAATGATAAATTAAACTTCTTAATTAATTTCTCATTCAAACAGCTGTGCAATTAATAATGCTAGATTCTTAGAAGAAAATAGCGTGGCCGACCTGTAGGAAATTGATTTGTGGAAGCAGAGCTGAGTCAGGACAGAAAGGCAAATATTTGACCTATGCTTTCACATTCAAACACCTCATAAAGATTTGAATCCACATTATCCAAGTTCCCAAACACCACATTCTTATTAACAAAAAGTAGTGCAAATCTAAACAAAATAGCTTTTTAGTATAGGAGATTTACAGATTTCTTGTGAGCAAGAATAAAATGGTTCAAACAAATGCACTCAAGAATACAAGAAGAAGACAAAGGACATCATTATGTTGTCCATTTGGTAGTTGTTTTCAAACAAGACTGAGCTCAAGCTTTCTGTTGTTTCTGAGAAATCCCATGTTGTCAGTCCACCATATAAAAACCCCATTTTTCATTCCATTCCATCTCCCCAGCCTTCATTCCATTCCATCTCCCCAGCCTGAGTCCCCAGTGTCAAGAATGAATGTTTTCCCCCATTTTCATATTTTGCATCCCCTAGTTACATATCAGAAAGAAATCCCAGATGCTGATGGTTTAAAATTCAGCCATTTCCATTTTGCTGCAAGTTAATTAGCCTTCCAGAGAGAGCAGAAAATGAAAAGGTTACTAATCACCAGCCAGCGAGTGACAGAACATGTTCCATTCGCTTATTCGGAATGGAGCATGCAACTACCATGGAGAAAAATCTCAAGGGGATTCAGGAGGCGAAGAAATGTCTGAAACTTCTGCAAGAGCTTCGAGCATGTTTATGACCTCAGTTGTGTCATCCAAGTAATACTTGGCCTTGCTCGGTTTCTGTCCCACTGTGCATGCAAAAACTGAAGTATTGGAAGAGAGGACGCCACTTGATACTGCCGTGCCAATGATTTCGAACATGTCTTCATCGGATCTATCATCACCAATGCATAGCACAAAATCGGCCCGTCTTCCCGCATCTGCCATGGATGCGAATATCTTTTCTGCTACCAAACCTTTACTGACTCCCTGAAGTTAAAAAATGAATTTGGAATCAGCAGTCTCATAAATTCTTACAGACGAGTTCTAGAGTTTAGGGAATGTAGAAAATGTATACCTCATAATGTATGCAGGGGTCTAAAAGCAAACCCCACCGCAATTAAATGTGACATAGTTAACCGTAGATTGGTTGGTATAATTAAATTTACCTTTCTACCGTACAGATTTCGTGCTAGGCATAAAAAATGGCTTCTCTAGAAAAGTGTATGCACGCCTACAGTATTTGCATCCCCATTTTGCAATGCAAGTGATTACTGATTAAGAAACTGTTCTCAAGATTTGATCATTATAAACGTGCGTTTAACTCGAGATAATATTTAATCATACGAACACTATGCATGGTTTATCTTTTCTTTCCACCCCCACCTATTAACTATTATAAATTTCTACTGCTCCTCCCAACCCTAATTGCATAAAACTGTTGAATAAAACGTTAGACTATCGTATCATCTATGCAAAGTATAAATTTCTATTTGGCATTGTGATTTGGCCGTGGAGATTTCAACCAGCTGAGTTTGTTCTAGTCAGAGACTTTGTAGAAATATGTTGGTCGAGTTGTTGTCTTCGTCTCCCTTCAGCTGGTAAACCAGCATGTGTGTCATCCTATGGGGCATATGACCGGAGAGACAATTGTGTGGAAAGGCATAGCTCGAATGTATGGAGCCTATTTGGGCCTCCGTTTTAAATTATTATTTTTCATTGCATAACTGGTATTTCTTTCATTCTTTCTCAATGAAAACTGGGTTTTTATCAAAAAAAATAAAAAATCTATGCTAGTATCACAAAATGGCTTGGATAAAGAAAGTACAAATTATTCCAAATATCAAGACAGGGCCATCTAACAGTTCTAAACAAAAACCAGAAAACTAAGACCCCATTGGATAACCATTCGATTTTTTGTTTTTGGTTTTTGAAATTTAAGCTTATTCTGAGTCAAATTTCCTATAATGTATTCCTTATTTCCTACCATGTATCCATATTTTCTTAAAAAAAGTATGTAAATGCTAACCAAATTTCAAAAACAAAAACAAGCTTTTGGAAGCTACTTATTTTTTTGTTTCAAGTTCTGGTTTTGTTTCTAAAAATGTAGGTAAGATGTAGATATCTGAGGTAGAAAAAATATATGTTGTTGTAGGCTTAAATTTCAAAAACCAAAAACTAAAAACAAAATGGTTATCAAACGGGATACAGGCCGGACATGCAGATTTTGATTTAATGAAAAACTCAATTTATGTTATTTCAGAAGTTTTAAGTAGAAGAAAGTACCTGTGGCTTCACTTCTATAATAAACTGGCCACTTTTTACAGTAACTGGTTCATTTGCCAGCACACTTTCAAGGTGATCCAACAGTTCCTTGGCCTGGCTGGAACCAAAATCAGGGTCCGCATCCTGGTGGTGCCACACCAAGCCACTTTCCTTGGTTTCAATGGAAGAGCCATCTGTAGCTTCTGTATATAATTTCATGACTGGCTCGGCGATCTGTATCCAGCCAAAATCACTACCTTGACCATAATTTTCCCACTCCTTATCAGCAGACCACCTGATAAATCACAAGGATGATACAACTGAGATATATATATCTATATAATGATATATAAATAGATGGATGAACAGAGTTTTGTGAATGATATTGCATAAAAAGAAAAGAGATCACACCTCATGAAATAGCCATGCTCTGCAGCAATCCCAAGCTTCTCACAAGGAGAAAACCAGTTGCCCAAATTTTCACGCCCTCTTCCACTAACGACAAAAACAGTATTCCTAACGTCGGCAATGAGTGAATCTATGATTGAAATAACTTGATTACTTGGGGTCTTATCTATTGAAGTTTGTGGCATAACAGTGCCATCATAATCCAACAGTATAGCCCTGTGTCTAGACTTCGAATATGCATCTACAATGGCATCAATAGACAACTTCTTAAAGCTGGGATCGAGTGCTACGACTCTGAATCCGAAGCCCAGCCCAATTCCCCAGCACCGTCTCCTGAAGTGATCCTTACAAGTTCTTTCCATGTCTTGATAAAAACTCTTTGACCAGTAAGACACATTATGGGTACTCACATATTTGTAATGCTTTTCATGGCGCAATTGCTTCTCGGCATCTGCCATTGATATTGCCTCATGCAATGCTTCAGCAGTAGCTTCAATGTTCCACGGGTTAACCCGTAGTGCACCACTAAGTGAAGGGGAGCATCCCATGAACTCTGATATGACAAGCATGCTCTTTTGTGGTCCATTTTTTTCTGTGCTATAATCTGATCCGGAGGTTCCCTGCCTGCATACAACATACTCATAAGGAGTTAGGTTCATGCCATCCCTCACTGCTGTGACTACAACACATTCGGCAACAGTATAATATGCAGCTCTTTCGGTGAGAGAAACAGGCCGATCAATGAACACAATTGGTTCATAATTTGGCTGTCGAAAACTTTCATTAATTCTCTTGCAGCATTCCTGTATTTCATCTTGTATTTCCTCAAGATCTTTCCCTCTTCCCCTAGCTGGGTTCGCAATCTGTACGAAAACGGCTCTACCCTGCCACTTTGGATGTTGCTTTAGCATTTGTTCCATTGCCAACAACTTCAGATTGACCCCTTTAAAAATGTCCATATCATCAACTCCAAGTAAGACAACTTTTCCTTCAAACTGTCGCTTGAGCTCCTCTACCCTCCACTCTTTATCAGCAAGACTTAACACAGACTCCATTTGACCCATGTGAATTCCAACAGGCATGATTTTAATCCCCACGGTCCTTCCAAAATATTCCAACCCAATATAACCCCTCTTCGACTGATATACCAAACCCAACATTCGACTACAACAAGACAGAAAGTGCCGAGCATAGTCAAAAGTGTGAAACCCAATAAGGTCTGCATTCAAAAGAGCCTTAAGAATCTCTTCCCTCACTGGCAAAGTCCTATATATTTCTGAAGAAGGAAATGGACTGTGAAGAAAAAACCCCATTCTCAATCTTGTAAACCTTCTCCTCAAAAAGGAGGGCAGCACCATTAAATGGTAATCATGAATCCAAACAAAGTCATCATCCGGATTTATAACCTCAATCACCCTTTGAGAAAAAATTTTATTCGCAGCAACATAAGCCTCCCACAGAGACCGATCAAACCGACCCCCATGAGTCGCCGAGAACGGAAGCATATAATGGAAGAGTGGCCACAAGTGCTGCTTACAAAAACCATGATAAAACTTAGACAAAATGTCATGAGGCAAAAACGCAGGAACGCACTTAAACCTCTCTAACAAAAGCTGCGATACATCATCTTGTTCGTTCAAATCGACATCGACCCGCAAAGATCCTACATACAAAACCTCCATATCTTCAGGCAAACCATCCTTAAGCTGCCGCAGCAAAGAGTCTTCATCCCAACTAAAACTCCACCCTTTATTATCCGGCCGACGCTTAGCTTTAATAGGAAGCTGATTGGCAACAATAATTATACGATCTTGCACAATCGACGAAGGTCCCTCCGATGTCACACTATTCGCTTGGTCATCATCAAGCTCTGATATCACCCCTGCAACAGTCATTACTCGTGGAAGCCGCTTCTTCTCACGACCCATGATGGGAAAATTCCCCGAAGCTAAATCTAAAAGATTCGTATACGATTTGGACATCATCTTCAACGAACTACCAGAAATTCCCCAACTCAAAAAACGCTCCACAAAGAATTTCAACACAAAATAACGGATTCCCTCCTCGAATATCTAAAATTAGGCAAGATCTGCAACAACCATCACAAAAACAGCATCAAAAACAAAAACCCATCACTAATTTCACATGAAATCGAACACCCAAATCCTAAAAACTCACAAAAAAATCAGGACATGATCTAATCAAAATCGTTCCGATTTTCCGAATACGATTAAAACCTAATGGGAACAGAACAAGAAAGAAGAAAAGAAGTAGAAATTAGAGAGGGAAAATGGAGAAATGATTACCAGAAAGAGAAGATCGAGACGTGGTTGGATCTGAAATTTGATGAAATTAAAGGAAGAACACAAAAAATTGTCACCTGGGACTGAGAAATCTAGGGTTTGGTTTTTGGTCTCTCTCTCTCTCATGAAGCGAAAGAGTCACATTACAGCCTCTCCTTTTCCGCTAAAACAATTCCGAAATTGCAATCTTTTTCCTCTCTGGAAATAAATTATTTATATAATCGAATTTAAAAATTAAATAAAAAAGAAAAAAGAAAGAGGATAAGGTCGGCCAATGGACTATCCAGTAATGCCAACTGGCTATGACAAAGGATCAGCCCCACGCGCTCTGAGTTGCCGTTGCTGGCACAACCGCCACGTGTCATGTGGTTAAAGTAGCCACGTCGGAGACAGATAGAGTAAGGTGGGACCGGGGAGAGAAGGGGGAATCCGGTGCGGGCAGGAGCAGGGGAAGAAGCGTGGTTTTGATATGGACACGTGCTTGATAGGGGCGCCGCGTGAGGGGTGTTTGGAAATGGACGTACCTGAGGTGGGCCCAGGAGGTCCGGTTTTGGTCATTAGGTTCGTCCACGTGGGATGATGTAATTGGGCTGTTTCGGATGAGGAGGAATACAAGGGGTAACTTGGACTTTTTGGTGGGAGGGATGTCATTAATGACGTCATAAGCCAAGCGATGCTGTGGATCACGTGGTTAAATTAATTTTGTTTTTTAAATATATTTAAAAAAAGAAAAAAAAAAGAATGTATTTGTGGTTAGGGTTTGGGTTTGGAGGATGGTGAGATTAAATAGGGTTTTTTGGAGAGCTCAAATGTCCTTTTCTTGTACTTCCCCATCCCCCCTCTTAATTTTTTCCTACCATTTTACAAAAAATTTACGTATTTTGTCAACTAATATATTTCTTGAAATATAATTTTAAAAAAATAATTAAATAGGAAAAAAAAAACTATTTGAAGAAAAAAATGATTAAAAAATCTACTGATTATATTTTAAAGAAACATGTTGTGAACATACTAATTGTAACTTGAAAAATTATCTTTGGCACTAAGGGTGAGATATTGAAAGAATTTTATAATTGTTTTACAACCTTATATACATTAAAGTGTACATAATCCGGATTGATAAAAAAAAACTATTTTATAATTTTGAGTTGGTTTATTCACATATTCGTTCAACCTTATGTAATAAAGTAATTCACGAGACATATTGGAAACCCGTAGTATTATGGAGATTGAACTCATCACTTTATATATTCAAAGATTCTCTTTGACCAATTGAATCATTTCATGATAGTTACACAAAACTTAATTCTTATGCTTTTGGTTGAGTAGTTCGAATTATTCAAGCTATCAAATATTTTGTTTACAAAAGTCAACATAAATTTGAAAAGCTAAAAAGTTATAAATTAAAAAATTAGTTATTTAAATTTTTTTAAGAAACTTATTTTATGAAAATGGTAGATGTACATATAAGCTGATATAAAAATTAACAATCATTAAAAAAAAACTTAATTACAAACACAACGTGGGATGAAATTAACGATGCATGAGCTTACATTTGTGCACATTTTGAATTCATGTAAAAATAAACTAATAAGATATGAAAAGGAAACGGCAAGACAGCTAATTAAACGCAGTTCTTAGCTTTCCCGCCTTCAATAAATAAATAAATATTTTTTTATTTTTTCAAAAAACATGTTTAGATTAAGAATATATATATATATAAATACAGTACTCAATTATGGAGGGTCCACCATACCACATGAGAAAAATTAAATATTCTAGAAATGAAATTCATATATGGTTTGGAGTGGTCAAAGTTTATCTCTTTTATTTAATTTAATTAAAAGAAACTTTGAGCGATCCAAATGTGCTTAACGTGCAACCACTACAAAATTATGAAGTGGCATATTCCTTTAATGTGCTTGTTTAATCCATTGCTTCCATTACTATAATGGCAAATTTATTAATACAAACCCTAAATCAAACTCAACTAACCCTCTATTCTTTTTTATTAGTTTAAATTAACTAAAAAGGGAAGCATAAAAACAGATTTTCACCAACAAAATCATTCACAAAACATTAAAAAAAAAAAACGATGAAAACAAAAAATTTCCCACCAAAGTTGTTTATAAATTTTTTATATGTTATAGAAAGAGAAAGATGAACAAGAAAAATGAGATTTTAGCTTGAAAAAGATGCTAGCTAGGTAAGAAAATAAGTATATTTATGTGGACTAGGACTACCATAGAATGGAAATTGAATTAAGTCTAGGAGTTCTTACAAAATTGAGCTAAATTTAATTACACCATTTGGTTAGATAGTAAGAATTTTGGCTTTTATTGGTATTGATCGGTTCCTCTTTTTTATCAATTTAATTGAGTAGTTTTAATTCTTAATTTGACCTAAAATTGAAGAATACCGAATTAATATTCCGAGCCGTCTAGCTCCGATTATTATTATTTTAATAAAAATAAAATTTATAATTGACTCGAAAAACATAGTTGTTGAGCAAACAAAGTTGTCCCACATCGCTAAAATTAGAAAAATATCTTGTGTATTTAAGAAGGGGGCAACACCTCCATTGATATGAGATATTTTGGAAGATGTCTAAAAATAAAGTCATGAGGGGTGATTCTCAAAGTGACAATATTATATCAATGTGGAGATTTGTGGTTGTTCGTTGTCCCTAAGTGATATCAGAGCTAAGCCTCTTGACTTAGCGATGTGGGTGAAAATCCCCGATTAAGAATAAAGGAGGGGCGAGCCTATCGTTGGCTCGATGTACTTTGTTTGATTGATGGGAGGTCTCCCCGATATATACAAAGTCGATAAAGTTCGAAGGATTCAAAATGTACTCGCTAAGATTAGATGAAGATCTTGTGACAATAGTTATAGTTTTCTTCCCCATCAACGTTTTTATTTTTGTTTCCTTTATTCACATGGGATGTTTTTTTTTGTCTTCTTTTTATTAAAAAGAAAGAATAATAATTAGGTGAAGAAAAAACATTTATCAAACACATGCTATATCCAAAAAAAAAACAAGTGGAAATGGCTTGAAAAAAATTATGGGTAAAGTAGCACATGTTGGGATTTTTGTTGGTTTGAATTTAAAGAATATATTTGGCAAGAAGTCAAACATACTTCCTATATCTTTTTTGTGATGGAACTCATTCATATTTATGAATTTTATTTGGAAACTAGTTAATTGCAAAGCCATTCTCAGTTGACTTTTCACAATTAAAATTTGAACACACTTTGGGTAATATAATTGCAAACTTTAGTTTAAAGTTTAGGGTTATAACTTATATATCTACCATGTGTCACCTTTGATAAAAAGTTAACTTCTAATTAATTTTTTATTTTTTCTTTCTCTTGCAAAGGTATAAAAATCCTTCTATTTCTCTCTCATGGACAGAAAATCTTGGTTAAAGTGGCTTTCTCTGATCCTTACCATCATGAACGCATTGAATTGGATAAGTCCTTTTTGTTAAGATCAATAAAACATATTTGTTTTTTTGATTTTTTTTTTAAACAATCTATAAAACTTTATAAAGTCGGATTTTGATCTTAAATATAATTTTTACTACATTCAATCCAACTAGAATTTGAACTCAAATAATATATTAGGGTTTAGCTTAAGGTAGTTAAATACCAACGTCAAGTGTTAACTGTTATATTTTAAATATAATTTTTTACTATATTCAATCCAACTAGAATTTGAACTCAAATAGTATAATAACTCATTTTTAACTATTATATTTTATGATAACTCGTTTTAATATTTTTGTTTTAATCCAGTGTTTCAAGTGGTAAAAAAGAGTCATACGATACATAAGGTGATGGATATTATGGTATATAAGGTGACGGATATTATTATTAATATATGTATGTTTTCCTATTTCATAATTGAATTCATTACAATTTATTTAGTCATGTTATAGAATTAACATTACAAACTCTCTAATTGACTTAAGTTAATTATACATTTTACTTATAGTTATAAGTCATTAGTTATTTGACCATCCATGAACATCAAGTAAGTGTTATAGAATCGAAAGAGTCAGTGGTGCAGTAGTTTCATTAATTGGTTGTAAACCAGTTCAACACCAACGTCACGGGTTCAAACTCTTGAAAAATCAGTATTTATAATTTTCTCTCTCAATTTATACTAAAAAAAATTAATAAATAAGTGTTGTGGAGAAAATGTGACACTCGAACTAACATGAAAAAAAAAAAAAAAAAAAAAAGTTAATTTGTCAACGTGGAAACCCATTTTCCATAAAAGAAGCATTGTGGGGGGGGGGGGGGGGGGGGGGGAAAGGAACCCAATTGGAAGGGACAAAAGGAAACCAAGTTCAATTAACAAATGAAAAACAACTTTCCGGTTGGGTTTGAAACCCAACCAAA
>JBBMEF010000025.1:1283090-1303780 GCA_037832685.1 Sicyos baderoa
TGTGACTACACTCGTAAAGAACCTCCTACTAACTTTGGCATCGGAGACCCTGTGGCTCGTACCACACCGGTGCCTAGTTCCTCTCCCTGTTTTGCAGGTTAATCATTCTCAATTTCCATAAATTTACAGTTGGGCCGAATCACCAGATTTTGGCATCAACATCTATAAATCTAAATATTTGATTTTATGATTTGTTAGAAGTTATTATTGTTCTTTTCAAAATTAGTTAAATGCTAATTCTATTCAACAAATTATATAATAAACGATTTAGACATAATTTCACAATTATGGAAGGAAGACCGACAAAAGAGTAGTTTAGGAGCCAAGATCATGGGTGCAAATACCTCATTTTTAATTGGTGTTTAATAAAAAAAAAGGAAAAGTTTAATGTTTAAAAAAGTCAACAAAAAATATAGACTTAAACTTTTAACAAAATCTCATAGATCAATGGGTAATTTAGCATAATTTACTGACACGGACAAAAAAAAACATGTTATTTGGATTTGAGACCTTAATTAAAATAATAAATCGAAATCACATTCGACGGTTATTGCATGTGGTTACAAAGAGATAATTAATTTAATTCGATGCTATATATATATTACACACTATGGTAATAATAGATGGATATATAATTTTTTTTAATACATATTATGAGAGGAGAGACAAATACCAATTGTGAAGATCGTGATGCTGGTAATAATAGATAGATATGTATATAAAGACATAATAATGTTGATTTTCGTATTTCGCCTCTAAGCTAACTGATTTCACAAAATTACATAGCCATTATGACAAACTCATAAAAAAAAAAGAAGAAGATGAATATGAATGTGTATGTATCTGTACAAGAAAGATAGATATGAAAGAATAGAATGGAATTCCCATAAGGTAAAGAAAAAGAATGGAGAGATTGGTAATCCTAGTGGCCGACGCCGGGGCTGGGAACGGACTGTCCGAGGTGCCGAGCGGCGAGCTTGTGGTCGAGAAGGAGGGCATGGCCTCTCTTGCTGGGGGCGGAAGAGGGGACAGTGCCCTTCGGAAGGGCAGCTAGAAATAGGGCATCCGGAGAAGAAGGTGTCGTAGGGACGGGCCTAGCCGCTTGTGATGTGAATAAAAGGGCAAAAAAGAGAGCCAAAGTGAAGAGGGTGGAACGAGCCATTGAGAGATTTTGGTGAGGAAATTGAACAGATTTGGAGTCCGTATTTATAGAGATTGAGGTTGGCTTATTAGACGCCGCCGCGTGGATGAAGCAAAGGGGGTTGAGAAATGTCAACATTCAATTTGTTTGACCAATGTATATGGTAAATTTAAAATTGAGTTTGATTATTCATTGATTCAATGTTTCAAATGTGGAGTGGAATTTGGGATCTAAGGTTTGTTCCTTCTGCCTGAAATCATGGAAGCTGCGTTGCCATTTACTGTATAATACTCCAAATTAATGGAGTTGGAACATGGAATGTAACATCCTCTGCCTCTGTCCCACTTATAGCATTAACATCCATGATTTTTCTTAGCAAAATTATATTGGATACTCCAATTTTATAAAATAATTACAGGCAAATTTAAAAATATTTCAAATATACCATATTAAATAATACTCGTCCTACTATATTATGTATTAATTATTAAGTATAAAAAATATTACTTTATATGGTATCTACGATTATGGTTGTTAAATTTTTTCAAATTTAACTAGTAATTTTTTTTTATCAATTTGGTATATTCCTACAAAAACCCTTTTTTTATTATTATTTTTTTAGTGTAAATCTTTTTGGCCAATTGCCATTTTAAATAATACAAACTTTTTTAAAATGAAAATAAGATTTAATAGTTTATTGATATATTTTTCTAATTTCTTTTATATCTTTTAAATTAGTTTACGTCTATCTCAATCAATATCACTTGTATATGGTTTAATCCTACAACATTTGACAATTTATTTAAAAAATCGGTTGCCTTTTTTGTCTAACCGACATGTCGGTTTCGATGTCAATTTTCGCCATTAACCGACACCGACCGATGAACAGCCAGCCCTATCACTTACATAACGTCTAATCATAGGGGTGCACACTAACCCGACAACCCGAGAAACCCGAAACAACCCAACCCAAATTATCGGGTTGGGTTGGGTTGAATACATAAATGAGTTGTGTTGGGTTGAAAATCATGGAATTTTCATGAGTTGGGTTGGGTCAAGGGTTGACCTAAATCAACCCAACCCAACTCAACCCATGTTCACCCCTATCTAATCATATAACATTTGACAATTTGTTTAAAATTGGGTGCTTCAAATGTTTTATTCAATTGTGGGGGCGGCGGAAAGAAGAAAATGGATGACAATTTCCTTTCACTTCCACTAACGAAACTTTGTGGAAAGCCGGCATTAAAAGTGGAATCACGAAACTACAACTGATCCAGGCTACATTTAAGTTTTAATAACCAATATATTCATACTACCAATTACTTTACATTTTACCTTTTTGCAAAAAAGAAAAATATAGTTTTTTCAAAAGAGAAAAGAAATACAAGATAAATTAATGGAGTGACCAACGTCAATATCTTATTTACTGCATTACACAAATAATAAACCAAAGTATAAATGTAACTATTTATCATATGAGGTTTACCTTTTGATTTGACATTAACTTCAATTTTGAAAAACAAGATAGTCAAGTGAAAGAAACATTCATAAATTTATTTTTTTAATATAAATATTCATCAAACCAGATTTAAAATAAATTAGTAGATAATATGGAATAGTTCTAACTCTAACTCTAACTCTAAATTCATTGACAATTTGAAACGTATAATTTTAATTTATAAAGGTTTTGAGACGTTCGCACCAATGAAAATGTGAAATTCTCAATATAACACAAGATTTATTTATTATGTAATAGGAAAAATCAAACTTTTGATATGAATTTATACGTTTAAGTTTTTTTTTTCTAAAAAGAAAATAGTTCAACAATAATTTGAATCGAGAGATTCAAATTCATATTCCATTCATTCTAGTCGGTAGGAAAGTAGCATCTATATGCGAATAAACCACCACCTAGCCCTTACAATACTCAATTCTTCTATCTACACAATTGAAAGAACCTTTCAAGAGTATGTACAACAAACTAACATGTCAGCAACAATGTTATAAGACCTTGAAAAGCAAAAAATTCTCAAACAACAAAATAGATTCTTAATGTCAACAATAATATTAATTTAATTGAATTCAATAAAATTTAAAATCTATAAGAATAGTCTCAAATCATAGTTTAGTATAAGAAAAAGTAAATCGCCTTTGAACCATATTTAATATAAAAAGGTATGTAAAATAAATAGTTTTATATAAAAAGGTGATTATATATGCAACAAAAGCAAAGGGATTTGACACGAGGATTAAAGTAATAATTTTGTTAAACAACGCACGAATCAATGCAAAATAATTCAAAATCAATATCTTAATATAAGGCGCTTCCTATGGTTTGATAAAAAAAAAACCATATGTATTTTTCTACCATTTATTGACTTTATTTTAATTTGTGACAAAAAGTCAAGCATGAAGATAACCCAAGAAATAACACCTCGTTTGCCCATACCTCAAACACACACAACCACCAATATTTTTATTTTCAATTTGGATTTTAATATATACTAAGATAAGAATCTTAAACCAGTATTCAGACAACTCCTCGTGGCTATTGTCATAGCCCTCTCCATCCTATTTAGTTACATATTTATTTCATTTCAACTCCTAAATTTGTTATAATGACAATGTGACCGATCAATTCGCTAAGTAATTGTTGTACCTACGTCTTTTAACATTTAATATGATGTACTTTCATGTTGAGTATTGTTGTTGTCGGTCTCCAAACTTTATGAAGTGCTGCAATTAAATCCTAAGTTTAACTAAATAATAGAGGGTTAATAACAACTTTTAATACAATTTTAAGAAAGCTTAAAGGTTAATGATTAAATTAAAAATTTAAAGACATGTATTAGAGACAATGAACAACCACAAATCTCCACATTAATATAATATTGTCCACTTTAAGAATCACCATTCATAACTTCAATGGAGATGTTGCCAACTTCTTAAATACACAAGATCTTTCTCTAATCTTAGCGATGTGGGACAATTTTGTTTGCTCAACAATTCTCACCTCAAACAAAGTACACTTCGAATCATTCGAATCTTATCGACTTTGTCTATATTGGGGAGACCTCTTCTCGAACAAAGTACATCGAGCCAACGATAGACTCGCCCCTCCTTTGTTCTAATCGGGAGTCTTCACCCACATCGCTTAGTCAAGGGCATTAGCTCTGATACCACTTGTTAGGGACAACAAACAACCACAAATCTTCATATTGATATGATATTGTCCATTTTGAGAATCACCCCTCAAGATTTTGTTTTTGGGTATCTCCCAAAAGGCCTCATTCAATGGAGGTGTTGCTCCCTTCTTAAATATACAAAATCTTTCTTTAATCTTAGCGATGTAGGACAATTTTATTTGCTCAATAATATGATTAAATTACTTAACAAAATTTATAATGTTGATCGATCAAATTAAAAATTCTAGAGCATAATGAATAACAAAGTTGGTAGATGGTGGTTTATGCAAATGTCACTTTTTTATATAGAAAAAAATGAAAAATAAATAATTTAACGAAACATATTGTATTCCAACTGTTACTCTTGTCGGTAACAAATTTGAAGTAAATAAAAGGAAATCCATAAAGTCAAAATGAATTTGATTTATATTAATTTCAATTGGATTTGAACATACCAAAAACACGTCCCCCACAATTCATAGACCAATGTTTTGATATGAAGCACATTTAAAGGACCAACGTGGGGATCATACATATTTGTTTGGTTATAAATTAGAGTTAGAATAATATTGAAAAGCAAAGTATGACCCGGAATTAATTAAGAACAAAAATATATTTAGACATATGAAAGCAAATTAGAAAAGAGTGTGAGAAGTCTAAGGATGAACAATTATGGTTGAAAATATTAAAAAAGGTGTCGGCATAAATTTGGAAGGTTTGGTGGGAAGAATGCCTAACATGAGGGCCCCCATTTGTGAAACATCAAAGGGCTCTAAGTAATTTGGACTTAATTTGAACTGCATTTATTCATTTCCATGGCCGAAAGTTTCCTCCTTTTGTCTCATCCCAACAATTTTGTGTTTTATTTTTCTCAACATAGATAATGTTTTTTCCTTTTTGATATTCGAGGTTGGTTAGATTGATTTGTGCACATTTCGACTAAAGTCATAACATATACCATTTGATCTTAATTATTAGATATCAAAATAAAAATTTGTAGAAAATTAATTTATTATGATCACTCTTCAAGATTTGTTTAGACTAATAAATCACCTCCAACCAACTTAGACAATGATATCTGTTGGAGATATTCACTTTGTGACAACTGTCCCACATTGAAAAGATGAGGATTCTACAACTCATTTATAAGAGATATGAAATACTCTTCTCATTGCCAATTAATTTTGAGGTGGAACCCATATTCTTTAATAATATCCATGTTTTTTTTTTTTTTTTTTTTTTTGTAATTCATGCCAATAATTGGTATCACCAAAAACCCACCTCCAACAATGTACAAATTAGTATTACCTTTTCAAAAGTCCCTATATAATCACTTGCCATGAGCTTGTTTGGATTGCCGGTGAAAATCAAATGTTTTTTAAAAAATGCATTCTCTTGTAAGCAATTTTTAAATAAAAAATCATTTAAGATAAATCCGTATGGTTAGTTATATATATAGTCAAATGTTTTTAAAAAACCGCTGACGATCGAAGTGGTCATTGGAGTTGTCACTTAGGTGGTTGCTGAAGGTAGCCACTGGATGTTGTTGACTGGTGGTCATTGGAGTGGTCGAGTTGCCAAGATGGCTTAGTCGCTAAAGTGATCGTCAAAGTGTTAAGCTTGCTAATGTGGTTAGGTCACAAGAGGGATTATAGACAATAGTTATCGAGTGTGTTCAAGTTATTAAAATGTTTGTTGGCAAGGTTACCGAGTGTTATTGCGGTGGTTGTCAATAATAATATTTATCGAGTGGTTGAGTCGCCGAAAGTTATTCGAGTATCCACCACATATTCATTAGGGGTGATTGTTGAGTTGTCAAGTCACCAAGATGATTAGATTTTGAAATGATCATACCGTTAAGGTGGTCGTCAAATTGCTTAATGACTATTTCAATTTTTAATTTCAAGGCATATTAGTATAACATCAGTCCAATTGGCCCCCTTTCTCAAACATGTCATCAACCTAACAAATAAATAAAAGGCATAATCCATGAATGTAATATGAGTGATTAATTGGCCCCCCTCTTGGGTTTTGAAAAGCAAGTTTGTATTATTAGGCCTTCTTTTTTGCTTTTTGAAAAAGTTTGTAGGTAATAGCTATTTCCCCCACCCCATTTTTATTCACCCAAAAATATTTTTAAGTGGGAAATTTGAAGGAAGAAAAAAAGAGAATAAGGACAACTATATGAATGACCATATTTAATTAATGGTTTTGAAAGAAAAAAAAAATGCCAACTTGTTTTTGGTCTAACTTACCCCTAATCAAGAAACTACCACCTAAAACAAAGGATTTTTAAATCAAATCAAAAGAAGATAGGAACAAATCTATTTGAATTATAGTAACTAACACACAACCTAGTAACTATGAAGTTATAAGTTCAAATCATCTTTCATTTATATCATTATATCAACAAAACCAATCTATTTGAATTATAGTGAAACAAGTAATAAACCTGTGAATTTAATGAATAGAATATGAAGGGATACTCATAGATAAATTAATAATAAGAATGGACCAAAACAACAATAATAAGGAATTAATTAACAACAATAGTAAAATGAGGTTTAATATCATTTTTCTTTAGTTAAAGGTGTGAAGGAGTAGAATAGACAGGGAAAAAAGAGTTACCTAAATAGTCCAATAATGATTCCAAATTCACTATTTATTTAATTTTAAATTCAACTATGAAAGGGGAGATGGATTTTAAAGTCCAATAATGATTCCACATGAAATGAATGGGCCGTGAATTCGATTGGGCCTGAAGCCCAAAAAAGCTATCCATGTAATGGTGGTGAGAGGAATTAGTGCACGTGCTCATCTACCAAGAAAATAGCAGAGCCTTCAGAGTCACAGCTAAAACTGAGCTGAGAAATTGAGATTTGTGTGTTTGTATAGAGATGCATTTGGGAAAGGGGAAAATGAAATGGTATCATTGGGTTTTGTTATTTTGCATGCAAAGGTAGCCATTACAGGACCCACTTCACATTGTATTTTTATTACCTCTTTTATCCAACATTTGTATTCTTAATATATATATATTTTTTTTTTAATGAAAGAGCCGTTTCGTTTGTCAGTAGACATAACTAACATAATATTAATGAATTGGATAAATATGACTTTTTTTGTTTCATACTTTTATTGTTTTGTAATTTTTCAACCATTATGGAGTGACTCAATTGGTTAAGGAAGGTGTTGAAGTGCATAAGATGATAAGTTCAATGTATGGTGACCACCTATTTAAGAATTAATTTCCTACGAATTTGCTTGACATCCAAATATTATAAAGTTAGATGATATGTCTCATGACATTAGTCGAAGTGTGCGAAAGTTGATCTCGACAATTACAAATATTTAAAATAAAAAAAAAAAGTTTTGTAATTTTTAATTACATATATATGTAAAACCTTTTGCACATGAAAGTACACCATATAATATATAGCTTTAGCACAACCCTCCCAATGGCTCCAAAATTTGAGGCACATCTAGATTCAAAACTCACCCTTTATTCTACATTTCTTTTACTCTTTTTCAATATAATTAACATTGGATTCCATGCAGTGTTTTTTCCTCCTTTCATAATTTTTTTTTTTTTTTTTGTCAATGCTACTACGTGTCTCACTCTAAATCATAAAACTACCCACTATTAAAAAACAAGCTATTATTTTATATTAGAGAGACTAAATATTGTTTAATGGTTTTTAGATTCAAACCCATTATCTTGCAATTACTAAATTATAATAACATGTCATTAAAGCTTTGTTTTTGTTGATAGAATTGTTCAATGGTTAAGACATCATCTCATAATTATAGAACAAAATTCTAAAACAAAAGTTAATTAGGGAGCTAGTAATCAAAATTATAGAACAAAATTAGTTATATACTTGTATCAGCTATTGAACTTATACAAAATAAACAAAATAAGAACTGTATATTAGGGCCCCATCTCCTTTTGTTATCTATCCTTACAAGTGTGAAACTCCATTATCAAATCCCATAAAGCAAAAATGGAATATTGAAAAAAATGGCAGCTTTCAGATTTGCCTCACTGAGCACCAAAACACCTACAACATAAAAACTGCAAACATCTAAAAAAACAAAAACACAAACCAATTCCAAGAAATTTCCTAAAAAAAAGAACTCACTTTGAATTTGAAACCACTTCTTTGTTTTGTACGATGAGAATTCAACACATTCTCAAGTTGTGTTTGCAAATCTGTTTGGCTGAAAACATGACCAGAAGAGCTCAAGTAAACAGTGCGTTGAAGAGGGGGAGACCAGAGGCCGCTTTGTTCGTAATCGAATCCGAACTCGGCGGCATCGAAGAACTTGTGAAGCAATTTGTCTGAAGTGGATTTGGGTACTTGTTGGACTGATTTAGAAGGTGAAAATGGCAGTTTGGGAATGGACATTATTGATGGAGAGTTTGGAGTTGGAACCAAAATATTTGATTTAAGATAATGTTATAAGGGGGGTTGAAGAAGACAGGGAGCTGTTTTTTTTCTTTTCTTTTTTTTCTTTTTTGAGGAATGTTGAAATGGACGTATGTGGCTGTGCATACAATGATAGAGAGGACGTGACAACCATGACAATGGATTATAATATTTTTGAAAGTTTTATTTATTTGGGTCCAAGGTCTATGATTGTGAGTAATGTTTCATAATTAATAATAATAATTGAGTTGTTGTTGTTGGGTTCATTTCATTCAACTTTATTTTGAGAGAGACTCTTGTTTGGTGGGTGTGGTAAAAGGAGCAGCAAAAATGAGCTAACTATTTTTATTAATAATTAATTTTGGGGTCAAACTCGTAATTAAAGGAAAAATGATATCTAATATTGATGAATAAAATTGTATATTCTTAAGATGAAGAGGATTAGTTTTAGGAGACTTTTATTTTAATGAATAATAAAGAAAATGAAACAAATTCTAAGCATATCAATATATGTTCTTTTAAAATAATCAAATATAGCAAAAAAACCAATTATAGTAAAAATTTGGGAAGACACATTTCATTCACTTGTAACATTTCAGTTGTCAAAAAATTGATGAAAAAGAAAAACAATAAAAGTTGTGAAAGTTAAATAAGTATCTATAACAAATTCTCTTATTTATAATTAAAGTACAAAATGCAAAAACTAAAGTACTCTAACCATATAGGATAGAATTACACTAATATTTACACTACTAACACAAATCTCATAATGTATAATATGATACTCGATCTTATTAGATTTTCAAACGAATATTTAGTTAAAGAAAAAGGAAATTGAAAGTCAACTTACAATAAAGAGACACTATCTTAATATTACGTACAAATAATCCTCATCATAAAATTGAATAGGCCAGCCTCACAACATTTATACCTGAAAACCATTTTTGTTGACCCATACTGATGAGGGGTTGGAATTGTGCAAGATTGAAAATAGTAGCTGATTAAGTGATTGACCCATTAAAGCATTTATGAAGAAGTGAACAAGGGAATCAGAGCCTTATGATCCAATAGGTTCATGTAACATCAAGACTTGGGCAAGGTGATGTTGGAGCATAAGAAGAAAGTTACAAGCCTTTTTCTTTGGACATTAATGTTGAATATATATAGTACTTTAGCTGAAATTTTGGGAGCTGGTTTCATGTGAAGTACTTGGCCAATGAAAGAAAGCTTTAAAAGAGAGTTCAAGTGATCAGAAAAGGCTGATTTTGACTTTAGGACACTCATAACTGGTGGGTCTTGGTTAGTTGGTGGAAATTGGAATCTCTTTTCTCTCTCTCTCTTCTGAATTTCATATATGGTTTTGGTTATCTAATTTTATGAAGCAAAAAAGTTGAAAAGTGGTGTGGCTCTCTCACCTTTTGCTTCAATTACAAGGCCTGACTTTTGGTATTGTGCAATTTCTTTCACTCACAAGATCATATACCCATTTTGCCACTTTTATTGATTGCTTTAGAGTGCCCAATGGAGATATTTTTGTACCAACAAACAAAAGTTTATAATTCAATTGTTGCAAACAGTTAGGATCTCACAAATGTCCCACATTGAAAGGTGGGAGAATCCAACATCAATATAAAATAGGTATGAGTTACTCCCCTCATTACCAATTGGTTTTGAAGTGGAACCTCATATTATCTCACATGGTATCAGAGTCTCATAAAGCCCAAAAATCTGATACTATCTTGAGGGAGCATGTTAGGAGTAATATGAGTTACTCCCTATTATCTCACACAAACAACATTAACTTCTTACTTGTTATTAACACATGAGAAAATAAAAGCAAAAAAACCCTCCATTTTCCCTCCACTGAATTTGTTGACATTTTATAAAAATAGAACACTGGATATTAAGCTTAGTTTTCATATGATGCTCTGTTGCACATAGTCTTTATAAGAAAAGTTCTCTAATGATTTTTGTAACGAAATCTCCTGGCAGAGAGGAAGTAAAAGAAAAAAAAAAAAAAAAACTTTTCTAATCGCTTATATATGACTAGCAAAGTCATTATATGGTCAAAAATATCAATAAAACCATAATATATTTTTTAGTTCAAGAATGAATTGGCCAGATTTAAATCTATAACCAATAACAATAACCGATCCAATTTAATAATTTTTTATTTTCTTCAAATAAAAATCAATATATTCAATATTATATAAAAAAATTCGAAGCAATCTAATGAATCGATTTGGTTATGTTCGATTTGGTCAGTTTTCAATTTTTATTATCACCCCTAATAAACATATTACTTAATTTTTAAACGTGAAAAGATCAATAATGAGCACAATAACACAATGAAAGTATTTTTTTGGTTGAGATTACACAATGAAAGAGTTACATTACACGGTCAAATCTACAACTTTTAAATCAGAATTTTGTACACAGAAATTTTTATTATTTTGTTGTAAATTATTTTAAAAAAAATCAAAAATTTCAACTTAAAAAGCCTTATAATATTAGCAAATTGGAATACCAAAAGTATCCTTCTGACAGCGGAATCGAATCAACGGAGAACAGTGACGTCATTTCAACAGTTTGATCGGGTTAGTTCTGTCATCTCAAACCTTCAAAAACTCTGAAAAAGGAGCACTTTTTGTTGGTTCTAAACCCGACCCAAACCCGACCCGACCCATCCGCGCTCTTTCTGCCACTCCACCGCTCAAGAACGGGCTCTTTTCGCACTTTCCTTCAAAAAAAAAAAAAAAAACAGAGCTCTCAAAGAAAAGAAAAGACTTTTACAGTGAAAATCGGCGATCTGAAAAATGTCTGCGTACAGATCCGAAGACGACTACGACTATCTTTTCAAGGTGGTTTTAATCGGCGATTCCGGTGTTGGTAAGTCCAATTTGCTTTCCCGGTTCACCAAAAACGAGTTCAGCCTCGAGTCCAAGTCCACCATTGGCGTCGAGTTCGCCACTCGCAGCTTGAATCTTGACTCCAAGGTCGTCAAGGCTCAGATTTGGGACACCGCCGGCCAAGAACGGTGATACCATGTTCCTGATTTTGCATTTTATGATCTGGGTCCTTGTCTTTTTGCTTGGAAACATCGTCTCAAATGTTGGGTTTGTTTTGTAGTGATTTTCAAAATGTTGGTTTTGATCTTGTTTGTTTATTGGTTTTGATTGCTTAGGTGTTGATTGTAATTGGGTATCTAATGGATTTGGTGGATCTACCCCATCAAAACCTCAATCTATGCTTTGAGTTTGATTGACTTTTTCTTCTTCTAGTTTTTCCCTTGGGGGTTATTTTTGTGTTAATGCCATGAATATTAGTATACTTGTGGAGTAAAATGTGGAAACTTTGAACTGATTTTGGGAATTGAAGTTTGGTGTCTAGAGGTTGAGAGATGTTGTTTAAGGAGAATTTGAGTTGTGTTATGTTGAGATGAAACCTAAGCGACAGGCATCCTATCGTTATCGTGCTAGATGCTACCTTCTTCGTAAAAACACCAAGGAGAAAGGAACAAGAGAGATAGTAAATTAAGCTTTCCAATCATGTTTGACATTTCAATGTGAATAGAGTTTTGATAACTCCAAATGAAATTTTCGTTTGGCTTTAAGAAGTAAGCCCCCTTGAATTGTACTTTGGACGTTATGTGGCTGCCGATGCGAATCGTCGAATTGCCCAAGCAAATGGACACAAAGTTGATTTTTCATAAAGCTTACTGTTTCTCTTCCTTTTTCTTCCACATAATGTCTTATTTTTTAGAAATTGTGTTAGGTTAAGGTTACTCCACCTCTATTTTGGAAGTAGTTGACTATTGATTTATAGTTGTTAAGAAAAACACACCTCTTTCTAGTGTTTGGGGTTGAGAGAGCCAAGGGATATCAATTAAACTTGTTGTGTGATTGGTCCTGTTCATGTGAAGATCTAATTCAAAGTTTTACATTCCTTATTGATGTAGAGACGCTAGACATGGACTGATGACTTATAGAGTTTATGAGACATTTTCACATCTTTAACTTGTTCTTGAGGTTGGCAGAACCCATTAATAATAACATCATCTTTGATTTTCTGTAGCCATAAGGTATGTTTTGTGTGTCTTGTTTATCTGGAAGAATATGGCATAATTCTCATTTTATCGGGGTGAATGCGAGTAAAGGAATTCTGACCTTTAACCAGAAGGGTATTATTAACAAGTGAGGTATGACCGTATGATCGTTGTCAAATTTTGCACTGTTAGGCTAGCAAATTAGGAAGGGAAAGTTACATTATATCTCATGTATAATTGTTGGAGTACGAGTTACTTCTCCTGAATGTGTAGCTGCTTCATGAGATAATCCTCCGGGCATGTAAGCCGTACCTTTTAGGATCGAAAATTGGATGTTCAATTTCCTAAGAGTACTAGTGCTTCATGAGATAATCCTCCGGGCATGTAAGCCGTACCTTTTAGGATCGAAAATTGGATGTTCGATTTCCTAAGAGTACTAGTTTCATGTTTGTATTTACTGTATCACCTCTTGTATACTAAGCTTAGAACCTGACCCAAAAATTCTGTAACACTTTCATTATTATCAATAAAAATGTTTTCGTTTCTTATTAAAAAAATGTATGATTTTTGGAGTGAGCAAGCTTGTTGCTGTCTGAACATGTTTGGTTTACCTGTGTGACAGACTTCTGACTTAGCTTCACCTTAAAACATTTGCTCGCTTTACATCTCTACATATTCTATCATCTGACTTCTCAAGTTCATAGGTACCGAGCGATTACAAGTGCTTACTATCGGGGAGCAGTTGGTGCCTTGATTGTGTACGATGTGACTCGACACTCCACCTATGAAAATGTTGAGAAATGGTTGAAGGAGTTGAGAGATCATACAGATCCCAACATTGTAGTCATGCTAGTTGGAAACAAATCAGATCTTCGCCACCTCGTGGCGGTCTCAACCGAGGATGCACAATCGTTTGCTGAGATAGAATCTCTCTACTTCATGGAAACCTCTGCCCTCGAAGCCACAAACGTGGACAATGCCTTTTCTGAAGTGCTTACACAAATCTACCACATAGTGAGCAAGAAGGCCATGGAAGCTAGTGATGATGCTGCATCAGCCGTTTTAGCGAAAGGGGAGAAAATCGATATCAGCAAGGACGTCTCCGAGGTAAAGAAAGGCGGTTGCTGTTCCAGCTAGACTTCCGATCTAAAGTTGCTGCAGCAGGTTGTCTTCTCGCCCGACATCTATTTTACGTGCAGGACACCGTGGTTGTGTGAATTGTTTTTTCGAGAGTTGCATAGAGTAGGGGAGTCATGAGGATTGATTTGATGTATCTTACTGTTTTTTTATTACTGATAAGTTTAACTTCTGATGCCAACATTACTAATGCTTAAGGTGGTTAACTTGGGAGTTGGGATTAACAGTTTCTACTCATTTGACATTGAGGCTGTTATGACCTTTAGTTACAACACTCCAAGATTTATTATATTTCTTGTGTAAACTGTACTTACACAGAGACCTCTGCTATTTTCTCCTCATTTCTTGATCTTACTCTTGATAGCAGATCCAAATCATATATGAGCTCTTCAACCTCCATCAATGAAAAGTACAAAAAAGGAGAATTTAGTCATTTGTTTGGAGCGCGGGTTTGGAGCCCGCGCCCGCTTCCTCTAATCCGCCCGTCAACAAACCTGCCCCCATTTTCTCTAATCCACCCTTGCCAACTTACTCCATACCCATCCGCCTGCCTACATACGCTTGCCCGTCTGCCCGATTTGATTTTTTTTTCTTAAGTAATTTATGGGTAATTTACAAAAATATTATATTGAGATTTGATAATATTTTTATATATATTGATATTTGGTCCAACTAAGTTAAAATATTATTTACATAATATTTTCAAAAAATAAATATATTTAGCACATATAATAATAAAAAAAAGATTAATCATAAAATTTCCTAATAATTTAGATAGATTTTGTATATGTATTTAAAAACTAATCATGATAAATTTCTTGTTATTTTTTTTTTAATTTAAAAATACTCTTTATTGTATTTTTATGTTTATATTTGTCCTTTATTATATTAAAACTATTTATATTCTTAAACCAATTTCGATAAAATTTTAGACTATCACCTCAGGTTAAGAGGTGTTGATTTTCTTTAGAGAGAAATATAACTAAAGTTATGGAAAAGTAAAAAAGAATTATTTCAAATCTAATATCACATTAATTGATAAAATAAGCTCTAACATGATAAAATAAAATAAAAATAAACATAGATAAATAGTTTTTATCATTTCATAAACAAAATTATAATTAAGAGGTTAAAATACTAATTTTATTGCCAACCGAGCAATAGTTCAATCGGCATTATTAAAATAAACATATAAATTTTCATTTTTGTTTAGGTAGGTTGAAGTGGAATATAATACATTTTTATAGTTTTAGAAATTAATTATTTATTAATTTAATAGAAAGATAAATTTACCCTCTTATATATATAAAAAAATAATAAATTTAATAAAAGGAGATTAATTGCCACACTTATAAAATTTAAGGGGTGATAATTGCTCAAATTGAAAGTTTAGGGTGGTTTGTGCATTTTTTCCTTCAATTTTTAATTGATTTCTTATATTATACAACTCATAATGGAGATTTCTTCTTTCTGATTAGCCATCAATGCCAAGTTTTTTTTCTTACAAATGCACCATATATACCAACTGTTTCAGTTTCAAGTTCAACCCATTCTTCTCCAAACAAAACCAAAATTTATCTCATTCTAAAAAACTGTAGAAATCACTTTGTGTTTTCTTTCAAATTTAAAAAAAAAAAAAAATTTAAGGCAAGAGATAGGGATACCAAGAAGCATATTCATTCAATTGATAGATAAATTTGCATGAATAGCTACATTAATAGCTTCAATTATATCAGTTACATTAAGCAACTGATCATGTTCAGCTAGAGCAATGACCTCCATGGAAAAACATTCAGTACATGAAACTCTAGCTTCCACAACATTAAGTCTCATTTTCTCAAATGCCTCTAATACTGATACCAATCTGTCCCCTCCCTTTTCACATCTCACTTTCACTTTGAACTTTTCACCAATCTTCTCAACCTTCACTTCCTGCTAGCCACAATCGAGGTGCGAGTAAGCTAGCCTAGATATTTACGGATTATAAAATAAAAATGTCAACAGAGAGAAAAAAGAAAGACCTTTGAGACATGGGATTGCTTAATTGAGTTCAAGTATTCTCTTTTCATGGCCAATAGATTGGAATATTCTCTCTCAATTTCTTCCAGCTTGATCTTAAGCTTATGAATGAAAATAACAGCATCCCAAAAAGCACTGCTCTGTTTCCCCTGCATAAACAGAGAATTCATTATTATTAGCCCTAACAAAAACTTAAAAGCACCTTTCATAACCATTTGATTTTTTGTATTTGATTTTTGAAAGTTAGTTAGGATTGTAATACCTTCTTAAGCGAACATGAATCAATTGGTAGATTGGTAGAGATTTGAGTAAAAACGAGTTTAAATTTCAAAAAAAAAAAAAAAAACAAATAGTTAACAAACGGGTCTAAGAGATAACAAAGAATAGAAAAACATAACAAAAACAGAATGTTCAGCAAATTACGAGGGATTCATAGGTGCCGGCCAGAGATCGAACGAGGCGTAGCTTCTTTCGTGAGTTGAATCTCTTTTGTAATGAAGAAACCATCTTTGTTTCTCTGTCTGTCTCTCAACTTGAGCTTGGTTCCCAATTAAGACAAGTTAGTGAAATGAAGGGTCTGGCTTTTTATAGCAAAAAAAAGTTGAAAACTTATGCAATATTTAATAATTAGTACACAAATACTTGTATGTATTTGTAGAGTTAAAGAGATATATGGATATGTATAGTGCTTTTGTCCTGGGGTGTAATGTTGTCTGCCAAGTACATTGGTGTAGCAATGTTCATTTATTTTCCATATTACCAAACAAAGGACATAACTGGGAAGAGGGGTTTGTTTGATCAGTGAATAAGGGCATGCATGCACAGTACAATTGAAAGCAGGCATGCAAATATATATGGACAGCCAGAGACCAATCAGCTGCTTCCCTCACGGGTTTGTTTTTCCAGCTCAAACGTAACCGAGAGAGTTATTTGGGGTAAGGATGATGAGAATGATTATAAGGTAAATAATTATATTAGTAAGTTTAGATCAGATGATCGAGAAAAATGAAGTGGTTTGGATGTGATGTTTGAATACGTGGTATTAGATTATATAGAACTCCACCTCAAAACCAATTAGTAACGAGCAGAGTAACTCATATCTCTTATAAAAATATTGACGAATTCTCACATTTTTAGTGTGCGACAATTGTCACAAGATGAGTATATCCAACACATAATTCTACGAAAATCCTTTATCCATCACCTCCATAATCAATATTCATTGGCTCGTAATCACTTTTCATTCTCCATATCTGATTTTGTTTCGTCACAGTTTCATAATCATTCTCTTAGCTCAAAATATAGATGTAATGATTCTCATTCTCATTGCTTCAAACGGTTGCAAATCTTGTGTAGTTCAAAAATTGAAGGGGTTAGATTGGTCACATGTATCTGACACACTATGTTTTTGGAGTCTGTTTTATTCTTTATCGTTGTTTCCACTTCGGGTGTAGCCAAACAGACCTGTATCAAAAGGCTTTTACACTTGAAAACAAATTAATTTTACCTGCTCTGTTTACTGTTTGCCTTCTTTTAGTCTTGGCCTTTTCTACCACTCCCTGCTATTTTCATCTACTCTTTATTATTTAATGTGTTTACTTATGTCGCTAAATAAATTTTGAAGGTCCCGTCTGATAAAACAAAACTTTTGAAAACTATTTTTCTTTTTGTTTTTAAAAGTTGGTTAGTGTTTTCCTACTTTTGTAAAGAAAAATAGATGTATGGTAGGAATTGTAGAACACATTGTAGTAAATTTGAGTGAGAATAAGCTTAAATTTCAAAAAAAAAAAAAAAACAAAAAACGAAATGATTATCAAACATGGCCGAAATGTTTGGCTTTTCCGACGTGGGTTTTTCCAAAAATCTATTTTCCTTCCCACTGCAAAATTCAATTTTTACCCTGGTGTTAGCTTAAACTTGAATTAATAGCCTTTCCTTCAAAGAATGATTGAAAAAAGGTGTGTTCAATACACTAACAAGACTTCACAATTTTTTTTTTTGAAATTTGTAAATTGTAACAGATTTAGTCAAAGATGGATTTTGTGCCTTTTTATTGCCTTCAATTTTGTGCGGGCTGATTTATTTATGTGTTGAAGAATTTATTTCTAGTGAAATGATTTGAGCACGAAAAAGGTGAAGTGAAAATTATTTAATTGAAAAAATGTATTATTGATAAAAGAAAAATAAAAATGAAGGCTATATCGTAACTCACATCATTACAAACCCAAACATTAACGATATATGAGAAACTAATTCTAACCTAATGAATCTATTAAACCAACCGACTTCTTATTGAATTTGGTAAGTTTTGGGAGAATTTGTTGTTTCTTTTCTATAGTTTAACCCGTGGAGATGTTCAATCAAGATTAGCTTTATTAATATATTTTCGAGGTTGCAAGTTTGAATTCTTAATCCCCTCTTGTTGTACTAAAAAATCATAATGATGAATCTCTACATCTTAATTGAAGTTATATGTATGATACGTTTAAATTGACCATTTTGTTGTTATTGTGTTGCTTTGACTTAAAATTAGTAGTTGAATATGTAATAGAATTTAAGAAGAGGTAAAATGGAGACGAAATATAATGTTTTAAAGTTAACCATCATGAGATAGCTCAATTGATCATAGACGGTTTTGAGATGCATAAGGTAGTTCAAATCCCATGGTGGCCACCTACCTTAAGAATTAATTTTAAATTAATACTTAAGGGTTTCTTTGGCATCCAAACATTGTAGGGTCAGACAGTATATTCTGAAGTACGCTTTCTACTTGATAGCTGGTCCGAATAGTTACGAATATAAAAAAAAAAAAAATTGGAAAGTATTTTTGAAACCCTATAACTATACCGTGTGCTACAGATTGTGGAATTTGTCAGCCTAAATTGGAATCAGAATTTTTAATTATTTTAAAGACAATGAATCTGAAAACGTGTTTGGTTTTGTTTTACAATTATTCTGAAATGATAATTTTAGTTTTTGTTTGTTTTTAGGTATTTTCATTCTACCTACCTTAAGTGAGGTCAATTTATTTTCTCGTAGGGACTGCTTAAGACAGCTGGGGTGCCAAATTCTTATGTCCAATGGAAATGTAGATGATAATCAATTAATTATTTTTGAAAATAAAATAAAATTATCACTTACAGCTATGATAATTTTTAGTCTATTCTATGTTCCAATTTTAAAAAATAAATTAATCTACAAGATTCTTTTTCAAAATGAAACTCTAAAGCCAAATATTGAGACATTATTGCTATCAATTTCATTTCAGACCCAATATTGTCTTCTTCATTGTTAATAGTGTCTATTTATTTTATTTTTATTCATGATTGTCAGAGTTTGTGTATGCTGGCTTCTCTTAGATAATTAATTTTTAAGTTGATCAACCATAAATCTTTAACTAATTCATAATCTTTTGCCTTTTTAAAGCTCTTTTAAGAACTAGACAAACCAAAATGTAATTTAAGGAAAAACAAATCCAACTCAAATCTCTATTCGTATGATATTGTCTCTTTTTTTTTTTTTTTTGAAACAATGATATTATCTATTTTAAGTATAAGCTTTCGTAACTTTATTTTTGGTTTCACCCAAAAAAATTTATATCAATGAAGAACTTTATCTTCTCTTATAAACTCAACATCCACCTGCTTATTTAACCAATGTAGAATTATGGAAGATTAGTTGTGTGTCTCATAAGAATACACGCACGCACGCACACACAACTTTCCCGTCAATTAGGTTTAATTACGAAGCTGTTTGCAAGTTTCCTCTCAAACCTATTTGCTAGATTTGAATTTGAGTTATTCCAAAACAAAGTTTGTGATGATTAGCCATGTTTTCTTATGTATGTCCTCCTAGACCAAAGTAAAGTATCCTTATCCATAAAAAGATGAGAAGGGAAATTAAAAAAGGAAATTGATATGATCCCTTAATTTAAGAAAGAAAAAGGGTAGCTTTTTGAGATTCTATTTTAGAGGCACATAGAAACACATCAACAACACACACATGTGAACCCTCTCCTTTTTGTTAAAGCACATAAAGGCAAAAAGAAACTCTGTATTTTAGCAATAATTAACAGTGTTTTTGCAATTTGTAAGCAGCTTTTTGTTGGTACTATCTACTTGATGGCTAATAAGCTTTATACACCAACAACAATTATTATGGGCACAGAAACAACTTTTAAACCCCCTCTCTTTTCTGTCTCATGATAAAAGCTTTTTCTTTGGTTGGTCAAAAAAAAAAGAAAAAAAAAAAGATAAAAGCTTTTTCTTTGGTTTGTCCATTTGTTTTTGACCTCTATATGTATTAATAATAAACTATTGGGGGCTCTCAGCTTTTCCTTACTTATTTGGCCTTTTTGCTTTAACATATTTTCCCTTTCATTTCTCTTCCTCCATGGAATCTGGGAATCCTTTTGTTTTTCATTGGTTGGAAAACTTCATTCATTCTAATACCATGTTTTGGACTGTCGGAGACGCAGTTGGTTATCTTGTTTGCGTTGGGTTTTGACAAAATATTAGAAGTGGATTTGTCCCACATCGGAAAGATGCAAGGTAGTGGTGTGTTCTAAGCACTATAAAAGGAGTATAAGCCTTTGGTTTCAAAGCATTCCAGTCAGAAGTACTTTAAGCTTGGTGTACTGACTCTAGTTAAATACCTTTTGTATTCTCTTTTAGAGAGTTGGGCAAAGGGTGAGAGTAGTATAAGCTTTGAAGAGAGTGTTTATGTAATTG
>JBBMEF010000025.1:1327165-1344119 GCA_037832685.1 Sicyos baderoa
CGACCCCAGTTTGCAATTATTTTTCATCCCTGACCCGTTTTTGCCATTTTTTTTTTCTAACCCTAGATTGCAAAAAATCCTCTTTAACATGCCCTTCGAAATATTATCTTTTTCGAGTTTGAATATTCGGTTGAATTTATGAATTCCGATATCATATTAGATAAATGTGAAATCTTTAACATATCCCTCAAGATCATATAAATCCTAAACAAAACAAGATAGCATTATTTTTCCATTAAGTCCAAGTTGTTTGCTTGTTGGTGTTCTAAATCTCCTAGGTTTATGACATTACATCTATTACCGTTAATTGATGTGTTATTATCTTCTCGCGAACCCTTACCTTTTACATATTTAATGAATATGCGTCTTTTTTTAAGAAAAAAAAATGAACTAAAAAATTATTGTTAGGATGCAAATAAAATTATTCCATGTATGTAAATGATGACAATCATATTTATCGATATTACAAAAATTTATACTAAAGTTGACTATTTCATATCAATACAAAATTAATTTAGATTGGATTGTCATCTTCCTATTCATGTGTTCCATTCATCCTCAATGGTTGAAGTAAAAAAACTCCAAGCTCTTTGCATTTTCTTTTTCCTTCCAATTTCAGTTTCTAGATATATTTATTTCTTTAGGTTGACTTTTTCCTGGACCTTATTCTACGCCTTGCCATTATTAATTAACGTTCCTCTTTGTTACAGTTGTTTTAATGACTTATAATAAATGATTAAGATATTGTATCGTTGTCTTAAGGTATGTTTGGATAAAGGGTTATATATTTTTCATAAAAACCTTCAACTTTATTGTACAATGTCACTTTTACTTAGGTCTCCAATCTTAGAGAATTTTCTATTATAATTGCTTATAAACTTTTTACTTCATTTTTTGTCACAATTATTTATAATTTATCTATTAAAATCAAAGTTTCTATAATAAGTATTCATAATCTCTCAACTAAAAAGGTTTTGACTTCACTAAAATTCTTCCATAACCACTCAAAACCCTTTCTTAACCACTATCCTTCATTTTCAAAATCATCTACCAAACATACTTTTCATCAGCAACTCCTTTTTTAGTATCACAAAAATAATTGGAGTGAGAATTCCAATCTACAACTTAAACCTGATACTTTTAGCATTACCATAACCATAATTTTCACACACCTATCTTCTAAAATATTGACTATATTTGAGTGTTAACAATAATTCTTTTTTTGAACACATTAATTTTAATTGAACTGTTTTCTTAATTGCAACTATTACAATTAAAAAATATATGAATGAGATGACACCTTTGTAGGTATAGTTTTCCTAGCAAACCAAGATAAGTTACACAAAGCACTCAAACAACCTTTGAACCCATTATTAAAAATGCCAATACTTTGATTTGACATCTCAACTTGATTCAGTTACAAAAGGCAAAAGAATAAAAGACATAGAGATGATTCATTTTTTGTACTAAAAGGAAATTGATTATCATATTCAAATTGGACAAGTTACCATATGAATTGAATTGAAAAGTTGGAGATTTTCTAAGAATTTATAAACAAAAACAAAAAGTGGAGTCTTTATGTGTCTCTACCTCTATCTCTATCTCCCTTCCCAAGTATGGCACTACCTTAATTAATATTTTTCCATACACAAAACTTGGTGCAACTATGCTAAAGTCTCTTTATTTTATATCTTATCTCTTCCTCTAACTAACATTCAAATTTCTTTGTATTTAACAAAATGAAGTGTACAATTCTATTCCCATGTCTCCTTTTTTTTCTTTTAGAAACAATTCTATGCCCATGTCTTCATTTTTTTAGACTTAGCCCATGTCTCTTTGATTTTTTTTTTTTTTTTTTTTTTTTTTTTTTATATATAGTACAAATTGGGGGAAGGGAGATTATAAATACCGATTCCAGAGATCGAACTTGTGACCATGGAATGAAAATGGATTAACACTAAACCAGATAATCAATCGTGTCACTGGCCTATTGAGTATGTGTCTCTTTGATTTAAGAAAAAAACAATAAAAAATCAAATAAACATGTCTCTTTTCCCCCACTTAGCACTCAAGGTACTACATATAATATTAACATTGACAGAAAGTATCTCCTCTTACCTCATCACCCACAAACAATTTTAAAAGAGTATATTACAGATTCTGTGGAGATCAAAATCCAATAAATAATTTTGTTGTTGGGAAAGATATTTGTTTCTTTTTCTTGCAACAACCATTGTTAATTCTATACATTAATAGCTCATATTCCATAGTTATATCAATAGGTCTCGAATGTTCTGAGTCATGGCTAGGGTCCAACTTTATGTTAGTATTGAATATGACTTAAAATTTAGGGAGATCAAGAAGTATGAATTCATTAAGGTGGGGAACATCAAGAACCTAATTAGGATGTTGACATGATATTTGAAGATGAAGGGATGCATTATAATGGATGGGAGGGCCAAGTTTAATTGCCCATCTTTGACTTCTTCTCTTTCAGTGGGAAAAATGAAAATCTTAATCTTTGATGATAACAACACCACTCCTGCTTGCTCTTGCTCCAAAATAGAAAAAGATGAAAACATACATTTTATGCCTTGTTTTGATGGTATGAAACATTAAACACTCATTTACATTATGCTTCTTAATAGTGGAAGCTCCAATAAGAATAGAGTTGAATAAACCATCACGGGTTTGACCAAGTGATTGAAACACACATTTAAAGCTAAAAGATTATGAGTTATCTACCGAGTAATTAATTTTTTATGAATTTCTTTGGCATTCATATACTACAAAATTAAGTAGTATATCTTATGAAAGTAGTCGAAATATAGGTAAACTGATTCTTAGAACGGGATGTACATAAACCCAAATAATTAAAAAGGGAGTGGGGGCTTAGAATTTGCCACATGCCAGAAGAAACAGGTGCCTTCCCAATAACAAAACTAATGGCAGGCAAAGAAACTAAAAAAAGGTACAAAATACCAATCCCATGTATTATTTTGCTTGGTGAAGGGAAAAGATTAAAGAATCTTCTTTTCAAAGATCATTTACAACCATGTTTGGATAGCCACTCCTTTTCAAATACACCATTATGGTTTCTCTTCAATCTGCATTTTATCCACCAAATAAAGAAAAATCCCAAACCTCAAAATCTGCTAAAACAACATATTTGTATTTGCACAGTTACATTTGGATTGCAAGAAAGATTATAGGAGCTAGCTAATCTGCCATTGGTTTTGAACAGTACATTGATTTCGAGAAACTTTTCGCATGACTGAATGTTCTATTATCCGAAAAGCAATGTAAATTACAAGCCAGAATTACATCAGTCATCACGAGGGCCGTAACATGTTGCAGAAGTCAATGCTTTTCCATCTCTTTGAGATGCAAAACTGATTTGCTGTTATATTTCTAAAGTTTTCCTATACTCTTCGCGGTCATCGAGGTCCCGAAAGCTCCATGGCTTCGACGACGAATGAAGATTCTTCATGAATATCACTGTAGTTTCTGGAGAAACTGTGAGCTCTATCCTCATATAGACTTGCTCCACCCGGCGAGTCCTCCGTTTGGCTCAACTGCCCAACAAGACCTTCTAAAACCTTCAAAATCTCAGACATCTTTGGTCTAAGTTGTGGATGTGATTGAGTACATTGCAGAGCCAACTCAACAGCCTTTTCCAGCTCCATTGCATCAAAACATCCTTTTAGATCCCTGTCCACCAGCACATCTAACCTCTTCTCCTCGTGTATTGTTCGAACCTGCTCATTTCACCTTTTTGTTAGTATCAAGAATTAAAGAAAACGTTCAATGATCTGCATGGTTTATTAATGTTGTGTTAGCTACATCCACAGGTAGAGAGATAAACTATTCTATTAAGGAGATAAGAATACAAATGTTCGGTCAAACAAGACTAGAGTTTTAAAAGAGTTTTTTTTAGTATACTCTCATAAAACCCTAACACAACATATAGCCCAAAATACATAAAAATAATATAAGTGTTTTATCATAGAACTCGCTGACCAGACAATGAGACCCCAACTAAGTTAAGCGTATGGCTAACATAGTGCAAAGAATCTCAACACTAATTTTTGTTCTTAGCTGACAAACATACTTAATTAACTATGTCTCACTTCGAATTAAAAAGAATATAACATTAGAATTTGAAACAAAATTTTAAGAACTTTATGAAAAGTTATTACCAGAACAAAGTATTATTCAAAATCAGATAACCAAATGGTAACCGAGCAACTCAACTTATCACAGGAGAGACTCTACGTAACGTACCCATTCGAGAATCATTCCCTTTCGAACATGACCATTGCCAGCATCTAGTGCTTTTTGCCCTGTTAAGAGTTCCAGAACCAATATGCCAAATCCGAAAACATCAGTCTTTTCTGAAGATTGTCCAGTTGAAAGATATTCCGGCGCAATATGTCCCACTGTGCCTCTAACTGCAGTAGTAACATGTGAATCCCTCCTATCTAACATCTTTGCCAGACCAAAATCTCCAACCACAGCTTCAAAGCTTTCGTCTAGTAGAATATTCGCAGCTTTCACATCCCGGTGAATAATTTTCGGGTTACACTGCTCATGCAAGTATAGAAGTCCGCGTGCTGCACCGAGGGCTATATGCAATCTTCTGTTCCAATTCAATGATGGCTTCTCTAGGCCTGCATCTGAGAGTAGACAGTACATGGAAAATCAAAATGTAGCAATAAACACAAATAAAGAAGCAGTGTTCAATCTAGATGGTCCAAAACAGAAGAGTTGAGAATAAGTAGATCACCAAGGATCCAAGCATGAAAAAAATTTCACAAGCATGAAGTTGAACTTGCCAGATTCTGTTGCAGCGCACGGAGTCGAACCATGTAAATTGGTAAACTAAATCCCTATTCGTTAAGAACTAGAAAAAAAGTACTTCTAGTGAGGTCTAAGTTGTTTGCTCTACGGTTAAGAATGCATCATTCTAGATTCAGCTTTATAAAATTGAGTTGAAGAGAGCTTAAGGGGAAGAGGGAGGCTTGCACTATGCATATATCATAGGTAGTTTTAAACAAACCTCTCAAGCGGTCAGCGACGCTCCCATTCGGCATATATGGATAAACAAGCAACCTCTCATCCGATGTCATACAAAAGCCATACAAACGCAAGAGGTTGCGATGAACTGCTAAGCCAATCATTTCAACTTCAGTTTGAAACTGCACTTCTCCAGTACAATTTGGATCCTTCAGTCTCTTGACAGCAACATATGTTCCATTTGGAAGATACCCTTTATAAACTACTCCAAAACCACCCTGTCCAAGGATGTTTTGGGGACTAAAGTTACACGTTGCCTTTTGTAGCTCACGGAACGTAAACCTTTTCAGATGACCAATATCAAATTCATAATCTTGCTGCACTGCAGATATGAAACCAAACCATCATAATGAAGTGAAACAGAGTCAACCATTATATTCTAACTGAGAGAATAAAGAAGAAAAAAGTAATAAGTCATCGGCTCAGAGAAACGTTTAGAAAGTACCGTAGGATGTGAAGACGAGATGAGATCTATAACAATGCACCCAGCCAACAAGTAACACAACAAAAACCACAAATGTGAAACTGACAATTAGAGCTATGGAAAGAACCAAGTGATGATGGCCATTATCTTTCTGAGGCGGACTAGTTTCTGCACGATAACAGCTATTCATGAGTTTTATACCATTGACATTCAAGATACAACGATTGCGGGGTATAAAATATTAATACCGTTAACTGGTTTTGAAACTATTCCACAAACTGTAGATGATGAAGATGCGCAAAGGAATCTATTCCCTGCAACACTATAGTAAAAAGGCAAGCATTGTCAAAATCAAAAGTGAGCCAGCATATTTACAAATCACTCTCAGATTATAAGCTACCTAGCATTAGGGAATTGTGAAAATATGATGAACTTCATAGTTATAGTTCAAGTCTTCCTAAGTAACCGATTCGCATAAGGAATTAGATAAAATTTACTGACAAATCAACTCAACATAGTTGAAGTCTCACCTGTACTCTTTGGCAAGTATTCTTGGAGTTGAACCACTGAGATTATTATTTGATAAATCCCTAGCAAGCAAAGCATATAGTCACTTATGTGAATTCAGCAAAACACAAAGAACTGAGACAGAATACTTACAAAAAGGTAAGGCCTGAGATATTCGCAACCGAATCCGGTATTGGTCCACTTAACTTGTTACTACTAAGCTTCCTGAAAACTTGGCAGGCAAAGGTTACATGAGAACAGTTAATCAAAAGTTATAGAAGCGCGTCGAAAAAGGAAGAAAAACATTGCACGTCCAGTCATACTCACAAGTAATTTAAATGAGTAAGAAATCCCAAAGAACTTGGAATGCCTCCTTCAAACTGGTTGCTAGAAAGGTCAAGAGTCTGAAGCTCTGAAAGCCCTCCTATGTCATCTGGGATTGTACCAGATAACTCATTATTTTGCAACAGCCTGCAATTATTCATAATATCCAACAGAGGAACAAGTTAAAACTCAATGAAAAGATTCCAACATTAGGCTATCCAAGTAATGAAACAAGAAAAGACAGTACAAACAAGACAATCAGTATAGACATGTAACAAATGATTTCGAGAAAATGAAAAGAGAGGGAGGCTCAATGCTCACATTGTCCGAAGATGACTGAGGTTTCCAATGCTAGGGGAAAGAGTTCCAGATAAGCCCATATTTGGCATCTCACTAGCAATAAGAACAATAATTAGAATCATATTTCAGCTTTATCTAACATTTGTTCCTACAAAATATCCCATCCCAATCATAAACCCTCAGGTGGGCAGCCGTTGGACCAACCCCACGTTTGCCGAAAGCGGCCTTACTCCATTAACAATCACACTTTCGCAATTATATTAATCCCAAACCCCAGATACAAACAATGGTTTACTGTCACAACTATTCATTATCTTTGATACCAAATGAGAGTTTCCGACCACAAACACTCATGACCCCTCACACCGCCAAGGTTTTCATCACAACCATTCCTAACTCATTATAACAAACAAGGTTTTATCTTTTCCCAACCACTCCAGACCACTTCCCTTGCTCTCTAAACTCTTCCTTACCAACAACACCCACCAAGTAAGAAAAACAGATGTTCTAGTTCTACATCCCTCTTGGACGATGTTACCCACTAAGCGAATCTCATTCGGTCCAAATTGCCAAATATGGATCATTTTTGTATAGATAACCACAAGTAAAACAAAATGGAGAAACTTACAGAGAAATCACAAAGCTCTCAGTAGAGCAAGCAACCATATTCCAGGTACATGGATCAACCGAATTAATGTCCCAACCTTCCATCACTCCGCGTTCATCCCTCATCCGACTCTTAATCGACATCAAAGCCGCCACTGAACAGAGAAAAACATCAGAGACCGAAACACAAACATTCAACAAACTCAAAAACCATGAAATGGGCAATCATAAAATGGCCAAACCTTCATAGTTCACTCCTTTTGGAGACAAATGGCTGTCCAAAGCAGATGCCACCCAGATGAGGATGAACAGCAAAAATCCCAACTTTAGCTTTACAACTTCCATTACCAAGATTGTAAGCACAAAATAAGAGGGAAAATGAAATTTCAGAGCGGGTCCAAGCTGCCAAAGTGTAAGAAGTAAAAACCCAGTACATTACACTTGTGTGTTTGGGTAAAAATGAGATAATTGAGCTTTTTGGGTCATAAAGTATACAATCCATATTCTCATTGCAAATAATGACAACCTTGAAAAACTTTATTCTAGAATTCCTACTAGCTAGCTAGTGCGTTGAAAAACAAACAAGGTTTCTGGTACAAAAAGCGATAAAGAAAAAAAAAAAAACAAAGCCTAGTGGATGATTTAGAAAAATTACATAAAAATCAAACCGCAAGACCAGGAAATCTCGAGATGTGGATAATTGAATGGCTGAGATTGCTCCCTTTACTGTCAAATATTGAATAACAATGCTGACTGTCACTGAGATAAGCCTTTGTATGGTCAAGATCATAATTTCTCCATCTTCTCTGACAACTGCAGAGTTTGGCAATGATGAGCCGTTGGATTTCTGTCATTTATGCACAGAAAATCAACACTTTTTTTTCCTTTTTTTTTTTTAAAGAATCAACAGATTTGATTTATATTACTGGAATTGGGTAAAGTTTAAATAAATAATTCAGAGCTCGATGTCTCACTGCTCCCCAGTGGCACCAACATTAATGATTCCGGGTTTTGGAATTTGGCGCAATTCTCGGAGATAGTTGCCAATTCACGTTACCATGTTCAAATCAAAAAAAAAAAAAAAAAATCATTTATTCTTAAACAAATATTGAAAATCAGGCAAGAAGAAGAGCTAAGGAAGGGATCATTCGATAACAAAGAGATTATAAGTTCGAATTAAGCCAGCGACATTATAAAAAAGAAAAAAACAGAATTAGATGGCCTTGGGGTTAATTATTCCCTTTCTATGCTTCATATGATACTTCCATGTTTTGATTTCATTTTTGAAAGAAATGTGTATTGCCAAATGTTATGAACAAAAAAAAAGCTTTTTTTTTCTCTGGATGGATGAAGGGTAGAGCAAGAAATGAAGATCTAAGAAACAAATAGATTTGTGTTTAATTATAAGATAAGGGGAGAGAGATTCTTGGAACACAATAATAAGTTAATAACTACAAGTTTATGCAAATATTTAGAGTCAGGCATCTTGAAACCACCCTGGAACTGGAAACAAAACCCAATAACCAACTAGATTCCAACCTATTTCAGCTTCAGCCATATATATAAATATATATTATATATATAATTAGATACCCTCTTCCCAAACTAAAGATGCACAATTTGCCTACTACTATCCCTCTTTCAGCAGCTTTCAGCTAAGTCAAACTCTGGCTTCCTTTAATATACTACAGAACATATACAACAACTTGAGGTAATATCAGAACTGAGATTGAGGGATGGATAGAATTTGGGTGGACAGCCACGAGGAAAACAACATGTCGAGCAAGAATCGGTATATGGTCCCTCGATCCGGACCTGCAAGTCTTGGAGTAGAGCAATGTAAATGGCCCCAGATTAATAGAGTTGAACTTAGAGTTGGTCAGTAGGCTTTGCACCACGCATGAACAAGAATAATCCAACTGCACATACGCCTATATTTACGACATTGCTAGATGCAAATTAAGACCCATTTGTCGTTTCACTTGATCAGGTATCAACTTGTTAACGAGCTCTGGAGGCGCCCCCGATAGCTGCAACAGAAATCTCAATCATCATTACCACTAATCAATTAAACTTCCAGCTGCTAGTCATGCACCAACAACTTATTGATTAGTATAGAATAGTTTCAGTTATTTTCAATCATGATCGATGCAGAGGCATAGCAAGATGCCACTGAATCCAACAAGAAAACGGGCATAATTAAAAAACATTTAAAATGTTTCTTCTCATCACAATTAGAACTATTGGCCACCTATGCTCTAAAGACAAATGTCATAAAATATCTAAACTGCAGTTATATTCAATTCAATAACAAATGTTTGGCAAATTTCACAAAATGATGGTGATTTGGTGAACAGACCTCTTGTTTGAAGTTAAAGAGGGGTGGGAATGGTCGACCGTTGGGGAGGCGAGCATTGGGTTCTCGAAGTTCATCAAAGAAAGAATGTGCACAAGCTTCCAACTGCATGGAAAGAAGAGATAGATATTCTCAAAAAGAGCAAACTACGCCACAGTTGCAGAGAAAAGCCAATGTCTACTCAATATGATTTGTGTAGTTAATAAATTAACTTGAATTTGTATTTATCTTCAGAAAAGAATGAACAAAGATGAAGTTCAAGCATGGATTGCTGAATAGACAGACAGCTACTGCATTCGAACTTACCGCAGTGCAGCGCAGACTAGGTGAATACTGAAGCAAACGTGAAGCCAGATCTATTGCTTCCGAAGGCATCTTTTTGTGGAAAACCTGATCAATGGCACATAATGCATGTAAGCGATTAGACTCAACTTCAAGTAACTAGACCATGGGAGATAAAAAGCCCCTAACATCTACTTGAATTTGTTTCATACCTTGTGCCAAGGGTGAGCTTTTATCTGCGGAAACCTATAGTCTGTATAACTTGGATTCATGCATCGAATTTCTTCACGGGTTGGTGTGCCAAGAACCTAGAAGATAACAATTGCGAAGTCGGTAAATTGTACACAATGTGGATATGATAATAAACAATAATATTAATGGTAGTACCTTAATAATCTCTACAAGCTGGTCCACAGCATTTTCTCCAGGAAACAAAGGCTATACATAGACAAAATTTATTTTTAGATAGGTTATGCTTATGACAATGTTTATGCCACAACAAATCATTGAACATCTTACCTGTCCCAAAAGTAGCTCTGCAAGGACACAACCAGCTGACCAAATATCTATTGAGGTTGTATACTCTGTAGCTCCAAAGATGAGTTCGGGTGCCCGATAGTATCGTGAACATATGTAGGAAACATTGGCTTCACCTTTCATCTGGAGCACACATGAAAGTATACAGAATAAGCCTTAATGCAGAAAATGAGCATGGAAAACATTTTAAGATTTACAAGTGCAAATGCAATGTAACAAGGCCATCTGAATCTTAAATGACAATAGAAAATCTGTTCTACTAAAGGAAAATTGGAACTTTTAATGAACAAACAAAATAGCAAGCTTCAATCTTACACTGAGGAAGTGTCAAAAACAAAAAATAAGTGAAAGAAAAGATATCGAAAATTGTATCAACGTACAAGCATTTTTGCACTTCCGAAATCGCATATTTTAACTTGGTGAGTAAGGGGATCCACCTGCAGAAAGAAAGGAGGAGATTAGGCAATCATCAAACACAGCAAAAGTACAGGCCTTCACAATATTTCTTCCAAATAAATTCATCTAAATTTCCATATCCACTATCAAATCATCAAAGAACAGTACCAAAATATTTTGAGGCTTCAAATCTCGGTGGCAAACTCCAGGAACCGTGTGGACATAGGCCAGACCCCTAAAAACCTGGGAAAAATCCACACTAGACATGAGAAAAAGAAACCATATGTTCATTAGGGGGAGAATGAAATTGCGACAGACTTATACCTGGTACATGTATAATTTCACATAGATGATTGGCATTCTTTGATTTGCATTGCTGTAATGCTTCAAAACTCGAAACATGGTTTCAGGAACATATTCCATAACCAAGTTGAGAAAAAGTTCATCTTTTGTAGTAGTGGAAAAGAAACAATGCTTTAAGGAAATAACATTAGAATGATCCATCACGCGCATTAACTGGAGCTCACGGTTCTTATATCTTCTGTCCTGCAAAACCTTCTTTATTGCCACATTTTCACCAGTTTCCAAGCATCTGGCCTGAGAAAGAGAACAGTTATGCATCATTTGTTACTCGATCAAGTTAATGTCAAAAGAATCAAACTTCAAGAAGAATAACATATAGTATACCTTGAAAACAATACCAAATGATCCAGTCCCAACAACGCGCTCTGCCATGTAACTTATGGTCTACAGAACCAAGAAAAACAGAAGTATCAGACGTTTGCGCAAGACAAAATAAAATGTCGGCCAACATGTAAACAAGGATCTCTATAGTTTTAGCAGAACTAGTCTTTATAACTTTAGCATAAACATGAGAATTTTAACCTGTTTAGGCTCCCCATTTTTGCCTCCTATAGTGGTGGATATTATGTGACCAGTGACTGGATCATTTCCATCAATGACAGGGGCTGACATTCCCTGCAAAGTACAAACATACAGATGTTAGAGATTAGAAGGTGTAAATTGAAAACATGAAAAATAATAGAAACCATGATCAACACACTAATAAACAACCATCACAAAGAAGCCCTAATGTCCACAGCAAAAGTTAAAAAAAAAAAAAAAAAAAGGACCGTTCAACAAACAAGGATCCCTTATAAGTGTCAAAAAGGGAGAAAACCAAATAAAATAAGAACAGGAATGCTTGAAACGATAGAGAATAATCTTCATTAGAAAAAAAAATTCACAAGCAATGGAAGACAAGCTTGAGCTATGTCTCATTCATTCAAGTAATTAAACTAACATAATCCAAATACAGAAAAAGGGTAGCAAGCAAGGATCTATAAAATTAGTTCACATAGCATAAAAAAACATATACATGTTTAGATGTATCAGCTCAGTTAAACTCTAAGAGATCAACAACTCAAAATTCCACAAAATCAGAGACGCTATGCAGAAATCAAAACAAAGAGAACCAAGAAAATCAACAGACACAAAATGGTATAAATCCCAGATCAAAGTAAAACAAGAAGAAAGGAGCTCATTCCCAATCCTCTTCCTCACAATGCCAGACAAGATCACAGTCCTGACTGCCAAAAAAAAACCCCCAAAAAAAGAACAGAGAAAACAGGGCAATGCTTTAATGAACAAATCCCCCTCTAATCTGGCTCTACTTTCGTACCCATTTCATATTTACGCCTAATCTAAGAAACCCAACATTCAAATCCAGAAAAAAAAAAAAGGTACCTTGTCGTCCGCCATGGCTGAACGAGAGAAGGAAGAAATGGGAACGTTGAATTGGGAATTAAAAAGAAGAAGAAGAAAGAGAGAGATGACAAGAAAACAAGGGCATGTGATTCCAGCACTCTGCAATGCTGCTCTCTCTCTTCTTCTTCTTCTTCCTCTTCCTTTTCACTGTGAGAGAGAGAGAATTGAAATTGCTTTTAGGGCATCGTGAAATGACCAAAGTACCCTTTGAATTACGAAGACTGGTTGCCGACGTCTATAATGACTAAAATGCCCCCCCACAGTTTTTCAATAATTTCTCCACCTGCTGTGTTTCGCCTTCTGCTCTCTAATTATTGAGCTTTTTAACTGCACAATTAACTTATGAATTTTTTTTTTTTTTTTTTTTTTTAATGGGGTCTAAATTTATTATTGATTCATGAAATTAATTTTCTCAAAAGAAAAAACCTTTTAAGGACCTTTATTAAACTTTTCTATTCCTTTTTAATCTTGTTTACATTTGAAATCTGTAAAAGAGAGAGAGAATTGAAATTGCTTTTAGGACAGTATTTCTCATGCAAATATATAGTCGATGTACGTATAATATATCTCCGCACTCAAATATTAAAAAGACAAAAAAAACATTTTTTTTATATTTTTTTTAGTATAAGTTGGAGAATGAGATGAGAATTACAATACCAATTTCAGGGATGGAACTTGTGATGCTGATGTTGAACTAGTTTACAACCAAACAATAAAACTACTACACCAACACCACTAACTATAAAAAAAAATTATTGAAAAGTTGTTAGGATCTCATTATTGTCGTAAAATGGGATCTTCCAAACATTTATAGAATATATGGACTACTTCTCTTATCACCAATTAATTTTGAAATGGATGTGTTCATAATATCTAATAAAAAAAAACTTTTTGAATATATTATAACGTGTAAAGGTATGAATTATAATGTGTGAAATTTAAGGAAACTTGCTAAAATATTAATTATACTAAAATACGAAGATAAGAGTAATAAAATACTAATTTAAACAAACAAATAATGATAAAATACTAAAATTGAGGATCTTCTATTACATTTTTTAACCTTTTCTTTCCCTTTATTTAGCTCAACAATGATTAGGAATCGTAACATTTTTATTATTAACACATTTTGATTTAGCTATTTTTATAAGAATATCAAACTATATTCAACCAACATTGTTGGTCCCTTGGTTAGCCCCAATGTTTGGCCCTTCTTCTTCTCCATCCCAACCCTCTTGGTCCACGCTTAACTCTTCCTTAATCATTTTGTTATAATGTATTATTTTGTAAAAGAATTTCAAATAATTTCCTCACCGACTCATTGTATATGGTTAGAAATACAACCAAAATGACAATCATATATCATGGATTTATAAAGAAGAATAAACATTTTAATTCGTGTGAGTCCTTTTGGAAGATGCCAACAATTAAAGTCACGAAGACTTATGCTTAAAGTAGACAATATCATATCAATTTAGAGATTTGGGTGAATTATTTTCTCGCTAATTTGGTCAATTTTTCAAACTTGCCCATATATGGGTTGTCTAGGGCATGGTTTCATGAATCATAATTATGAAGGGTTTATTTTGGGGTTCTGAAACATGAAAAATCAGAAAACACTGTTTGGAGTGTTGTGGATTGCAATGTTCAAACTGAGTACGATTATGATCTAATTTCCAAATCTAAATTTCTCAAACCCAAGACAATACTCCATGGAACGCTATAAATTTTATTTTTCAGGGGAGATTCAAATTCGTAATCTTTTTGTTATTATGTCAAACATCGAGCATATACTTTATATAACTTTACCAAGATTACACGAAAAATGAAAAAAATATTTCACAAAAAATCGACTCTCATGTACTTGATACTCTCTATGTAGTGGACATACGTCTGCTAATGCCAAACAAATTTATTTTTATATACGTAACTATCATGAATTGAACGCATCACACATTATACACTATAAAACTCTCTTTAATTAAAGAATAAAACTTTAATGGGTAAAATGAGAAAAAGGCAATCGGAAGAACAAACATTGGGGGGTATGAAAGTCAAATTGCAATTACGATGGAAGAAAATGGCAATGAATGGGCAGGCAGAATAAATTACTATTATTGTTATTACTGTTACCACTAACAAAAGGTAATGGGGAATAATGCAAAACCCTAAATTCGTAAACACAAATTACTTTGATTGCCCAAAAAGAAAAAGAAAAAACTATTCGAAGTTCATTCAATTTTATAGGGTGAAATTTGTCAATGTGTCTAGGTTGATAGCAATTTAAGTTTAATTAGATGCTAATCCATTCTCCATTCATTTTCAGCCATAATTAAGATGAAATTATTTGAATTTACAATATTTGTCATATAGATAATAGATATGTATGTATGTCGGTTGAGTTATTGTTGTAATTATCTTTTATGAAATTATGATACTTTGTTTTTATTTTCATTTTAAATATTTTATATCAATAGAAGTGGTTATCATAACTTAAATGCTTATGATTCATTAATATTATAGAACTTTGTTTGCATCTCAACAATTCTTTATTGAAATAAAGTATCACCAAATCTGTTTTTGGGCTTATTTCATATGTTTAACATTTGTGCCCCGTTTGATAACATTTGATTTTTTGTTTTTTGTTTTTCAAATTTAAGCATATTTTCTCTCAAATTTCCTACAATTTGTTTCATCTCTTCTACCATGTATACATTTTTCCTTAAGAAAGTAGGGGAAGACCAACCAACTTTAAAAAAAAAACTGCTTTCCAAAGTTTGTTTTTGTTTTTAAAAGTTGGTTAGTATTCTTCTACTTTCCTAAAGAATGATGGATAAATGATAGAAATGATGGAGTACATTGAAGAAAATTTGAGAGAGAATAAGTTTAAATTTGGAAAACTCAAAACAAGAAACCAAATGGTTATCAAATGGGGCCTTAAGGATTCGTTTTTCATTTATTTATTTATTATTATTATTTTATTTTATTTTACACGTAAGGATTCAATCATTTCCTTAACATAGGCAATACTACATTAGATAATAGGTGGGGAAAAAAAGGGAATTTTGGAATTAGGAGTAAGTGGCAGTGGGGGGTTAAAGTAATTTTGTGGATTTCAAGGTGAAGACTTTGACCAAATGCATCAAAAGGAAATCAGGGTTTCACCTTTATGGGGCTGCTGGAAAAGGAAAATCCCCCCAATTAATCATCATGTTTTCCCCTCTCGCGTGCTCAATCTTTATATTTTCCACCTTTTACCAAAATTTATTTGTTTTTTTCTTAACATGGATTATACTACTTTTTTTCTTATTCTTATCTCATTATCATATCTTAATTTCACATCATTGCCTAAAATTTTATTTACTTTTTTAATTTCGAACGTATTGTTGGTAATATTAGGAACTTCATTTTCACCTTTGTAACATATACCAATATGAATTTGCTTTTGATTCATCCAAAATATTTTATATCAACAGACATGATTTCATCACTTATATATAATATTCATGATTTTTTCATTATCTGATCAATGTAGGATAATTTTTTTTGCATCTCAATATTTGATTATTTATTTGTAATGAACGTTTAATAATATTTCTTCCGATTTTCGGTGTGATTGATTCTTTTTTGTGATTTGATCAGAATCCGTTAATAAATAGAGATCCTAGTTTTTGGAAGGAGAATGGTGTTAGATTTTTGGCAAAATACTAAAAGAAAATTGTCTCACATAAAAAAGATGTAATTAGAAATGGATATGCTCGAACTATGTGATTTTGGTTTTAAATTATCTCAACTAGTGACACTTTTAATTAGATATACTAACTCTAGTAAAATTATTATTGTATTATCTTGTGGAAAGCGAGTTACATGATGTAAATAATATAAGTGTTAGATGTGGTTATAGCCTTTAGATTGAGATGTTATTCAGTTGCTATGAATCATCTATTTTAGTTAGGGTTATAGATTTAGTTTAGGTATATATGAATGAAATTGTGGATTTTCACTCTTCCAAATTGATAATAAGTTTTGAATTTTTTTTTTTTTTTTTTTTTGTAATTGAGGTGGGGAGAGAGAGTAAACAATTTCTTTAATAGAAGTTCTATATGTGATTTTTTACTCTAGTTTGAAAGCAAAGCTTTTTCACATAAATTTGTTTCTCTTTTTGTTGTTTTTTTTAATTGCCACAGTGGAATTGGTCAAATATTCAAACTCCCTTCCGATCAAAAATTGAACATCACAATAGCCGGTCAACGGCGCAGCTTTGACTGTCGCTGCCACTTCCAAAATATATAATATCAATCTAATTCCAAAATATATAATCAATCCAAATTTCCAGTAATCTAGACAAAAAATATATTCAAGCCTTTTCCAAGATCAAA
>JBBMEF010000025.1:1344219-1363576 GCA_037832685.1 Sicyos baderoa
TTTTTTTTCTTTTTTTTTTCTCTCACCAAACCCACACAGCAACAAACTGCCTTGCAGTTATTATTATTATTTAAATTCAATAAACTGCCACATGTGGTTTTTGGGCTCCATATCTCAACCTTAATTGCCACATTGGAATTGGTCAAATATTCAAACTCCCTTCTGATCAAAAATTGAACATCTCAATAGCTAGTCAACGGGGCAGCTTTGACTGTCGCTGCCACTGCCACTATGGCAGATTTCTTCCAGCCCACGGCCCAGTTAGATCATTACTTCCACGTATGGGCTCTAAGCTTTGGTGCTGCGAGGCCCATAATTAATCAAAGCCCAATGGACCCAACTATAATCAACCCCGCCAACATTTTTAGCCCAATTACTATGAAAAACTACAATTTAATTTTTATGATTCGAAAAGAGTTAGTATTAAGTCTCTATGGTTGTAAAAACTAGAACTAGTCTCTAGGGTTAGATAAAATCTAAAACATCATTATTATTGTTCGTAATCGATAGAAAATTAAATACGTGAAAATTAGTTATCAGGTGTAAATGATATGATTTTTTTTAAAAAAGAAAAATTAATTAGTCACTCAACTCTCAGTTTGCATATACACGAATAATTAATCTTTTAATTACTTAATTTGCTAACAATTGAAACCACAATGATTCATTTTTAGATCTTATCAAATTGTTCGGAAGTACTAGTTTGTAGAACTACAATAACTAAATTCAATTTTTCTTCAATAAAAAAAGATTAAATTTTAATTTTTAAAATAATAAAAATTAAATTCTAACTTTTTTTCAAATCAAACTCATATTGTCAGAGAGTAATACAAATCAAAACAGTGCTCAAAACAATATTTAAAGTTTAAAAATTCAGACCTCTTGACTTAACTTTTTGATTAGATATGCTTAATATTGAGTTATAATAACTTTTTTATATTCGTGAATTTCTAAATCGATTTATATACATTAATTATCATGAATCTACAACAATTTGGTTTTACAAATCTTCTTCGCTATTAAACTAACTGATAAATTTTCTCAAAAAAAAAAAAAAAACTGATAAATGGTTATGGTTGGAATTAAGGTAAGTTTCAAAACAATGTTAAAATTGGTGAGTAGCTAAGATTATTCAAGCATGAAAGCAACGTTAAATTTGTCAAACACATCAAACGTGGCATTGCATAATGCATACCATTCTTCTTATTTGTTTATTACAACCATAAGTAGATAGGTGGTTGGGCGGTTATCTTAGTTGGAACCTTCAAGTACTTTTAAATCCTGACTTTAAGAAGAAGGGACTTTTAAATATTATATTTAATTACAACCAATTTATTATTGAGAAATATAAGTCGAGCTTACGTGGATTTTACAAGGATAGAGTAACTATGAAATATAAGTGGTCAATGACAATCTATTTCGATCATTATTATTAAAATCTTATGTCATTGAACTTCTCATTTAGCTAATAACAACATTAATTTCATATACATCTAATAATTAAGAATCATCAATTTAAGCCCCCGTTTGATAATTATTTGGTTTCTTGTTTTTTATTTTTTAAATTTAAGCCTATTTTCTTTCAAATTTTCTACAATATGCTTCATCATTCCTACCATTTATTCATCTATCTTTAAGAAAGTAGGAGAATACTAACCAACTCTTAAACAAATTTTGGAAAGCTACTTTTTTTTGTTTTTAAAAGTTGGTTGGTATTCTCATACTTTCTTAAGGAAATATGTATACATAGTAAAAAAAATGAAACAAATTGTAAGAAATTTGAGAGAAAATAAGCTTAAATTTGAAAAACAAAAAACAAGAAACCAAATAATTATCAAACGAGCCATAAATTACTCTATTTTCATTTAGCTAACAAAGGCAATAGCTTAACAATATTAAAATATATAATGATCATACAATCATTAGTTCAAATCCCCCGCCTCTAATTATCGTAATCTAAAAAAAACCAAATCCATCTCTTAAAATTATTTTAAACTACTTTTTTAAAAAACAACATTACAAATATAAACATCAACTTGAAGTAACTTCTTACCATAAGGCAATAAAAAATCATTATTTAAAATTGAATGAGTCAATAGTATAATTAATTATTTTAATTAAGGTTAATATATTTTAACTTTATAGTCACAAATTAAACTAAAAAAATTGATATTTAATTTTCATATTATTTAAGAATAATAATAATATCTATGTAAAATTTGTTGGTCTCTTTTTAAAATACGTAAGAAAAAAAAAAAAAAAAAGTGTCGGCTATTTATGAGTTGGATATTGGAAATAAATAAGAAAACGAAAAAGTAATAGTGCCCCGAAGAGGCGTGGAAAGATCAATTTCTAATTTATGATGGGGTTTGCCGCCTTTCACGCTCAACGCGTCACCGCTCTTTGGCGTGCAATAATCAAAAAGCCTTGGGGCACCTACTTGCAAATTCATCTTCTCAAACCTTCTAGTGTCAACGAATCACCACCGTCCATTGGGTTGACCGAAATTTCCTCCTTTTCTTCTGCGGGACCCATTTTATCCGTTATTGTCTTTACTTTATCATTTGACCACCATACTAACAAAATACCGACAATATAATATATTTATATATTTTTTTAAAACAACCGACAATACAATTTAAAAATTAAGCCAGACAATGTACTAGCACAAATATACCTTAAAATAAGTACTAGCACAAGTTTCTGGTTTTTACCACGTAAAATGTTTATTTTATTCAATTGAGATAAGTTAGGTGACCAACTTTTATTGATTGTCCAATTATTCTTTTGATATTATATCACTATTTATCATCAATTTATTTTGACATTAATGGATGAAAATGATATGATTAAGACAAAAAATACTCGTTTTGTTTACACCACAAATAGATTGAGGTGATAAATATATCTTAGACTCTGTTTGATAATCATTTGGTTTCTTGTTTTTGGATTTTTAAATTTAAACCTATTTTCTCTCAAATTTTCTATAATTTATTTCATCATTTCTATCATGTTTTTGTTTTTAAAAGTTGGTTAGTATTCTCCTACTTTCTTAAAGAAAGATGGATAAATGATAGGAAGGATGGGCACATCGTAGGAGATTTGAGAGAGAATATGCTTAAATTTGAAAAATAAAAAATAAGAAACCAAATGATTATCAAACGGGGCTGAGTTTTTGAAATTTAAGTGTATAACAATTATTTTATCATTTATTTTTTCTTTTTTGAATATCTACCTCTCATCTATATTTATAAAAATCAAACCAAATTTTGAAAAAAAAAAAAAAATAGCTTACAAACGTTAGTATGGATCACACCTTAAATTTTCAAAACCAAAAACTAAATAGTTATACCACCCTAATTGCGAAATTTAGAAAGTAAATTTGAAGAAGATGCTGCCAGGTAGGACGTGAGAAGCACTGGGAACGTGTGGGCCACGAAGACACGTCAGCGCCATGTCATTGAAAACGTGTACTGGTTACATAAAAAATGTTGGCCTTTATCGTTTTGTGTGTGCTTCGCTAGAGTTCTCAACGTATTATAGCATCTGTTTTTTTTCTTAATCAATTTTACATTTATATTAGTCCTTAAATAAGTGAAATCGCCAAATTATTATAATTTATTTAATTTGTCCTTACGAACATTTATATTTTCAATTTTGGAAATCGCGGTGTTATGAAATTAAATGTCCATTTCCAACCAAATAACACAAAAATGGCTCTCCAAATCTTTTAAAAGCCATAATTACCTTGCCTCACATGATCCATCAACACCACTTCGCTGTTATAAAGTAGGTTTAGAAAAACTTTAATCATTCTTGCCAATTAACCCTACCCCTCTACAAACTTAATGACTATCTGTATTCCATTTTTAAGCTCCATATATGCATATTGCATACTCAAGCCCACAACATCTCATCAATATCGACATTTTTAAGGAACAACGAACATCCATATACCTCTATATTGATATTTGTTCGATCCGTAAAGATTCAATTTAAACATTAACTTTCATAAACAAAATATCACTTAACATGCATTATAAACAACATTTTTTCTTTTGAACAAAATATCACTTCGAACCCTTCAAACTGTATTTTCTTTATCTACATCAAGGAAACCTAGATCTCGAACTAAGTACATTCAAATCATATGAGATTTACCATTTTTACTTTAGACTTTTTTTTTCCCCACATTTATAAGGAGTATGGATCTAACATTACTTGCTTTTTTTGTTGTCATCCATCAAAAAATCTTATATTAATAAAGTTATTGTCTCTCATTTATATACTTACAATATTCCATTTTTAACTTAACAATCACATTCATCATTGAATGAGTCGGTTGTGTGATTAGTTATCTGATTTGGTGTTAATCAATTTCTACCCTACAGTTATGAGTTTGATCTTTGAAATCGATATTTGCAATTCTCCTCTCCCAACTTGTATACAAAAAGGAAAAACAAAAAAACAATCACATCCATGAGCAACACAATTAAGCTATCATAAATTAATCGATCTCGACAATCAAAGTCAAACCCTTTTAGACAACCATCATCTTGTGTTTAAATCTTACAAATGATACAAAAATTATCTTTTTCAAAGTTAGAAATTCAAAGATGAATTACAATTAGACATAGCAAATCCATTTTTGCATAAAACAATAGTTAATTATTTTCTCCTTTAACATTCAAATTAAAAAAAAAAAAAAAAAAAATTGTGAGTTGTTATCAAGCCATCATTTTCGAGGAAAAAAAGAAAGTATAGAACGATAGAGTTCCGTAAAGACTGTGCAAGAATATGTGGCAATGATTCATTGAGAAACGAAGGTATAATACTATATACCCACCACAATTTAATACACCACCATAACCATTAACCATTCTTCCCTACCTTACCCTTACATTTAAATCCAAACAAAATCAACCCCACAAATCCCCTGCATTTTGCCCCTTCTCCTCAATTCCGCCGCCGTTAATGGCCGACCGGCCGGGCTCCGACAAGAAACCCGAAACCACTAGAAAGGACATGCCGGCTCTTCTCCTAGGCCGGTACGAGATCGGCAAGCTTCTCGGCCATGGAACCTTCGCGAAGGTCTACCTCGCCCGCAACGTCAAAACCGACGAACGCGTCGCCATTAAAGTCATCGACAAGGAGAAAATCCTCAAGGGCGGCTTAATCGCCCACATCAAGCGCGAGATCTCGATCCTCCGCCGCGTTCGCCACCCCAACATTGTGCAACTCTTCGAGGTTATGGCCACAAAGGCCAAGATCTATTTCGTCATGGAATACGTTCGCGGAGGCGAGCTTTTCAAGAAGGTTTCCAAGGGCCGATTGAAAGAAGAGGTAGCTCGTAAATATTTTCAACAAATAATCTCTGCGGTTGCGTTTTGTCATGCCCGTGGTGTTTATCATCGCGATCTTAAACCCGAGAATCTGTTGCTGGATGAAAATGGGAATCTTAAGGTTTCTGATTTTGGTCTTAGTGCTGTTTCGGATCAAATCCGACAAGATGGGTTGTTTCATACTTTTTGTGGGACTCCGGCGTATGTTGCCCCGGAGGTTTTGACTCGAAAAGGGTACGAGGCTGCTAAGGTTGATATTTGGTCTTGTGGGGTTATTTTGTTTGTTCTTATGGCTGGTTACTTGCCCTTTCATGATCCCAATATTATGTCTATGTATAAGAAGATTTATAAAGGGGAGTTTCGTTGTCCGAGATGGTTCTCTCAGGAGCTGATTCGATTGCTGTATCGACTTTTGGATACGAATCCGGAAACCCGGTTTACGATTCCTGCAATTATGGAGAATAGATGGTTTAAGAAGGGTTACAAGCATATCCAATTCTACATTGAAGATGATAAGGTTTGTAGCGTTATGGATGACGACGTTGATGTTGAGTCCTTGTCGGATCAATCGCTATCGGAATCTGATTCGGAGATTATTGAGACTAGAAGGAAGGTCACTACATTACCGAGACCGGCGAGTTTGAATGCTTTTGACCTCATTTCGTTTTCGCCTGGATTTGATTTATCTGGGTTGTTTGAGGATGGTGGGGAAGGGGCAAGATTTGTGTCGAATGCTTCGGTGTCGAGGATTATATCGAAATTGGAGGAGATTGCGAAGTTGGTGAGTTTCAAAGTGAGGAAGAAGGAATGCAGGGTAAGTTTGGAAGGGTCTCGGGAAGGCATAAAAGGGCCATTGACGATCGCAGCGGAGGTATTCGAGTTGACACCGAAATTGGTGATGGTGGAGGTGAGGAGGAAAGGGGGAGATAAAGCTGAGTATGAACAGTTCTGTAATGAGGAATTGAAACCAGCATTGTTGAGTTTGAAGGTGGAGGATGATTCTGCTGCTCCATCAAATATACCATCAGATTCTGAATGAAAAGACTTTCATTTTCAGATAAGAGAAAATGGTATGGCTCTTTGACTTATTCTCTTCTGCTATAACCAAAACCCCAACCCCATGTAATGTGTGTTAACTTCTTCATTTTGTCTGGTTCTTTTGAGATTTTCTTTGTTTTTTCCCATTGTTCTTCTACTTGGTTGCCTTTCTAGAGGGGATTTAGATTCATTGTGGGGATGACAAAAAAGAAACAGAAAAAGAAGGGTGATTTGGAGATGTTAATATGTAATCTTCAATGTTGTGGTATATAATCTTTGTATTGACTTCGAGATGGGTAGCTTAGAGTGGAGAGAAATGAAAATGAGAGTTGTGCATTTTGCATTGGCAGACATTCAAAAGCCTGTATGTATGAAGCATGTGGAAAAATAAAGATTTTTATTTGATTATTGATCTTGCATATTGGCCTCTTAGTTTTCATGCGTGTGTGGTGAAAGTTGAAACTTTATTGATGATATCCAGATTTGTTTTGCAACATCTTTGGGAACAACAAGAATGAGAATGATCATGGAGAATAAGAATATAGGGTCTATATTTGAGTGAAGAGAATAATTATGCGGAAATTGCCATCTCGGTTTGGGTGGAGAGATTGATTGATTATGGTAAACATTTACATGCGTTTGAGGTCCTAAAAATGTTAGGAAACTAAATATTGGTTGTGATTATGGAAGATATACGGTGAATGATAAGTGGTCATAGAGAAAATGAGATTACGAGGGAATGAAGGGAATGATTATCTGTATGGCCCAAACACCCATAAGGGCAATTATTCCCCATCTCTTCTGTTTGATTCCTTGCTCAAACACCCACACCCATGTTAGTAGTTATAGAGGAAGTATTTTTAGCTCATAGTTAACTATAGACTATTTTAATGCTTGTTTGCATTCATAGAGTTAAAAGTGCTTTGATTTTTTTTTTTTTTTATAAATCCTAAAGTCAGTCTGAAATAAGCTCTCAATGAGAGTATTGATATTTTGGGAGTGTATTTAAGGTAGGAAAGGGAGTAGTTTGGATAGTTCCCCACATCTGCTAAGTTGACTGACCCTCAAAAGCCTAAGCCACTCATAAATTGCACAAAAATTTTGGTACCCATTTTCAGGTTGCAAGCTTCCACCAAGAAAAGGTGATTTGATGATTGATTCTTCAAGAAATACCAATTTTAGAAAGAAATTTGACTGTTGAGGATGACAGTTAACAGAATAGGACAAAGTGATAGGAATTATGAACCTTTTCTTGAAATGATGCTGTAAATCCAACCAACTACTACCCATTTCCAGAAGCCAAACCAAGCTGGAACATTTTTATGCTTTTTTTTTTTTTTGAAAAAAAGAAAAATGAAAAAAAAGAAGCTTTTGGTGGGTAGCTCTATGCCAAGTTAAGTGGTTGGTCAGTTTAAAGAAAAAGAAAAAGGGGGAAGGTGAAGGTGAAGACAAATATTATTAAGTTGGTGTCATTTCAGTTTTGAATTTTAAAAGTAGCTTTTAAAAGGAACTCCCTAACGTTCTTCAACTTTCTGTCTTTGTTATTTTATAAACTCTTTACTCCTTAGTTTCAGGTTCTTTTGTCTACATTCATTCAACTGCACATATAATACCAAAAAGAAAAATGGTTTGATATTAGTAACCCAGCTCTATAAAATGATTAAAAGAAGGTTGTAGAGAAAAGGACAAGGATCAAAGTAGTATGGTTAAGGGTGACTTTGTGCCACCGAGAACAAGAGAAGAATAAGAATGAGAATGATTTCTCGTGTTTGGACTACTGGGAACCATCCCCTTCGTAATCACGTTTTTTCAAAAATCACATTTTTCATTCTTCTTCTACCTACTTTTTGTTCTTCCCACAACAACTTTTATTCATTACATCACTATTTTTCATTCTCATTAAATTTATTATTTTATTTTCTCTATATCCATTATCTTCGCTCTTCTCTCTATTATCATTTTTTTCATCTCAAACACAAATAATGATTCTTTATAATTATTTCATTTCTTATTCTCTCCCTGATTTTCATTTAAATAATAGTGGGTGAGTTTATGCTTTGAGATGGACCTGGAATGGAACATTTTTTCCCCTTCAAATGGGACTCTGACTATCAGAGCCATGACTGCAAAAACATACCGACCTCATATATATTATCTGAAAAAAGACAACCTTCTTGAGTTTGAATTTGTCGGTCCAAACTTATACCGACCGTATATAGTGTGCTATTGTACATTTTGGACATAATCATTCATTCTTCATAAATTGTTCATCGTATCTTATGGACATGATAGGATCATTTCAAACCTAAATAGAAGATATGTAAACTACTCTTTTTATCTGTTAGGATCTCAATATTGTTTCGTATTGAAAAGTGAAAAAGCCTTACAAGCATTTATAAGAGATATAAGTTATTTCTCTCATTGACAAATTCTCTATTATTATTAATTGTAATTTAGTTTTAAGATAGATCGTCGAGTCATCTAATATACTATCCATGAAACTTATATTTGTTACAACACAAAATATTATATGATTTATAGATAAACACGAAAAAAAATCATTTTGAAACATGTTAGAAAATTTCATATTAAAAACACTTGGGCTGTGTTTAAGAGAGGAGGAGAAATAATTTTCTCACCCACTTCGGATCAAGAATTATTCTCTCTATAATCTTGTTTTCTTATAACCACTTTTTACTTTATCTATAACTACTTTTTATAAAAAAAATTGATATACATTATTTTATTTTCGTTATAATTATTTTCTCTATTCAAAATATAAATGAAGCATATAATCATTTTCTTAATTTTCATTCTACTCGTCAATTTAGCCTAAAATACTCTAAGCTAAAATACTCGATTAATGAGAATGTGTCCTCTGTAAAGCTATTCATATTTTCTCTGAATTTAGTAATTCACAATAAAATCAGGATCCTACAAAAGTATTTTTCTTGAAGGGAAAAATAGAAAACAATGCACAACAAATAAGAGCATTAGTTTGACAGTATTAGCAGCAGAGGTCATGAGTTCGATTTTCCCGACCTCGAAAAAATTCACTACCCTTTTCTGAAAAAGAGCGACACGTCGTCCTTTAGCTGCCTTAAACCTGAATTATCCCTGAATATATAATTTGTGGAGGGTTCGAACACATGTCATATTTTGTGGTGTTTGGGCAGTTAGTTGTATATTATTTAGAAACAAAGGACAAAAAAAACAACCAGATAAAAAAAAAAAAAAAAAAAAAAAAAAAAATCGGAGATGGCGGAAATGGGCGGTAGCAACGGCAAGAACAGCAGCAGCGACCACGCAGAGTCAAACCGATGTTTCGAGGAATGGATAAGGGTCCAAGAAGAGGGCGAGAAGGAGCTGTTTGAGGCATTAAACTCCGAACAAACCGAACGACATCTGAAGAAGCTAGTCGACAAGAGCATCGAGCAATTCCAAGACTACATAGACCGACGAGCCCACCTCGCCAAAAACGACGTCTCGGCCTTCTTCGCACCCCTCTGGTGCACCGCCAGAGAAACCTCCTTGCTCTGGCTCGGCGGTTGCCGCCCCTCCCTCTTCATCCGTCTAGCCTACTCCCTCACGGGACTGGATATGGAAAGCCGAGTGGCGGAGTTCCTGCAGCGGATAAGAAGGGTGGAGGAAATGGGGGATTTGTCGGCGGAGCAGATGGTGAAGGTGGACGATCTGCAGAGGAGGACGGTGCGGGAAGAGGAGAGGCTGACGGGGGAGATGGCGAAGATGCAGGAGGAGATAGCGGACGAGGCGGTGGTGGGGATGGTGATGCGATCGGTCAAAGAGGAGACCCGTTTCCGCCAGGAGTGGCTGGAGACGGCTCTGGAGAAGCAGGATGGGGGCATGCTTAGAATCATGGGGGAGGCTGATAGACTGAGGATTTGCACGTTGAATGAGCTGTTGGAGATTCTGAAACCGTTGCGAGCGGTTATGTTCTTGGCTTGTAGCAAGAAACTTCATCTCTGTGTTAGGGAGTGGGGAAAACGAAGCGATCGTAGGCATGGCAGATTAATGCCTATTAATCCATCAAATTAGAGGAACACACTCATTTTAGATACCAATGTTGTTTTCATCTTTCTCAATTGCATGCATAAGTACAATAATTAGTTCAAGTACTTTAGTATTAGCTTCCTTACACGACAGAACTTCGGTTACCTTACTAGGTAGGGAGGATCGAACATGTAACCTCGTAATTATTAGATCGTATAAGGTGTTGTGCTTAACTTATGTTGGCTTAGTTCATTGGTCGGTAGATGAGTTGCTATTCAATTTACTTCTCCCATCTTACAAATTGTTACTTGATTATAAAAGAAACTCAAATGTTGTTACTTGATTCTAAAAAAACTCAAAATGTGAGGAAAGAAATCTTGAAGAAAGCGGATTACATAATATGATAAATGTTAGTTCGTGATCAATATTAGATCAAGAATCAAATTGTTTTGAATTAAATAGAAATCATAATTAAAAGATAAAATAGGATATCGAGTTTGTTGCTTTTATTAGTGGGTCCCGGTGAAAAGATTCGGTCTAAATTTGTTGATCAAAATCAAACAGAATATAAAAAGTAAACTTGGAGATATTTACCTTGTGTCAATTATCCTACGTTCAAAAAGTGAATTCTACAACTCATTTGTAATTATAAGAGATATGAAGTAATGGCTTCATTGCTAATTGACAATTGATTTTGAGATGGAACTTCATATAGAGCTCAATATGAATAATGATCTCCAAATTCTAATTCAGATCTTTCGGTCCACAAATTCAGATTAGGATCTAGTTCAAGATGACATTTTAGCAATTGTTCGTGAGAATTCTACAGCTTGAAATAAAATTTCATATTCTCTAATAATCTTTATGCCTTATGCCTCACACATAAATAACAGTACTGAGCGTGCGGGGAAAAAACTAAAACGAATTCGATTCAACTGACCATGATCATCTATGTTTATTTATTATTCTAAAAAAAACTATGTTTATTTATTAAATGCATGGTTAAATAAACTTGCATTTAAATAAGAGAGCAATTTGGGTGTACCCCGGGTAGCACTCCCATCGTGATACGAGAGCAATTCGGGTGCATCCCGGATAGCACTCCACCGTGATATCTTTCATTTATAGCCACACATTTTCTTTTTTTTTTTAATTTTTTTTATAATAAATATAAAGTAAAAAGAGAGAGATGTGTGGCACCAAATGTGCCACATGGATAATATCACGGTGGAGATCCTATTCGGGGTGCATCCAAATTGCTCTGTATATCCCATTTGAGCATTCGGTGTGTTGCTTTGCTACCATCCAAAACAGTGCAAGACGCCGAGATATGACGCGACCGCTTCGCACAAACAAAAACAAGGATCATTAACAATATTGAAATTATAGAATCTTTTATTAATTTTATGAAAAGATTCGCCAAAACAATTTTGGAGTGGAAAATGTATATTAAGAATGAATCGCAACGTGGCCTTACCCACAAGCTCCACATTGTTCTCCTCGAACCACGCGACATGTCTCTACAACTCAACTTACATTCTCATGTACATCCAAATGTAATATATGATTAGTAAGTAGAATCATTTGAATAACCTCATATTAATATAAATGTCCCTTAATTATTCACGTACCCAACATGTTCCTTTTATGTTAATAAGGTGAATTTTTGCTTGCATTACCAATGATTCTTGTTAGCAGTACTACTTTCTTTGTAGTTGTGAAAGAGTAATAGTCCACATAACTTATAAACACGAATCAATATAGGATTTTGAATGACATTTGTAATATTCCTCATTCTCAATTTATATATATAAAAATAGAAAAGCCCAAATTGAGGAAACACAACAATCGGATCAGGGAGGGCCCAATCCAATCCAAGAACCTAGCAACAGGTCTAGGTTAAATTAAGAGCATGTGGAGGAAGGTAAAAAAACTATTATCATTATTATGTTTCTTTTACTATTCTCTTTCTATATTTTGCTTAAAAAACAAAATATAAAACAAAGAATGCAAAGTTGGACATCACGTAGAAGAAACAAATTATCATTATTATTTTTCAATTACTATTCTCTCCCTACTTTAATCAATACACTGCACTCAACTCAGATTTTGTGTTTTGAATATTGTTCATGAACCCAACAAATAAACCAATTTTCACCATTTATTTAGTAACTACAAGATTTTGTGTTTTATTTGACCAACAAAAATAATCTAGTGATATCATATATAATTTAGTAACTACAAGATAATAAATTTAAATTTTTATTTTTTAAATGTTGTTGAATATTTTTCCTTAAACTTTTAATTTCAGGTCAAATAACTCTAAAACTTAACATATGAACGGAAAATTGAACAAACACAAAATCCTGAATTTTATAAGTAACGTAATTAATCAAATTAATATTTAGGATTTTTGTAGAAATAGACCAAATTCATAAAATGTTTACAATACTAGGCAAATTTAGAAAAATTTAGCAACTATAATCAAATATACGATATAAAATAATATTTTTTATATTTGATAACAAATACATCGTACAATATGTTAAGTATTATTTATATTGTATATTTACTAAATATTTTCAAATTTATCTAAATCTGTAATTATTTTGTAAAATTTGACTATCCAATATAATTTAGCTTAATATTTTAACGGTGTAATTGTTAGGGATGTTATAGATTGTGCAATATTTGGAGAAATCGACTTACGCTTACATCACAATTGGATCAATGAACAAAGACGGATATTCGACCTTCATTTGCAAATTAACTTTTTTTTTTTTAATAATTATTTTATCTAAAAAAGTTATTTCATGTCACAACGTGGCATTCCCCAAAGATTAATAGAAAAGACAAACGCCAACCATGGCAACGCCGCCGCCGTATCCGACGGTTAAGAACTCGCCGATTGCCTCTCTCCGCCGCTCCCCTGGTTTGTTTCAACCCTTCTCTTTTTGGGCGATTCATCAGTTTCTCTCGAATACTGAAATTTCAATCTAGGGTTCTGATTTCATGCATTGATTTTCTGATTATGTTTCTGTCACAATTTATCGAATTAATCGTGCTCACTGTTTGTTCATTTTTCTTAATAATATTAAATTGGAACTGTGGCGGTTGTTTTGATGTCTAAGTTTCATTGATTTCTGGTGAAATATGTTGAAATAATAACAGGTTACCTATTATTTCTCTTAGTGATGACCCTAATTTCTATTTATTGATAGACTAATGAAGGCTAGGTTTCCAATCTCCTTTTCCTTTTTTGGTTAGTTGTAGGGGTGATTTTGGTTTGGTTTTGTGCCAAACCGACAACTCAACCGATATCTTCGGTTTGTCAACAATTGGGTGTGAACCAATTACCAATGTTCAATAGGACAAAATTCACACCCAATTACCAATGTCCAATATAGGACAAAATCGTCATTGGTTTTAGTTCGGTATTGATTTCAATGAAAATTTAATTCATTTTTTCAACTTTTTTTTGTCTAATTTTAAATTTTATTGTTTAACAGTTAAAATAAACAACATTTACTTCATATTTCAAATCTGAGTTCTTTCGTCAAATCTCAATATCAAGTAGATTGATCCAATATATTTCGGTTCGGTTCGATTCGATTTGTATATTGGTTCTTCCATACAAACTGAACCGAGCCAATATATTTCGGTCTTCTAAAATAACAAATAGATTGATCCAATATTATTCTAAAAACGGATGGGTTCTATTTGGTTTTCGGTTTTTTCTTTCACCCCTAGTCATTTGTATCTACTCTTGATCTGATCTCCATTCAACTTATGAGTATGTATTAATATGTATTTTACCACCGAGAAAACTTATATTGTGTTTTGTACATTTCTATATACCTCGAATGGTTGGTACAAAAAGATGGATAGGTTTGGTTAATCACCAGAAATATTAGGACTATTCTTTGGATTTATGTATAAACAGAGTTTGGTGAAATCTAAGAGGCTTTTATAATTCTCTAACCCTGATTGAGATTCAAATGCTGGTGACAGATAAGGTTCTGGCTGTGCTAGATTGGTCCATTAACATATAGCTTGTCTGCACTTCTGTGAACATATGCCCGTAGTTCAGAAATTGTATGATGCTTGCTAGATTGGTCCGGTGTTAGAAGAGGCTCTCGAGAACGTTCTTACTCTCTTAGGTGTGTAAATTTGAATCAATTGAAAACTATTTTTTGTTCAAGACTCAAGTTTTACTCAATGCCACTTGTGTTCAACGGCTAGGCCTTTGTTAAGCTGTTTGTTTAGGATGCATATCACTTACCTTTTTGAGTTTGTAAAATTCTGTTTCAGATGAATTGAAGCCATCTAATGTGGGTCTCGAACAGGAGTCACAGTTAGCTCGCAGTTGGAAAGGTTCACTAAATGGTTCAAATGGAAAGAAGAAAGGTCGAAATGGCACGCAGCAATATCCACCAACTATTAAATATCTTCACTTGCATGAATGTGATAGATTCTCGGTAATCGATCACGTCGATAAGTTAACTTCTGGCTGTTCTTTTCATTATCCTGTCCTATTTTCGTACCATTCGTCCAAATAACCAAGGATTTGTAAATGTACTCACACAGGAACTATTTCTTGTTGTGTGCAGATCGGAATCTTTTGCATGCCTCCAGGTTCTATCATTCCACTTCATAATCATCCTGGAATGACTGTATTGAGCAAGCTTCTATATGGTGCATTACATGTACGATCTTATGATTGGCTTGATCTGCCTGAGTTCTCTGCTCTTTCTCAAGGTATTTCTTTCTCATCAGAAAACACACCTCGAGCTTGTTAGAACTTAGAAGCACAGTTTTAATTTTGTGTGAAATCAGATAATTAAAGCCCCCGTTTGATAATCATTTCATTTTTTGTTTTTTGTTTTAAAAAATAAAAACCGCGATTTTAGTTTTATGTTTTTAAAAACAAAAAAACCAAAAAACATGTTTGATAACTACGGTCCCGTTTGATAACCATTTGATTTTTTGTTTTTGGTTTTTGAAATTTAAGCCTATTCTTACTCAAATTTCCTACAATGTGTTCCACCATTCCTACTATATATCAATCTTTCCTCAAGAAAGTCGGAGAATACTAACCAACTTTTAAAAACAAAGACAAACTTTTAAAAGCTATTTTTTTTTGTTTTTAAAAGTTGGTTAGTATTTTTCTACTTTCTTAAGAAAAGAAATCATTGGTAAATTATACGAAAAGTTAACTCTTCTTTCATTACAACCCCAATTGACACAAAACGAATGTTAAGTTGTCTTTATCTCTTGGACCTCTGACTCATCTTTTCATGCGTCCAAGCAGAAATTGGAATAAGGATCTAGTTTCATAATGATCGCAACTCAATGCTACCTGTAGAAGTTTTGTGCAAATATTTTCAAAAGTTTTGTGTTAAGGCTTAGTTAGTAGAAGTTTTCGTCATTCGTGTTTTCTTTCAAATTTTCTAGTTAGAATTTCATCTAATTGACTTGCATTTGCTGTAGTGGTATATATTTGAAATACTTATATTCATTCCTGGGAAGAATGTGAAATCGTTATATTCTCTTTGCTTTGGTTATTTAGTTCACTTTCTTTCCTTTTGGATTAAAAGTTTTTTATGTGTAAAGGTATGCTCCCTTCGAGGTCTCAAGTTCGAAACTCACCTGTGACATACTCCTTCGATGTCTCCGGTGCCTGGCCTAGGGACGGGCGTGGTTACTTGTTTCAAAAAAAAAAGTTTTTTATGTGTATTCTCAGCCAGACCTGCAAAACTTGTTAGGGACTGTGAGATGATTGCACCTTGTGGAACTGCAATTCTTTATCCAGATCGAGGTGGCAACATTCATTGTTTCAAAGCCATCACTCCCTACGCAATCTTGACATCCTCTCACCGCCTTACTCATCTGTAGATGGGCGACACTGCTCTTATTTCTGGAGGTCGCCAAGGAGAGATATTTCAGGTAATGTTGTATCCTCGATTCAGAGATCACAGGTTTGAGTCTCCAATCTAAAATCATCCTTGTATTAAAAAAAGGATTTTCTTTTTTGCTTCTACTTTTCAAAGCTAACTGTCTCTGCTCTCTTCCCATGCAAAAGGTCTTGACCAACTGTATGGAACTGATCCTTCAGAAGTTGCTTGGTTGGAAGAGATTCAGCCACCCGTAAACTTCGTGGTCCGGCGGGGTCTGTACAAAGGTCCCATTATTAGACAAAGGAGTTGAGATCCTAGTCGGATTGGCTCGAAAATCATACTCGGTGATTCCTAACTTGTTCAATAATTTCATATGTGCATACTGGGTTGAAATTTGAATGGAAGATTCTAATGCTAGATTTGAGTTTTGTATGAATCATTTAATGTGATTAAATTGGAAATTGTACTCAGTCCTACTCCTAACACAATAAAGATTGGAATAGAGATAGGCTAGCTAGAAGTTGAACTGTAGCTTGGATGAATAGTGATCAACTGAAAATAAAACTATATCTTTACATTTATGGTAAAGATTCATCTAAATCCACATTTAAAACCCATAGACATTTATTTCAACCCAAAGTTGAAAAATTGAACTTTGTATTAACTTGGAAAGTAATACTTAGGTCCTTATTAGTAAGGAACCAACCTTTCTTTAACTTATTGTCATACTTTTGTTAGAAGAAGATAATAACAGTGTGAAACTAAGAAATTTTTTATGAACATATGAATCAGTCAAATGTGAAAACATGATGCATTATTGTGATCTTTTCCAATTAAATATTAAAATATTATTTATCTTGTAACTTATAACTTTTAATTTTTGTCTAGTTTGGAAAATGTCAAACAACCTCAACACCAGAATGCTCAACATTTTTTAAAAGTTAGGTGACCAATTATTCAAATTCATTACCAATGTTATACTGTACAATATTCATCAATTCTTTTCACAATCCTTAAAGCAATATTTAGTTTTTTTTCAACTAGATTTTTTTATTTATTATAAATACACGAATGACGATTAAGCTATTACTTGGTTGGTAAACGATGTAAAGTTTAAGTCTCATTTCAAATAAATAGTTAGTTTTTTTTCAAATAAATAGTTAGTTTTTTTTTAACAAAACGACGATTCCTTATTGTTAATAAATTTGTTCTTAAAGGACTTGGAAATAGTAATTAAACCAAACAAGATTACAAAACAAAGAGATGAGTGACTAGACATATATCATATCAAACAAAGTTTAAACTATTTTTATAAACCTTTGGAAGTAGCATTTCCTTTGAACAAGTAGAAGTTTTTATAGATTAATATCCTAATGAAGTACACACTCCATTGCAATAATTCACCTTAGCCTACCCATGATTATTGATATTTTTCACACTTGAACCACTATATCTTTGCTACTTAGTAATAAAAAAAATTCACATGTTATCTTAGATAATCTACCTAAGTAATTAAATAACATGTCCCTGATAATGTTCCATATGGATTATGATTTTACCATAATGTTTGAATGATTGATGTATTTTTTCTTACGCAAAAAGTAAAATCCACATGCTAGCTAGAATTCTCTTATAGATATATGTACATAAATGCATATGTAATTGCATTATGGTAGTACTCACACTAGCATAAATAATGTTTGCAGAATTATGTAAAGAATATAGTTGCAGCTTCTTAGTGACAATAATTAATTTATGGGCCCATTTAGTTCATATGAAAGTCTATTTGCCCCTTCAATTATATACCCTAAAAACAAATGCATATAATAACTAGTCAATTTGGCTGGGTAATGAACCCATGTTTTCATGTACTTATTTCAACTCCCTGGTTGCTTTGAATAATATGACCACGATCTAAATAGTCATCGTGGTATTAAACTTAATCACTATCCAAACAATGAAACCAATATATCATCAATTCTTTATACATTTATTAATTACGTTTGAAATGGTAATTGAGTTCGGTTTCTTAGAGTTCATAGACAATTTATTAACCTTATGTACATTAAAATGAATAATGAAATTTAGGTGGGGTTGGATACAAGTAAAATATGTGATGGTAACGCAAGAATTCGATAGAATTGTTAATGGAATTTGGCAGGTTGGAGACAGGTGTGGGGTTGCTCCATATAGACCATACCTTAAATTATTCTTTTGAAAATTTATTACGACTTTTTTGCTATTGGAGTTGGATTTCTTAATTGTTGCCTTTTTGCACACTCCCACACGAAACCAATAAATGTATATGGTTGGATTACAAATAAAATTGTACGTAAGTAGTTTACATTAATATAAATTAATGAGAAAGATCATGAATATGTTAGTTAGCGGTAGTTTATTTTAATTTTATAATCACAAATTTAATCTTTAAAATCGATTTTTAATTTTCATATTATATATTATTTTTATATATTTAAAACAAAATTAAAAGTATTTGGATTTATAATAAACATTATTTGAATTGTCATATTACACATCTCCAAACAAAGGAAAAATAGAAATTTATTTATTTATTTATCATACTATCCCATTGAAATTTATAATGTTTCGTTAAATGCATGACTTTAAGCTATTATTTTATTCTTTTTCCAACGTCACATTACATAATCTCACCTTTTTTTTCTTCTCCTTTTGCTGCCTTTTCCAATTCTCGAGGTTTTTCTTTTATTAATATTTTTATTAGTAATAAATTATAATGATAAAACTGTGAAAAACGTAGATATGGAAAAGGAGTAAAGTCCAAGTTTAGGTAGATAATAGATATGCATTGAAAAGGTGGATATATTACCAGAGAGATTAGCCGCCACTTTTTATCTTATTTTAGTACGATATAAATCAAATAAATTATACATTTGATTTTTATGAAAAGAAAATAGGAAAATTTGCATGTATATTATAATAAGGTAAAAAAATTGCATAAATAATAATTTTTTGAAAATATTTGTAAATATAGCAAAATTAGATTTATAGACTCCATCAATAGTGTCTGATAGACTCCATCAATAGTGT
>JBBMEF010000025.1:1363676-1387068 GCA_037832685.1 Sicyos baderoa
TGGGTTTATAAGGAAAGACAAACATCTCCATTGGTGTGAGGCCTTTTGGGTGAAACCAAAAGCAAAGCCATGAGGGTTTATGCCCAAAGTGAACAATATCACACCAATGTGGAGATCCGGGTAGGTTTGTCGTCCCTTAACAGAAAGCTCAATGATTAGTTAGACAATCAACAAAAACAATAATTTACATGAGCATGTGTCCATAATTGAGAGTTAATAATTTTGAACCCTCATACTTTTTAATATTGTTGATAAATTATTATTTTTTTCAAGTTTTTTTTTTTTTTTTTTCAAGTTCTACAATAATTAGAAAAGTGCATTCAAATTCAAAATATGTAGGTAAATTTAAAAAATAAACAATTTGTAATATACTTTTTAAAAGTTGTAGATCCAATTAAATAGGTACAAAAATCAAAAGTAGGAGGCTATAATTATAAGATAATTCGAGCTTAATTTATTAGGCCTAAGGTGACCATGATCGCCGTACTACCCATCAACCGTAGATGTACTTTGGGCCAATTTCCAATCCAACTTCTCCTGTAAACAAAATCATTTTTAAATCACACATTTGTAAAGCTTATCTTTAAATTAATATAATTATGAAAAAGAAAAAGAATCAGAAGAAAACTATGTGAGAAAATGATTTTAATAAAGAACCATTATTTGTGATTAACCTAAAAGAGAATAATTATTGATAGAATTATTGGAGAGAAGAGAATAAAATAGGAAATATGAGGAGAGTAAAATGTCATTATTTTCCTAAATGGTTGAATTTTATAAAAATTGGGTTTGATGTAAATTGTGGAAAAAATAATTGGCAAATTTTAAATTCGATCAATATAATTTAAATTTACATTAGCGTTTAATCTACATAATTTTAAAAATAAAATAAAATTAATTCTTATAATTTAAAAAATTATAAAAGTTAAAATTTGATTCTTATAATTATAAAAATTAAAATTTAGTCCCCAATTTGATAAAATAAAAATTAATCATTCTCAATTGTAATCACAGTAAATTATGTATGTAAAAATGAGTTATTTATATTGATTTTTTTATGTCTAATCAATCACTCAATAATTCACATATTATCATTAACATATAAATAATTAATTTTTACTTATTTAATTTACTAACGATTAAATATAGTTATTTTTTAAAATTTATCAAATTACAAAATTAAATTTTAATTTTTAAAATAGTAAGAATAAAAAAATTTTATTTTCAAATCATAAGGACTCAATCCTAACTCATAAAACTATAAAGATATAAACTAACTTTCGTCGAATGATATAGACCAAATTTATAATTTTCGAAAGAAAAAAAAAACAAACCGACACTCTTTTTTTCTTTTCTTTTCTTTTTTTAATAATGAGAAGAAAAAAAGATCTTTATCGTTTAAAATCCAGCAAAATCCAGCCCTAAAAAGCTTCCATCTATTTCAATGGCAGATCATCATCAACCTTCAAATTAACCTCCACAATCCTCAAATGGCCGGCCGGCCAGACTCCGACAAGAAGACCGAGACCACAAGGAAGGACATGCCTGCTCTTCTCTTAGGCCGGTACGAGATCGGCAAGCTCCTCGGCCATGGAACCTTCGCCAAGGTCTACCTAGCTCGCAACATCAAAACCGGCGACAGCGTCGCCATCAAAGTCATAGACAAGGAGAAGATCCTCAAGGGCGGCTTAATCGCCCACATCAAACGCGAGATATCAATCCTCCGCCGCGTCCGCCACCCGAACATCGTCCAGCTCTTCGAGGTCATGGCGACAAAGGCCAAGATCTACTTCGTCATGGAGTACGTCCGCGGCGGAGAGCTTTTCAAGAAGGTCTCAAAGGGCAGATTGAAGGAAGAAGTCGCTCGTAAGTATTTTCAACAATTAATCTCTGCTGTCGCATTTTGCCATGCCCGTGGTGTTTTCCACCGCGACCTTAAACCCGAGAATTTGTTGCTTGATGAGAATGGGAACCTTAAGGTCTCCGATTTCGGCCTCAGCGCCGTCTCGGATCAAATTCGACAAGACGGGTTGTTTCATACATTCTGTGGTACTCCGGCTTATGTTGCTCCTGAGGTTTTGGCTCGAAAGGGGTATGAGGCGGTTAAGGTTGATATTTGGTCTTGTGGTGTTATTTTGTTTGTGCTAATGGCTGGTTATTTGCCCTTTCATGACCAAAATATTACGGCAATGTATAAGAAGATTTACAAGGGGGAGTTTCGATGTCCGAGATGGTTCTCGACGGAGCTAATTCGACTGTTGTATCGGCTTTTGGATACAAATCCTGAAACTCGTTTTACTATTCCTGAAATCATGGAGAATAAGTGGTTTAAGAAGGGGTATAAGCATATAAAGTTCTACATTGAGGACGATAAGGTTTGTAGGTTTGAGGATCATAACGATGATATCGATTCCTTGTCGGATCAATCTCAGTCGGAATCGGATTCTGAGATTATTGAGACTAGAAGAAGGGTAACTACACTTCCAAGACCGGCGAGTTTGAATGCGTTTGATATAATTTCGTTTTCGCCTGGATTTGATCTCTCGGGGTTGTTTGAGGATGGAGGGGAAGAGGCGAGATTTGTGTCGAGTGCTCCGGTGTCGAAGATTATATCGAAATTGGAGGAGATTGCGAAATTGGTGAGTTTTACAGTGAGGAAGAAGGATTGTAGGGTGAGTTTAGAAGGGTCACGAGAAGGAGTTAAAGGGCCGTTGACGATAGCTGCGGAGGTATTCGAGTTGACACCGAAATTGGTGATGGTGGAGGTGAAGAGGAAAGGGGGAGATAAAGCGGAGTATGAACAGTTCTGTACTAAGGAATTGAAACCAGCATTGTTGAATTTGCAGGTGGAGGACTCTTCTTCTCCATTGCAGTTACCATCAGATTCTGAATGAAGAGATTTTCAATTTCAGATAGAGTGAAAGAAAAACAAGAAAAGTCAAAAGGGTATGATTTTCTTTTCATTCTTGACTTATTCTCCTTTGCAGATTGACTAGAACCACAACCCCAACTCCATGTAATGATGTATGATAAGATAACTTCTTAGTTTATTTGTTTCTTTTGAGATTCTCTCCTTTTTTTTCTTTTCATTGTTCTTCTGAGTTCTGTGTATTATGTAATGCCTCTCTAGTGAGATTAAGATCCATTGCAGGGAGAGCGAAAAAGAAACAAATAAAAAAGAATGGTGATTTTGAAATTTTAATATGCAATCTTCAATGTGACATAATCTTGGATTAACTTTGAGATGGCTAGATTAGAGTGGAGAGAGGGGAAATTGGTTACTTGATTATTGATCTTACATAGGGAAGTCTTGGTTTTCTTGTTTGAGCAAGTGGAATTTTGCTGATGTGATGGGAAATGTGAGGCTTGTTTTTTGAAAGGTTTGAAGCAATTTTGAGCTTTATGTTTTGTTTTACTTTTTTTTTTGTTAGGTTGTGACTGTGGGGCTAGCTTGTACATAAGTATTTTTTAATAGAATTATAACTATTTTTGCCCTTCAAATTCAATTCGTTTGGCGTAACATAATTCATTTAAGACATTTTGCATCATGATATTTTCTTATTGCTTTTAAGTTTGTTCAACTTCCGTAAGAGTTAGAGTTTTATATTTATCGTGTTATCTTATTGTATAAATGAATCGAGATCTAATTCAATGCAAGTATTTTGTGATTGCCTTTAAGGGCGGGGACTAGTGGGTAGGAAGGTGAGTGGTTTGGGAGAGTTACTTATATCGACCAAGTCGGCGGGTCCTCAACTCATAAACTGCTTAAAATTTGGTATCATTTTGATGGATCTTGGAATAGTCTATTTTGCTACTAAATTCAGGTTGTAAATTTGGACAATTGAAAGCTATCTATTTAATCTTCAAGAGATACCTATTATAGAATGATAGGCAGTCTTACCAAATTTCTTAAAGGGGATTTGGGGATTTGGATTCAGATATCAATCAATCTTGTGGGAATTTTGAACCTTTCCTTTTATATGAAATGATGCCAGTGGACCTCACCAAAATGGAGATTTTTATTGAAAAGAAAAGGCTCTCAACAAGTTGTTTGCCACTTTAAAAGAAAATAATTTTCTGAGGGTGATGACAAATTTTAATCATTCAATCATCTTTCTCCACAACTTGGTGTTGTCTCTATTTTATTAAAATCAAAATTTTATTATAAGTGGCTTTAAAAGGACTCCCAAGTCCCAAACATGTGTTCTTCAACTTGCTTGTAACTTTATTATAATCAAGAACTAAGTATCCACTTAAATAAGAGATACTTATTAATGAGAAGAAAAAAAACTTAAGTATGTCAAGACATTATTTACATAACACACCTACATGCGTGGTTCAATATTAACTGCACTTTAATTTTTAGAATGGTCAGTAGCCTAATGATTTATTATTTGATAGAAATTCAGTTCAACACTATGATTATGAGTTCGATCTCTAAAAGCAGTATTTATAATCCTCTCTCCCTCAACTTTTACTAACAAAAATAGTGGTTCAAGTAGTAGGGTACATGTGAACATGAAAAAATAGTTTCCAAATTTTTCTTAAAAAAAGAAATAAACTTATGAGAAAGTCCAAAATAAAAGGACAAGGATTAAAGTATAATTATTATTTTTTATTTTATTTTTTTCCTTAAATGAGCCTTAAAATAACATTAATTCATGTGTATTTCTGTGGTGGGTGGGTAATGGGTATATGCTTCCGAGCAACCTGGAAGTGGAACCTCTTTTCTTTTATCAAATTACTCTGATGGACATTGACACGTCACCCGTTTTTTTTTAAAGATAATTATTTTTCCTACTTCATATTCTATAAACAATACACATAACTATAATTAATTTCCGATCTTGACTGTAGAATCTGTAACATCATTATCTACTTACCAAATTTAATTATAATATTTGAATTTTGTAACTTCTCCACCATTTTCCAATTCTCAATCTTTCAATTTCTTCTAATCTTGTTAGCAATCTTTTTTTGAAACAATTTTAGCATTTTGTTTTTATTTTGCAAATTGTTTTTATTTTTATTTTTCTATCAGCATTGTAAATAATAACTTTGTAAGCATGTGCATTAATATTCTTAATTTTGTTAGTATATATATATATATAATTTTAGAGAATAAATAGACAATTTTTTTTAAAAAAATAATGAATAGACAAGGACTAAAATTATAAATATTTGTGTGATTTGACATAGTATATAGTATATAATTTTCTTGAATTCGGCCCGGTTGTACGAAATGAACCGGGGCGGAAAGAATAATGGGCCGCCACATTGTTGCAATGAGAGTCCTTTATGACGTGCCCATAAATTATCGACAATTTTAATATGCCAATTTATTTATTCCATAATTTGCTCATTCTTATATCGAAAATATTATTGCTAATTAATATAAAAAAATAATATCTTTCTATTTTTATTTTTATTTAATAATATTTAAGAATTTATTTCACCTTCAGTTATGTTTGTTTACATTTTTTTCAGTTAAATTATTGTTGTTCTATTATTATTGTTGCTATTCAGTTCTTTATTCTACATACTCCTCTTTTCTTTTTTTGCAAGTTTTTAAAATCCAAAATTCTTCCATTTATGTATTTTTATTTTATTTTTGGTATTCTGTATTTTTCAATATTTGAATGTGTAGATTGATACAATCTCTTAGCTTGGCCTGAGTCATGGCCATGTCATCTGCTGAGTGCGAGCATTGACCTCCACGGTGTGAATTCCAACTGCCACGCTGGATTTGACTTTCATATCAATCCTTTAAATGTAATTAATTAAATTGAAAATATTATTCGCCCTAACACATAATAAAGATAGGATAATAGAGTTAGGCTAGTTAGGAGTTGAATTGAATCGTGTAGCTTCGATGAATAATGAAATGCCCTCTTTACTCCCGAGGAAGAGAAACAATTACAAAACGAAATTATATCTTTACATTTATGCTATAGATATTCATTTAAATCCAAGATTTTAAAGTCCATACCCATCTCAATCACATAAATTCATGCGAGTATTAATCATCATGAAGTGACTTAATTGATCAAAGAGAATTTTGTGATACATAAGGTGATGAATTTAATTCATGTTGACTACCTATCTAGAAATTCATTTCTTATAAATTTATTTGGAATTCATAACTGTGATAATAATTTGATCGACTTATTTTGCTTTTTTTTTTGTTATATATATATAGTATAATTTTTCTATCGTATTTTATTATTTTATGTCTATTGCGTTAATCTATTTACACTCCACGGTCATTGTTCGATCATTAGATTCGATATTTGTAATTCGTCTTCCCCCAATTTAAACTAAAAAAAAAAACCAGATGAGTTTTTAAAATCTTTAAGCATTCCAAAAAAAAAAAATGGACCAAGTAATTCTAGTTTTTTTTTTTTTTTTAAGAATTCAAAAAAATTAAAATTAAAATCTTTTTGACCTTTTATACTATCCACGGTGGTTATCAATCTTAAAAGGTTTTCCAAAGCATTATTGAGAAGTTTTATAAGAACTCTAATTAATCATCAATTTATCCCGAGCTAATTAAAGACATTAAATTTAACTAATTACTTTTTTGTTTATTAGTTTTGGGGGACTTCGGGATGCCAGATTGGATGGGTTCTTTGGAATAATAATAAATACAAGATTAACACAATTGGAATTCAGCATTTCCTTGAAGTCTGAAAACTGAAATATTGAAAATGTCAACAACATAAGAAGACAAAAATGCTTCACATTTCTAAGAGTTAGGTGACCAAATAAAAATATATTTTTTTAAAAGGGACCAAGTAATTCTAATTTATGACACAAAATGTTATATGCAAGTATTGATATTAAATGATTTAGAATAAATTTCATTTTACAAAATGACGTTTACTAATGGTATCCAAAATTGTTTTTATTTAAATAGCTTCATAAAACTAGATTACCAAACAAATTAAAGAGATGATCAGTAAGTAAACACAAAATCATGCCCTAGATCTAAAAATAAAATTATCATTAAACAAACTTTCAATTATTTTATAATCTAGGAACTAAACATTATTCCTTGAACAAGTAACTAAACCCTAAATCAGCGGTCATCGTTTTAAAATTATGACTGACAGAACGTTGGTCATCGATCATCTTCGATGACCGTCGTCATGCGGGTCATCATTTAACATCCGTGACCGACGGCCAGATGTCGGTCATCGATCATCATCGATGACTTTGTATTTGATGACGGTTTATCGCCGGTCATAATTTTAAAACGATGACCACCGACGCCGGTCATCGTTCTTACGATTTCTACTAGTGTGCCTTTGCTACTTCATAACCAAACAAATCACATGTTATATATAAATAACATACATTAGTAGTTAATCAAATAATATCTCTCAGGTTTCATATGATCAGTTTAATTTTGATTTGAGTTTATATTATGGATGATTGATTGATGTATTTTGTTAGGCAAAAGTAGAACCCACATGCTAGCTAGAATTCATTACACAGACTAGCAATTCTCTCAATATTTATATATTAATATACTTATTGTAATAGCATTATGGTACTCACACTAAGCTTAGCCTTAAATAATGCAATTTTGCAGAATTATGTGTAAAGAATAGTTGCAGCTTCTTAGTGAGCAGAATAAATTTATGGACCCACTTAGTTCCATTTCTCCTCCAATTATTATCCCTACAAACAAATGCATATAAATAATTAGACATTTGGGTAGGTAATGAACCCATGTTTCCCGTGCGTATTCAACCATTCTTTAGTTAACAGTGAATTTACTCACAATTCTATGGTCACCAAATGAGTTGGTGGAGCGATCGGTTATCTGATTTAATGATAGTTCATTTTTATTTCTCAATCACGAGTTCCATCCATAGAATCGGTGTTTGTAATCCTTTTTTTTTAATTTATACTTTAAGAAAAACTCACAATTCTAACATCAATACTTGAGGTTAAAAGTTCTAATTTACGATTTCTCAACTAATTAAAATACCATATTAATTCTAGTTAAATTAAATTTACTTTATTGAAAAAAAACTCCATTCAATCACGGCTAAATATAATCTTTGTAATATATCATTAATAAGAAGATGGACCTCCATTTTTTTTTAATGTAGGACAATAGTGAAATTTTAAGTCGACATTATGTTAATTAATATTTTAGGTCTTAGATATGGGTTAAAATTTTAGTGCGCTATTAGACAATACAAATTTGATCTTATATCAATAGTTTGACTTTTATATTTTTTATTTTTTAATAAAAAAAATGATCAACAACATTTAAGGGTTTTGATCTTATGATTTCTTAATCATAAATCATATGAGTTAAGGATTTTATATTGGAAAAGACAATGAGATCTCTTAACATTTATAAGATAAATATAGTAATTTATTGATTGTTATTAATTTTATATTGAAAAAAATAATGAGATCTCTTAACATTTATAAGATAAATATAGTAATTTATTGATTGTTATTAATTTTATATTGAAAAAAATAATAAGATCTCTTAACATTTATAAGATAAATATACTAATTTATTGATTGTTATTAATTTTGAGATGAAATTTTATATTATTTAATATTCCGGTTGCTACTAGTTTTTTTTTTTTTTAGGTATATTTCAGAAATCTATAAAAATTTGATTTTTTTTTTTTTTTTTTGAATTTTATCAGGCATAAAACTAAAGGTAATTAAAAAAAAAAAAAGACTTTTCATGTATAAAAAAAAACTAAATAAATTTATAAATAACAATATTTTAGAAAAAAATTGTGTATAGCACAAAAATTGGGGTGGACACAGTAAGAAGACGAAAAGTTCATGCGTCTAAGGATTTCAATAAGTATAACATATAGTCTTCAATTAATGTTAGAGAGTGCTCAATTAAGTACAACATGCAGTTTTCAATTAGTTTCACATACAATTTTAAATTAGCAAAGCATGTAGTATTAAGAGGAACGTCAGATTAAAATTTTACTATGAATGTAGCATAACCAAAAAGTTGTTATGGAAGACAAATTCCTTTAGAAACACCCCTTCAATATTTGAAACAAACCAAATTAATATTATATGACCTGAAAAGAGAAGTGTATAGACATGGAAATGAATGATATACAGATAATATGTATGGATCCATGTAAATGTGTGATGGTAAGGTAGCACAAGAATTTGATAGAATTGTGAATCGAATTTGGGAGGTTTAAGGCCTAGGAGTGGCCGTGTGGGGTTGCTGCATATATATAGACCGAACCTTTTAATTATTCTTTGAGAAATTTAATTCTTGCCATTTTACACACTCCCACACGAAACCAATAAAATTAATTAAGCTTGGGGTTACTATACAGATACGTGTGCAAAGAAAAATAAAAAAAACTTTATGAATTCATTTTTTTATCACTGTGGAATGTACAATAATTTGTTAATAAAAAGAACAAGGAAGTTTGTCAAAAAATGGAGTAAATGCATCACTTTTTAGCTATCCTTTCATTCTTTTTCCAACGTCACATTACATAACATATTCACATTATATACTCAAATCTCCAAAAAAATCTTACCTTTTTTCTCTTTCTTGCCTTTTCAATTCTGAGGCTGCTAAATGGTTTATTTCCAATAATAATAATAATAATAATTATTATTATTATTATTATAGTAATAGTACGACGGTGAAAAACGTAGAGGAAAACCGTGGCCTTGATCATTGTAAAGGAGAAAAGTCCAAGTTTAGGTAGGAATACATAGAAAACGTGGATACAAAAATCGGCCTCAACTTTTTTTTTCTTCTTTAAATTTGTTTTTAAATTTTATTTTTGCAATATCATTTATTAGAAAATAAATAAATTATATCGAAAGATTGGTGACATGTTGGTTTCATTGTTTTGGGTTAATCTATTTAACACTAGGATTATGGGTTGATGTTGAAAATAGATATTTAACATTCATTTACTTTAGAGTCCTAATATCCTTCGTAATCCCCTTTTTAATTTGTACTAAGTAAATAGATTATTTTTTGAAAAATGTATAACTTCGTAGAGTAATTTAAACGGTCTTAAAACAATATTCGACTCTCATTTATTTTAGAATTTTAATATTTTTAAGGTTTGTATTTCCTCGATTTGTACAAGTAAATAATAATTTTTTGAAAAAGGTATAACTTTATAGAGTAGTTTATACGGTCTTAAACTTATGAGCTTTCCTACAATATTAGGTATATATATGTTTTTTACATTCTAATATTTGAAGATAGGAATTTAAAATCATGACTTTCTATTCTTAAGTTTATATATTAGTCAATTGAACTATATTTTTAATGGTCAATTAAAATATTTAGAAGTAAGAGAAGAAGCTCATGTATCCTATAAAAATGATGTAAGGACATCTCATCTTTTAACTGTGAGATATTTCATGTCTTTCTATGATTATTGTATCTCTAATTTGAATTTATATCTCCTAGCTTAGATCATATTTTTCTTTTGATCGTGTGAAAAGTTACTCATACATCATTGTGAAATTTAGCCATCTTTTTAAGGTTGGATCATTAACATTATGATTAATTTAATCGAATTTCTTGATCACGGCTATGAGGAACTGAGTCAATTAAGGAGAGAGAGGAATGAGAGAAAGAGCAGTCACGTGAATATTTCCAACAGTTTTTGTGGAAATTAAATCCCCCATGGTTAGCATTATTGGATTATTAATTACAAACACAAGTGGGGAGGGATCAAAAGAAAAAAAAAAGCCAATATTTCTTACTTTTTTTGCACAAAAAAATGTGCATGAATGAAAGTCCAAGAATATATATCTTATCTTATGAAATCATGATGTATCTTATTCTAATATATTTAAAGACAAACGTGTAGATTAAAACTCTCTCTCTCTTTCTCTTTCTTTCTCTCCCATTCTCAAAAAAAAGATTCAGTTGAATCAAGCAACTGAAATTGAGTTCATCTTGTTTATTTGTAGTGAGAATCAGCTTTTCGGATCGAGTACTTTAAGCTTTATCTATAAAGATTCGGATCGAATATCGAATCTTCGATTATCAAAAAGTGGATCAAGATAAACTACTTGAGCTATTCAGCTGAACCTCATCATCTTCTATCAATGGTTTGTATATATTTCAATGTTTTTTTTCTTTCTCTTTTCTGCAAAGTGATTTCAGATCATAGATGAAGTTAGTTTGTGATATGTATATTAGGGTTTTTTTTTTTTAATTTTTATTTATTCATTAGTTGGTCTTCAAATTCATGATGTTGAAGCCCAATCTAGCATATATATATATATTGATAACACATGTAAATAGAATGTAAAAAGATGATTAAATTTACCCTAATTAGCTTTTAGGTTTAGTGGAAGAAACCTAATTTATATGCTTAAAAATTAAGCCCTTGATACCCTAATATGTAAATGATCCCTTTCTAATTTCCAATGCCCACACCTTAAACTTTACCTTCTGAGACTTTCTTAGATAAGTTAAAAACACTCTTTTCTTCTGCCCCACAATTCTTGGATCACTAGGGGAATTCCATATTTGTGTAGTTAAAATAAAAAGTGTATTGTTAATGTGTATGTTAAAAACACTCTCTCACTTTTTTTTCTTTTTTTTTTCCTTCTTCTTCTGTCAGTATTGCAGCAACCTATTATTGAATTTTCAAGACCGACGAAAGCGGGAGCGGACGGATGAGCGGGGAGCGAAAGAAAAGTTCAATCCATTGTTTGATTTGAATGAAGAGGCAAGGGTTGAAGATGAAGAAGTTGAGGAATTAGATGAAGAGATAAAATATGGAAGCAGTTCAAATAAAAACAATAATTATAATAAAGAAAATGGGAATATTATTAACTCATCAAGAGAAGGAAATGCAAGAAAGACAACAGTGAGACAGTATGTTCGATCAAAAGTGCCTCGCTTACGTTGGACTCCCGAGCTTCATCTCAATTTTGTGCATGCTGTTCAAAGGCTTGGTGGCCAAGAGAGTAAATATTACATTTCTTATTTTTATTTTTATTTTTTATAATTCTTTTGAACTCAATATTTCATTTTCATTTTCCAACTTCAAAAGGGTTTGTGGAAATAGTTAAAAAGGTCAAAACTTTGGAATCACAAGTATAACAATACAAGCTTCCATCCTTTTAGATCGTATTTGGTTATTAGCGCTCTTATGAGCTCCCTTTAATGTTAGAAAACTGATCGAATACAATTAGATACTGCTGCCTGAATGAAATCGAGCTGCCAATGCTGCGACTCGATTGGCTATTGTTACTTTTTCTTATGATTTCTGGGCTAACCAACCTCCTCGCTTGTTGTGGGAGGCGTTACACCACGATTTCTTACATTGTAGTACACTAGCATTCTTTCTTCTTAATGAAATACTCCCTTTTGACTTAAAAAAACATATAGCATATTTTTTCCGAAAATAAAAGGTTTACATATAATTTCCAATCATAGAAACTTCAGTCCCCTTTGGAAATAATTTTATTTTTTGTTTGTGAGTTTTAAAAATTAAACCTCCAACATCTTCTCTAACTTACGGTTATCTATATTTTGACCTATATTCTATTTATATTTTTAAAATTTATATTAAAACTTGAAAATTAAAAAATAAAAGTTATTTTAATTTTTGAAATTTAGTTACAATTCAACTACTTTTCTATAAAATATGAAATACTTTGTAAATATTTTGAGTGAAAAAAAAGTTCAATAAAATTTTTTTTAAAAAAAAAAAAAAGAAAAAAAAAAAAAAAACCAAATAGATATCAAACATATAATGTCTTAATTATTGATATTTGGAGGTTTGATGTTTGTGCTATTGAATTTAACCCGATGAGGCGTTTGTTTGATAATGGAATGAATGATTTGATATTGTAGGAGCAACACCCAAATTGGTTCTTCAGCTGATGAATGTAAGAGGACTCAGCATTGCCCATGTTAAGAGCCATTTACAGGTAAAAAAATAAAAATAAAAAACTTTTCTTTACATAATTTGATGAGTTTTCGCTTTCATAAACCCTAATTATCTTCACACAATTCCATTTTCAGATGTATCGTAGTAAGAAGCTTGACCAAAGTGGGCAAGGTACAAATTATGTTTTATTTATTTATTTATTTATTTATTTATTTTTGGTTCAAAAAAAGAGTATGTAACGATGCATGCATCACGTCTAAGAACTATTGAGAAGGATCATTAGTTAAGCACTATAGTACATCATATCTTACCATGGTATAGCATCTTGGTATATGAAAAATAATATTTTTATATCTTATTCTACCGTTTCCATTGCTTTAAATTAGAATTTTTTTATTTTTTTTTCGAAAAAGATATTTAGAATTTTTTTATTCTACCGTTTCCAGCGGCAGAAAGCTAGTTGATTGACTTTCCTTCTCTTATTTTTTATAGTGAATATAAGGGAAATAGGCGAACCCTTATGGTCTCGCTTCTTTATTCCTCTCGTAAACTTTTTAAAGCATATTTGCATCTCTCAGTCTGACATTTGGCTTCTAAATCTTTTACTCGTTTCCAGCTTTTTTCTTTCGTAGGGAGGTTCTTCCATTTTACAAGGAATTCTTAAACCGTCCGTACCGGTCATACAAAAAGACCAATTAAATTAGAAAGCTTTCGGATAACTTATTGTATATTTCTTACTACTTTATCATTTATATAAATATCCACTTCAAAAGGCGAAAATTTCCAATTTTAATGATTTTTAATCATTTCTCTTGATTGTTTTAATCAGTTTAATTTGATTCTTTTTTCATTAATCATGTTTGATTCAACAAAGAAAAAGAGTTAGAATATCAAAATAAAAATGTAACCTTTTCTTCTTCAATTGTACTGTAACAGTTATAGGAGAAGCATGGGATGGGATTATGCATGGAGCTAGATACTTCAATAATAATTACAATAATAATTACAATAATAATTACAATAATAATAATAATACCAATAATGTGAGCATGATGAGTTTATTTCTTCGACAAACAACAACCCACCATTCTCGCTGTCATCCATTACTCACAAGGCATCACTCACCCTACCATGTCACACCTTTCAGGTAATCAAAATTTTACCATCTATATCTTTTATATATATATATATATATATATATTATCATTCTATCATGCTAAAAAAATAATATTTTTCATCTCAAAGAATTTTGAATGATGTGTTTATTTGGAATAATGTGTTTTGCAGCCAAGTTTTGGAGCAAACAATTATAGATATATATTATATGAAAATTTGTTGAATTTAACAAATTCTAGCCTAAAAATATTTCATATAAAACAAAATATTTTTGAATTTTAATCAGTATCAATTTCATTAGATTGAAACCATTATTTTTGTCAACTTAATTGAAGCTACCAATTTAATTTGATTGAATCAGTTTTTATGGTATTTGATTTTTTTTTTTTAATTTTGACATTTATAGGAATTATTTCCTATTTTATGATTCACAAAAATCTCCTATCTTTTTATTCTAAGCTTAAAAAAAATAGTCGGATTCAGAAAATAATTACAAGTATGATCACTTATGACAATATTATATTAGTAATACATAATATTGTATTAAAAAGTATTCATACGACTATGATGAATACAAATATTTTAAAATTTGTCTACATTTATAATTATTTTGTGAGAATAGTACAAATCCCAAAAAAAGAAAAAGTTGCTATAAGGATTTTGTTGTGAATTATTTGGAATAATGTGTTTTTTTTTTTTTTTTTTTTGTCCAATTTGATAATTGATGTGGTTTTAGCCAAGTGTTGGAGCAAAAGAATAGATGGAGTAATTTGGGGGAAAGGCAATGGAAGATGAGAAGAATATTGAATGATGAAAAGAGGAGAGAATGGGAAGCAGAGCTGCAGCTAGGATTGAGCCACACCCACACCCAAACAACAACAAAGAGTAATTATAATAAAGAAATCACAACTGAACTTTCCCTTTCTTAAATGCTCTATCTATTTCTATGATGTCATATATACTCACAAGCTCATTAGTATTTAGTAGTGTGTGTTCATGTTCATGGTGAAAAAGTGAAAAAAGCTGTTGTTGCATATAAGAAGATGATAATAATTTGGGTCTCTTATTGCAACCTAAGCCATCATGATTGTAGGCTCTAATAATTAGAGGTCAGAGAGAAAATTTAAAAAACAACTTTTCAAGTGGTTTGGGGTTTGAGGGCTTATTTTTATTTTTAAACATTCATATATTACAACACAAACATTTATGTCATAATGTACCCTTTTTCTACACTAAATATTGCATATTCTTCACTTTAATAATGTTCATAACTCCTAGTCTTACGTCATCCCTTCCACATTATCAATGTTTGGATCTATTTTCCCCATCATTCACAGATTACCTAGTTTTCTTATTTATTTATCGTTTTTTGCTAAAACAAAAAATAAAGTTTAATATATAATAAAGAGGTTTAATGATTTTTTTTTTTTGAACATCGAGGTTTAATGAGTTTCTGATATCATATTAAATAGAATACCGTTCATTCTGGTAAGAGGAGTAGCTAATCTATTTTGTATATTGCTAAGAAGTCTCTTCTCTTTTTCGATGTGGGATTTTCAACAATTTTCTATAAAATTATATAATAAACAATAGTCGTGCACATGAGGAGAAATAATAAATCAACTAAAAGAGCTCTCAACTCGGATGCTTTCTTGTGACCGAGAGGTGGTGCAATTGGTCGGATTTTTTTAAACAAAGATACCATATATTCACCAAAACCATGCAAGGAGCATGAAAGGTTACAAAAAGGTCATTCATGAAACTTGAAAAGTGTAGTTCGTTGAATACTTGAGTTTTGACGTATACTTTTCTTTCAAGATTTCGAATTTAAAACTTGCTTGTCATTTATTTTTTGGAAAAGATACTAATATCTCACCGTGCCCGATGCGAGCCCCCATTTTTATAAAAGGTAGCATCATAGGCTTTGAAGATAGATAGATAGTATACATGCAAGTTGGTTAAGAGGATTGCACAAGAATAGATCAAACCTCCTTATAATAGTCAACAAATTCTGTCGTTTAAGATATATCTGGCATCAATAGTAGATAATAGAAGTATATCATCTTTTTTTAAGATCTTCTGCAAATAGTATATGATTGATTTGCTTGTGACATTAGTTTGTTTACGTATTCAATTGTGTTTCTACTCCTCCGATGAACAAAACAATACTCTTTGCAACATATTGGTCTCAGAGTAACAAATTTGAACTCCAAAATTTAGATCAATGTACGTATGTCTAATCCAACGGTACATTGCGACTAACAACTTTTTATCGTTAGAGGTCAAAGAGAAATAAAATTTGTACGATTTCAGTGTAAATTTAATGGTTTTAGGTGATAACTGCAAAAAAATTCAGCCACATCTAATAATTTTTCACGAGCAATAATATTAAAGTAGGCCAATTGGTAGACAGTAATTGTGAGAAGTACTTAGGACATCAAGTTTTCACATCAACTTAAACTATTTTCTTGCTCATATCCACAAATAATAACAAAACAAAATTAAAGATTTACTTCAATTTATGATATTTAATAGGGTTTTTGCACGAATAGACCAAATCGATAAAATATTTACAATATTAGATAAATTTTAAAAAATTTAGCAATCATAGTCCAATATACGGTATAAACTAATACTTTTTATACTGAATAACTAATACATAATATAGTATGATGAGTATTATTTATACCGTATATTTGATCATGGATGCAAATTTTTTCAAATTTACCTAAATCTGTAATTATTTTGTAAAATTAGACTATCTAGTACAATTTTTCTATTTAATATTTATGAGTGTGTTGCTACTCCAAGAAAATTACTTATTTCGACCACTTTTTTCGTAAGGTTATAAAAACAATTTTGGAATATATATATTTATCGAAGATTATAAGAAACTTATTAAAAAAAAAAAAAAAAAAACTATACATACATACATACATTTATTGAAGGTATTTAAAAAAAAATCGATAAATATTTCAAAAACTTTCAATAAAACATCTACTCTTTAGTAAAGATTCTATTATTCTCAAAAAATAAAAAATAAAAAATAAAGATAATAATTTTTTAGGGAATGAAGATACTAATTTTATATTGTTTCAAAAAAAAAAATACTAATTTTATATTTTATTATGTTTGGTAAATTATATTATAATTACCTATGCGGATAGAATTAGGCTTTCTATCACTTGCTAATAAAATTGGGTCTTTTAACTTCAATCGGTCATAAAGTTGACCTATGCAAAGACCATATATTTTAGTGTTTTGGTAACTTTACTTATTTTATAAAAGAATTTTGCTATATTTTAGACTTATTATTTTTACAATTTTTGTACTTTTTCTTACCTATGCAAAGACCCTAAAAAATTAAGCTAACTTGCATAGATCAGTCATTTAAAAGGAATTATAATATTTATGGTGGCGACCTAGGAATTAAATTTCTACAAATTTTTTTGGTATTCAAATATTATAGAGTCAGATAGTATGTCCGTGACTCTAGTCGAGTACGCAAAAACTGGCCCATTCAGCCAGAGATTAAAAGAAAAAAAAAACTTTAAGTTGAAATTCTCTCAACTTATTTAAATACTAATGTTGGGAGAGAATGAAACCCTAAACCTTTGCAAAGATAAATTAAAGCAAAAAATAAAAAATAGAGGCTTAGTTATTATTGGGTCGGCTGTTTCTAGGCCCAAGTTATCAAGCCTAAAAGTACTATTTGGGCTGTGGTTGATTTCATGCCTTAGCTTAGCTAAAAAAATTTATATTATTTGTGAAATTACACTCTGGAGTGGAAAATAAAAATAAATAAAATAAAGTATTTTACTTACAATAGTAAAAACCATAGTGTATGTTTTTTTTCAATAGTTGGAGGAAAGATTCAAACTCATAATCTCTTGATTAATAGATGTATATTAATGTCGTTGAACTATTGCATGTTGTATTAACTTCTTACTTTCTATTTTCTAATTCACGTAGTTTCATGGGACAACTACACTGAGAATAAGAAAAGAAATAAACACATTTTTATTAAAAAATATAATTAAAGTCATAACTACTTGATTTTTTGTTTTTGATTTTTGAAATTTAAAATCTACAATAATTATTTTATTCTATATTTTTCTTCTTCTTTAAGCATCTACCTCTCATTTATATTTAGAAACTAAAAAAAGTAATTTTCAAAAGTGTTTAGTTTCAAAGTTGGTTACTATTTACATACTTTCTTAAGAAGAAAATGAATATATTATAAGAAATGTGAAATATATTGTAAAAAATTTGAATAAAAGTAGACTTAAAATTCAAAAATAAAAATCAATAAACCAAATGATAATCAAACGGACCTAAATCTTTCGACACTTTTTTTAGTTCAACACCTTTAAACTATATTAAGTTGGACCGGCATTTTTTTCTTTATCTTTTTCGCTTTCTTTTATTATTTTCATTCCCTCCCCGTTTATTTTTCTTCTTGGATTTCCTTTATGAAAAGAATCTGCTCTTTTTGAAAAAATTTGCTGTACTACATAGAACCATTATTTCATTCAAAAGACAAAAAATTCCATAAATGATGAAAGAAATTTTTTAAGGATTGGTCTCCTTGCTCAAAAGGACCAGAGGGAGGCCTAAAAATTGATAATATGGAATAATAAATGAATGGTCATATCCTATGTATTTATACTTTTGATGCTTGGTCACATCATATAGTCCAAAGTGCTTTTAAGAAAAGAATAATTGCATATAAAACCAAAAATTTGTGATAAAAAGGTAACGAAAAAAATGGTGACATATTAAATTAGTTGTCAAAAGTATGACATCTTGTACGACCTAGTAACTATGAGATTATAAGTTCGAGTTTGTCCTCCCTTAATATTGTTATATATATATATATTAAATTGGTTGAATTTAAATCTAGAAAATTTGCACTCTATAGCAAATTTCCTACCTCACATTAAAATTATAGCAATATTTTAAAAATATTGTAAATATAGCAACTTTTTTTTAGATACTATTGATAGACTCTATCATATATTATCATATATTATTGATGGAGTCTATCAGACACACTATTGATGGAGTCTATCACACATTATTGATGGAGTATATAAATCTGATTTTGTTATATTTGCAAATATTTTCATTATTTTACTATTTATGCAATTTTTTTGTCGTATTGTAATATACATGCAACTTCCCCTTAAATCTACTCTACATCTATTTTGAAAAGTGAAATTATATTCCCATTTTATTTGAGAGTCATAGTTATCTGTCTATAAATCCCTTAATTTGAAACAAATTTTTAGCAAAAATTTATATCCAACATTTAAAAGTAATTTTCAAAGTTGAAAGATATTTGCAACTTCTTAAAGTTGATGAATATTATTGAAACTCATAGTTTAGTGATGTTTCCAACAATTGAGCCTCTATTTATATCAAATAACAACAAAAACACTTGTCAAGACTTCAATGGAAAGTATAGGTACCAATGACAACAAACCTTTCAAACTACAGCACCAAATCAATAAATAAATAATAAAGTTAAAATAATTGAAACTAAAAAAAAAACACAGTAATTATTATACAAAACTTTTCATACTTAAGACCAAAATTGAGATAACCCAAAGAAAGTTATTTTTGCATATATGATAAAAAAAAAAAAAAGCAAAAAAAATTATCTATAATATAAAATCAAAATTAATTTAGAAAAATTCAAATTGAGTTCTATATTATTAGTTAAATTCTATTTTATCATGAATAGAATTTAATTAATGATAAATTCATTTTATCACTAGTTGAATGTTATTTTTGATAGAAAATTACATATTATAGATGAATTATTTTAAAATTTGTGTTGTAAATATAATATAAAAGATAAAATATGTTTGTTGAGGATAAATTTTCAACCAAAAAAAACAATAGGGAAAAAAATAGAAAGGAAGAATTGTTGGAAAGGATGGACCCCTCTCCTCTATTCATACAACAAATTCACATGCTACCCACTAACAAATGGGCGGGGCATATATGTGATGGGACATTAATCCAAAATCAAGACACCATTCCAATTTCCAAATTCCTTTTCATAATTTTAATTCTTCTTTTGGGAAAGATTTTAAAGCCGAAAGTTAGTAATTGGGGAAGAAAAATATATAATCAACCCATATATTTAAAATGGAAATAAATCAAATCAATCACTTTAGAACAAATTCAATGGATAAAGATGATTTTTTTTTTTTTTTTTTTTTTTTTGCTTTGCGTAATGGGATTGTGTTTAGACAAATACATTTGGTTTTAGTTATTGAAATGCATGTATTTAAGAAAGAAAGAGAGAAGAGTAGATACAACAACTCCACTCAAGTCAAAACACTCCCAACCAAACAAACAAAAAAGCAAAAGTAAAAGAAAAAGAAAAATAGGAAAAAAAGTGACTTTAGATTGAAAGGCACATCCCACATGACATTTGGGGATGGATAATGAAAGCTAAGAATTCTCAACCTCAACCCTCAAATTTCCCTCTCCTCAAATAAGATTTCCCCTAAATTATTTCCCATTCCAAATTTTCTCTAACCAAAACCATTATTCATAAGGGGTAGGGACCCTATGAGTGATGGATGGATGGATCCAAAGGGGAAAGTACAGGGGGAGAGTGCTAATTATTAATGCCACCAATTTCATCCAAATCCATACGATCAACATTATTAACAATCCAAAACCATTTGAGCTCTCCTCACCATGCTATATTTCTTACTAGAGAAAATGAGTGTTTGGATATAATATCATTTTTACTTTAATCACTCATAACTCTTTAATCTAAATGAGTGGTTTTTACTATATCCACTTATAATTCATTAATTCAAATAAGTATTTTTATCACAACTATTCATAATTGAATAGTTCAGATAATTTTATGTCATAACTATTTATAACTGCTTAAATCAAACAAGTATTTATCTTTTTCAAACTACTCAAAATTCCTTGGTTGCGTACTCATCTTTAATTTCCAAACTCTCATATCCAAACACCATAAATAATGACGATGAAAAAAAAGTAACTCGTGATATATCTTATAAAAATTGTAAAGTCTCTTCAACTTTTCCACAAGAGATTTTTTATACTTTTTGTTTTGAAAGAGATCCTCAATACTTCATATGGAGAGAGACAAAACAACTAAAAAACAACTATCGGTAAAAATGAAAAACAAATAATCTAAAATATATGTTAATTTAAAGTAATTATTTATCTATAAATTAATTTTTTTATATAGTTAAATATTGTAGGATTAAATGGTATCGATCACAAATAAAGAACACAAAACAAACTTTTGAGATGTGTAATTCAAAAGCTAGCTAAACTAGCCAAAGCTAAAAAGAATGGTATTATAAATAAATAAATAAGTATATATATATATAGCCATGATTGGTGACACAAATTTTGGGAACCCAAAACAAACAACCATTAGCTTTCACTTTCATTTCCAAATTCTATTGTTCAAAACTCAAACCACAACCCAAACACACAAACCTTAAATCGCCGCCGCCGCCGCCGCTCATGTTGAACGCAATCAGATGCTGCATCTCTTGCATCCTCCCATGCGGCTCTCTAGACGTGATCAGGATCGTCCATTGCAACGGACACGTGGAGGAGATCGCCGGCACCATCCTCGCCAGTGACGTCATGAGGGCCAATCCCAAACACGTCCTCAAGAAACCCTCCTCCGCCTCCGACGACGCCATCGTCCCCAGAATCGTGATCGTGCCGCCGGACGCCGAGCTCAAACGCGGCAAGATTTACTTCCTGATGCCGGTTCCCCCGCCGCCGCCGCCGAAAAAGAGCCGGTCAAAGAAGAAGAAGAAGAAGAACAGGGAATTGCCGGTCGCCGGGTCGGGTTCGGATCGGTATTTGAGTGAAATTCTGTCGGATCAGAAATTGTCCACGGGTCAGAAGGATAAGCAGCGGGGTCGGGTCGGAGTTTGGAGGCCTCATTTGGAGAGTATTTCTGAGTTCCCAACCGATCTTTAATAAATTATTATTATTATTGCAAATTATAAATCCAGGTTGTAGAGTTTTTTTTTTTTTTTTTTCTCTAAATTGATTCAATTTTATTTTTTCTATATTTTGAATCTCTCCGTTTGATTTTTATTTTGAATATATATATATATGTATAAATGAAGTTGGAGGGAATTTATAATTTTGCTCCCTTGCTTATAAGTAAAGATCATTTTGGTAATTCAAATTGTGCTTGTGTTTTGATTTGGAAACTCAGAAGTGGGGATAAGACTTTTTTTTTTTTTTTTTTTGAATTTTTGAATCTTACGACTCGTGACGGTGAAATTGAAATGGATTAACATCAAATAATATAGTTAATTGCGCCACCGACTCTCGATTCTAAATTTTAATTTCTTAGTTGGCTTCACTCCTTATTTGAGATCGTTTGTAAATTGTTCTAAGGTATAATATTTTTTTTTTACCATTTTACTTGCTTGTGAGTAAGGTTCTAAATTTAACTAATAAGGTCGCTCGTTTGGATATTTTAGTTTTTTTTTTTTTTTTTTGCATAACTTTTGATTCCGACTTTATGGTAGGATTCTCTTGATATCCTTTGAATAATCTAACTATCTTTACACTCATGGTTATATTTACTTCCGATGAATTATGCTTTTGTTTTTCTGCAAGCAAGAAAATATATTTTGATTAATTTTTAATTAGTAATTTAAAAAATAAACCTTAAACTCCTATGAAAACTAATTCATATATATATATATATATATATATATATATATCTTTTTTATCGATCAGAATCTTTCCATCTTATATTGAAAGAAAATATAGGTTTCAACTAGTTGAGATATGTGTCGTGAGCATTGATGTCGGTTGAGATATTACTCGATTTGCTATTAATTAGGTTACTAAATACAATTTTAAATATTGAAGTGTGTATATCTATAGATGTATAGTGATCAACTAAATGAATAAAAGATTTTTAACCAAATTAAAGATGGTTTTTTGTCCTACTTTTTCTCACATTAGAATGATTTATGATTAGAATTTTGGAGGTACTCAGTTGTTTAAAACGTTGGTAATCTCTCGGAAAAGTTTGAATCTCATTCACATGAGAAGAGAGATAATTTGAGTGTTTTTTTCCTTTAAATTCAGAAAAGTGAAAATGGAGAAATGAATAAAATGTTATAAATTAAATAAGAGAGATGAGGATAAAATATCATTTAAGGGCTCCATGTCTGACATGAAAAATGTTCAAATCTTGTGTGAGATTATTGGTATTATTATTATTTTAAATTCAACCATGGATGATGGGTTTGAATCTATTAAAAAAAAAAAAAAAAAAAAAAAAAAAAAAAAAAAAAAAAAACCCTTTTTTCTAGGGGCTTTTTCCT
>JBBMEF010000025.1:1402365-1423528 GCA_037832685.1 Sicyos baderoa
ATTATAAATAATAAATAATAATAATAATAATAATAATAATAATAATAATAATAATAATAATAATAATAATAATAATATGGTATAATTATTGAGAAAAAAGAATAGGAGACAGAAAAGAGGAATGGGAGCAAAACTGGGAGACATATCTCTGTGGCATTGGGTCCGAACCTTAGGTGATGTCCACGATGCAATTAAGTGCCTCTTTTTTTGTGGGGATTATAATGCTTTCCTTCAAATGTGGATTCTACCCAATGGCTCTGTCTTCAACTTCACACGTTCTCGAATATAATTTCATGAGTTTAAGTTCCCAAGTAACCAATAATGGAACACTGCTAATAATGAAGGAATATAGTTGCTATAAATTAATTTTTGGGTATCTATTTAGGTTATGGTTTCGAATTTTTCATTTCAATCCTCGTTAAACTCAAAAAATAATAATGAGATAATGATTCGATTCATAAGTAGTTTTTTGAATTATAAATCCCAAGAGCATAAGCATTGTCAAAATGATCGAGATTGTATTTGTATGGATTAATTATGAGAGGGTGAGAATTAAAGGGAAAATAATGGAGCTATTTCATTTTTTGAGTAAAAAAGTACTTTCATTCTAAAAGTATAGTATATTATTACATTAAGACTTGGAAGTTGAACAGTATAAACAAAACAACAATCTTTAGTACACCAAGACGCTAGCATAATAATAATATCTTTTTTCCAAAAGGCAGGGGCCAATTTTAAACAATGGAAAAACAATTATTTCATAGATTGTGCGGACATTCATCTTAAAATCAATTGATGATAGGAAGACTAACTCGTCTATTTTATAAATGTTTTTACGAATCTCCACTTTTTTTAATGTGGAACAACATTAATGTCCTTAACACAACTATATCCACCATGTTGATGGTCTATTGATTCAATACTCATGTTGATGGTCTTTGGATAACTTTTGATGTGTTTTCCCTTGTCACAAAAGAACACATGATTCCAGTAAATAGAATAATTCAAAAAATAAAAAATAACTAGTTTGAATTTCTCAATTTCATAATATGCTCTCCATGGATGTTGAATTCAAAATTTGTATTCATTTTTTTCTTTTTTTTGATATTTGTGATTGTTCGGACTAGCGTGCATAACATTTAGATACCAAGGAAACTTATAGAAAATTAATTGCTATGTAGATGGCTATTATAGGGCTTGAACCCATAACTTTTCTTCCACCAAAGTTGTTAGAATTGAGTCCGACAACTCTATCCTCAATAGTTCTTTCTCTTTTCTTTTTATTTAAAAAATATCACTCAACTAAACATAAATAAATAAATAATTCAAATATCATTTTTTTTTTTTTTTTGAGATTAAGTATTACAATCCGTACCTTTATATAATTTCTGAAAAATTAATAAAGGTTAGGTTAAGGCAAAATTAATTGAAATCATGCCCAATAAAGAATTAAATAGTAGATAAATACCCGAATAGTAAAATTAATTAAGTTGTTTTCATCTTGAAATGCAATAATTCAAATTGAATGGATTAAAATAAATTTTTTATTCAACCTAAATTTTTAGATGAATAATTTGGTTACTTTATGCAAGTTTATACAATAAAGCAATTAAATATAACTCAACGATATATATTCACGTTTGAATTGAATTATTGAATTGGGTTAATCTTTTTTTTCTTTCAAAAAATCAACTCATAATTCGTAAATATATAAAATTAAAAAATATAAACGAATAAAATTATATCATACGATACTTAAACCAATTATACCATCTTACTAATACATATTTCTTAAAAGTACGCTAAGAAATTATTTTACTAATCAATATTAGATACACATATAACATTATTTTTTTAAGTCTTAAATTATGTTGAATTAAAAAAAAAATCTTAAACTATGTTTTATTGAACTAGTAAAAAATTGATCGATCTAATAGTCGTTTTAATTCAAAAAATAAATAAAATTATAAGTCAACAAAATCTGTAAAAAGAAAAGGAAAAAAAAAAATACTAGAACTCACTTCAACATTGGAGGTTGGTGTTGATGAGAGGAGAAGAAGGGAAATGAGTTGGAAAGTCTCAACTTCATATTTGTTTGTTTGTTTTTATTTTTGATATTCATGGCTGCATGGGTCAGCTTAGCACACCTTGACTAATGTCGTGGTAAGATAGCTTGCGTGCAATTTCATATTTGTTTTCGGAACATCAACCTCTTTCAATTCCTCCTTCACCTCTCCTTTAATATCACATCAAATCTATTATATAATCATATTAAATATAGTATCAATTTTTTTTTTAATTTTCAACCATATAATATACAATAAAATATAGGGAAATTGTGTTGGATAGTCCAATTTCACAAAATAATTACAGACTAAGGCAAATTTAAAAATATTTGACATCTATATATAGTCAAATATACAATATAAGTAATATTCATCATACAATATAATTAAGATATTAATATTAATTATACCATATAAAAAGTATTACTTATACCATATATTTGACTATGGTCGCTAAATATATATTTTTTTGCCTTATTGTAAATACTTTTTCAATTTGGTCTATTTATGCAAAAACTCCTAAAATATATTTTATATATCTTATCAAATATCACATCAAACATTTTTTTAATTTTCAACCATACCATATAAAATAAAATATATTAATTAATATAAATATACAATGATTACATTAATAAAATTAATATAAAATAAATATTTTTTCCACATCTCATTTCCAAAACACCAATCTTCAAACAACTATTTTATATCTCCAAATCATTCTATTTATCTTTCTTTTACTTCTTCTCATTATCTCTATTAACTCCAAAATCTAATCACTCCCTTTATTTTTTTGTTATAGTGACCGATGTATAATTTTGTTATATATAAAACATAAAAACCATGTGTTTCAAAATAAAACTATTGAAGGGTAAAATAGTAGCGTTTATGATTCGAAAAATGTTATAATTTAGCTCTATAATTCGAAGAAATGTAGAATTTAGTTTGTATAGTTTGAAGAAAGTTATAATCTAATTCATATAATTTAAAATTTTGAATTTAGTTTTAAAATCTTATAAAACCTAAAATATATTTTTTTACTGGCATATCAAATTCATGAAAATTTAATATTCATGCATAAATTATGTGATTTTTAAAATTATATTATAATTTTATTATTAATACATAAATAAATAATTTTAAAATATTTAATTCACTAACCATAAAAATGGCAATAACTATTTTTTAGGTTTTATATATAGAGTTTTAACTTTTAAAATAATGGTTAAATTTTATATTTTTTCAACTTATAGAAAAATTATAATATTTGAAATCCTCCATATGTTAAATTTTTTTTTAATTATAAAGACTTTCGGTATGTTTGGCTTTGAAGAGACCTAAGGAAAAAAGAAGGAAATTCTGTTACGGGTTGGGTTGAGATGAGAAGATAAGAGAAAATATGTTTATGTTTGAGGGGAATGATAGTTATGTTTGATGGGATTGAAAGAGAATAATTAGAAGTTTTTATTTAAATAAAAAAATTGATATATAATAAAAAAATTTAATAATAAAGTTATGTTTGATGTAATGAAAAAAGAATTGTTAACGTTTTTATTTAAATAAAAAAAATAGATATTAAGTACAAACTCAATTTTCTAGCTCCTCGTATGTTTATGGGCCAAACATGCCTTAAATTTATATTTTACGATTATTTAATTGTATATCTACACAATTTTCTAGCTGATAACGTCACATCGTATTTAATGAAAGAAAATTAGATAAAAGTACATCAGTCAACATTTACCCTTGGATCAGAGTACATCAGTCAACAAAAGATCTGAAAAATAAAATAAACTTTTACCCTGTGATACAAAATAAACTTGTGTCAGTTTAAAAAAAAAATGTACTAAACAAGAACTGTCAATTAGGGTTTAAAAAAATCGGATTTCTAATCAAATTTGAATTTAACCAGCCTTAAAAATGCATTTTAATATTGTTATATTTTATAAGATGACAATTGAACCCAATTTATTTTCATGATTATATGTTTCCAAACCTCTAACTTCGTTGTGCTATTTTTCTTCAAAAAAAAAAAAAAAAAAAAAAAAAAAAAAAAAAAAAAACTCAAATCTTTACATATATATGATTGTGCTCTCTTTTAATCATCATTTTTCACAAAAGGATTATTTTTCTATTATCTAACTAATATAAACAACTCTAATTTTATCCTCGTTTGAATAACTATTTATAGCCTTCGTATTTCTTTGAGAGAGTGGAGATCGGATTTATCTTCCAATCTCCCTTAGGACTTAACACTATTAAAATTAAATGAGTTAAATACAAGTTTAATATATGAATTTTGAGATATATATTAAAATCAGCTTTATATCTATTTAATCATTTTAAGCTTCCAATTTTTGTTTAAATAAATTTTCAAAGTATTAAAATTTTAATTGATCCAAATTTAACCTGTTTTTTTTAATACATGAAATTATTCGAATTAACTTACGTGCACCTCAAATATTGTCGCGAGATACACTACACATTTGAATGTTAAAAAAATTTATAGAATTTTTTTTTTTTTAAATAAGTGGTTATCATAAATTAAATACATCATTTCTTATTTCCCTAAGATAATCTTGCTCAATATGTCATTGTTTAATCCAAATTTGATAGATATGAATATGTGAATTTAAAAATTGAAAATTTATAAATAAAATTTGTAATTTAATCATACAACGAGTTTGAGAAAAAAGTTTTTTTTTTCTTTTTGAGAATACTGAGTAAAAGACTTCTTCTAATTATATATATATATATATATATATAGAAAAAATGTTAAAATATAATTATGATTTCTCAGCTATTCACCTGGTTTCATTTTAATCTCTAAATTTTCAAAAGTTCAATTTTTATACCTCAATTTTGCAAAAAGTTTAAAAATAGTCTTGAGTTAAAAAAAAAGTTAACCATATTAATAATTTGATGAATTGATAATAAAATAATAATAAAAAAAACCATTTCATCTTCTTTGATATCCGTGATTGTCCGGGCCAGCTTTCGCGCGGAAAGCGCACCTCGACTAATGTCACGGGGCATACCGCTTAATTTGAAATTAATTCCTAGGTAGGTGGCCATCATGGGATTTGAACCCATACCCTTATGCACCCCAAGGCCCTCCATGACCAATTGAGCTACCCCATGATGGTTCTCATCCCTCCTTTACTCTTCTTTCCATTTCATTTTTTACACTTTCTCATTTTATTACAAAAAAATCTCATTTTTCTTCAAATTAAATTATAAAACATAAACATTTTTAATAAAAATTAATACCCTCTTTTGCCAATCGAATTTGACACTTCCATTATTGACAGTCGAGTTTAGGCAAAACACCCACAAAGATAAGATTGAAATTGATGCGACTGCGCTTCACCCCCACTAAATCTCTAGCTCGCTTTGTTTTTTTGTTTTTTTTTTCCTTCGTAAAATCTCATGTTGGGTTCTTCAAATTCATCCAAAAAGGTTTTCAATTTCCACTCAGTTACTTGTCCCACTCAGTATGATATTAAGGCCTTGTTTAGTTTGCCTTTTGGAATTTGGAAATTTGAATTTAGAATTTGAAGATTTGGAATCAATTGTTGGGTAAATATAAAGATTTCGGTAAATTTAATTTTGGGATTTAGAATCCGCTAATTCAAAACAACATTTTTTTTATTTTGGGTTATCATTATATCAAACTAAACACGATAATCAAGATTTCGGAGAATTTGATTACGGTACTGGATTCTGGGGAATCCAGATTCCCAAGATCACAATCCGCAAACTAAGAATGGTATTAACTTTTATTCAAAATGTTTATGTTTTATAATTTAATTTAAAGAAATATGAGAAGTTTTGGTAATGAAAATGAGAAATCTATGCAGAAAATGAAATGGAAAGAAGGGTAAAGAAGGAGGGATAAGGAAGAATATAAAATGAAATGGAAAGAAGGGTAAAATGATTATTTTCAAGTTTTTTTCGGACCAAAATTAGATTTTTGAAACTTTATGAACCAAATCAGGATGAAATGGATAGTTGAAAGACCAAAACACTATTTTAACCTATATTTAAATATCTAAAAAAAAGGTTGAAATAAATAAATCGTACATATATATATATATATATGTTTTTTTTTTTTTTTTTTTGAAGAAAAGAGATAAATGGGGTCTTGTTTTGTGTTTGATAATTGAATATGGTGAGAAAAATGGTGCTAACAGTGTCGTCCTTTTCACATGACTTGGAACATAATTTGTCTTACCCTTTTCAATATAACTTCATGCCATAATATTGGCCCTACCTATAATGTTTTTTTTACACGTTCCAATTGAAAAAAAAAAAAACAAAAAAAATCAATAAATATACATAATACCAACTAGCAACTTATAATAACTTCACCTTTTTTCATGTAAGTTATGATATTTTAGCAAGTTTTTTTCTTGTTACAATTAGCCAAATATGACAAAAATGCTTTTAATCAGTTGAAATGATTTTTGTTATTTCAAATGTCAAGTGAAACTTACATTAATTATTATTACTCTTTTTTAAATCTAAAATCATGTTTATTATTTGAAACATATTGTGATTTTATTTATTATTTTTTGACATTTTTATCGATTTAAATGACTTGTTAGATATTTGCTATTTTAATAAGGGGTTTTTAGAGAAATAGACTAAATTGATAAAATATTTACAATATTAGGTAAATGTGAAAAATTTAGCAACCATAGTCAAATATACGGTATAACATAATACTTATTATATTGAATAACTAATACATAATACAGTACGATAGGTATTATTTATATTGTATATTTGACTATAGATGCTAAATATTTTTAAATTTGCCTAGATATGTAATTATTTTGTAAAATTGGATTATTCAGTATAATTTCCTTTTAATAATGTGGTAGGTTGACATGCCGTGGATATGAAACTACATATAAAGTTGGTGCTCTCATAGCAATAATTCAAACACTATTCTCCTAATGATTTAAGAGGTCATAAATTTGAATACTCAATTATTGCGGTATAACTAAAAAAAAAAAACTCCAATTTATACCCTCAAGTTTAAATATATATTTGTTCACTCTGCTAGATTGAAGTGGCTTTATAAGATGCACCTTCTTCTTTTTTTTTTGCATTTTTCTTTCATTGTTGCACTGTTGTCTGTCTTCTTCTTCTTTTTTTTTTTTTTTGATTCCTTTGTAAAAATGGTCTACCAATAACTTAAGTAGTTAATAAGAAAAACAACATCTTCATAATAGATTCTCTCATTTAGGCTTTGAAAAGGTTCAAATAAAGTCTACGTGTCATTCAAATTTTGTTGCACTAATTGTGTCTATAATGTATTGAAACATTATTTCTTTTGGCAAGTAATTAATAGGTATCCACATTCATATTTAATTATAAATTTCATGGTTTCAATTTAATTAATAAACTTTGAAGTTTTGAACACAATAATCAATATCTCTATATTTAATGCGTATAATCAATCAAGCAAAGTAGATATATGAAATTACTAGAAGCAATCTATTAAAAAAAACTAAATATTGATAATTAAGTACACTTAACAAGAAGTTTATTTAGCTACTACTTCTGTGAGAGGAAAAAATCTTACTCATATATTATTATATGTGTTGAAGGAAGGAAAAAGCTGATGAAGGAGGTTCTCATAATTAACTAACACACTTGCAAGAACTTTTAGGGCATGTTTGGCTACGGCGGGAAGGGAAGGGAAATTAAGTGAAATGAAGGGAAGTGATAATAAATTTGTGTTTGGTGAGAAAAGATGGGAAGGAAAGTGATAATAAATTGGTGTTTGGTAGGAAGGGAAAAGTGATGTGATGTTTATATATAATAAAAATAATATATATTTATTATTTTTTATATAATATTCATAATTGATTTTTTTTGTTCAGTGTCATTTTAAAATTTATTTCATTTCATTTATATATAATAAAAAAATTGCATTTATAAAATTTTGATGGATTATAAAATGAATGTTTATTAATATTTATTTTCTTATAAAAAAATTCAAATGCATATATTGTCGAAAAAATTGAAAGTATAAATAATTAATAATATATATTTTGACATGTACACACATAGATCCAAGGGTTTCAAACTTAATTTTGACATAAGTTCCAAACTTAATTTTGAATAATAATATAACAAAATGTAATTATAAAAACATTAATTTTTTTATACAAAAATTCGCTAATTTTCAGTTCAAATGATAACTCATTTTATTTTAATTGTTACTTAACAAATATTTAATTTTGATATATTTTGATCATTACCACTATTAAATAATTAAATTTGGTAATAAGATATGAATAATCAAAATACCAAAAATTTAAATTGCTAAGCATTATAAAAAAAAGTTAAGGCAAAATTTAAAAAAAATAAAATATCAATACAAAATAGGTTCGATAAAAAAAAAATAAAGAGAAGAAAATTTTTAAATAGAAATTTAAGAAGTAATAAAAAAAAAAAAAAGAAAAAAAAAAAAAGAAAAGCTTGATTATCTCTTCCCTTCGCTGGTGGAAAAAAATAACTCAATTGACCAAACAATGAGATAAATCTTCCCTTCTCTTCTTAAGTGATAACCAAGTGAGTCAAACATGCCCTTAGTAAATTAACAGATTAATTTGAAAGATTATTTATTTTATTGAAAATTGGAGTGCAAGTAAAGGAAGGAATTTCCCACAATAATCTTAGATATATGATTGGTAGATAGGCTGGCAGTGGTTGGTGCCCTTTTTGGCATTTTTCATTCTTTCAATATATTTTTCAGCTTTTTGGTACTGGCAGTGGGAAAATAAAAAAGGGTTGCAATTATTCATAAAGAAAATTGTGAGATGAAATAATGGAATATAATGTTTTTATAATATAAAGTTTGAAATAAGATATTTTGGAAGTGTACAGTGAATCTGAGTCTCAGTCGCTTTCTCTGATCAATGCAAAATTGAATTGGTACACCCAACTCAGAGGTTTTTTTTTTGTTTTTTTTTTCTCTCTCTAGCAGAATATTAATATTAATAATAATAAATTATCTTTCTCGTCCCTAAAATTATAATCTATTTTTTTATATTAATACATTAATTTATGGGAATTTGCATTATATATCAACATTTTAAAAATATTGTAAATATAACAACTTTTTTTTAGATACTATTCATAGATTCTATCAAACATTATCGATGGGGTCTATCAGACACTTTTGATGAAGTCTATCACCGATGGAGTCTATCAGACACATTATTGATGAAGACTATAAAATCTGATTTTGCTATATTTGCAAAAAAATTTATTTTTTTACTATTTATGTAATTTTTTTGCCTTATTATAATATACATGCAAATTTCCCTTAATTTATTATTAAAATAATAATTAAATTTATAAGATTAAACTTTTATTCATATTTTATAATAAATTTAAAAATATTTGATTTATTATTTTTTTATATAAAAATGAAATTCAAAACTTCTACCATGCAAAAATTGTTTATTCCACTTAACTACACTTTAGAGAATAGCATGAATGTTTAGGAAAGTGGTAAATTAATTTCAATAATTTTGAAAGTTTAGTTTGTACCTACAAAAACAACTATGAGTTTCAATATTTGTATGAGGCAACCTATCTTGAGATATATTTTACATTAAATAAATTCTAAAATTTGTGGGGACATTATTTACTTTCATGTAATAAATAGTGTCAAAATATTAGTGTATTTACTTTTAACTACAAAATAAAAATAACAAACTATAAAATTTAAGAGTTTACAGTTTTCTAGAAACATCATCCTTAATAATGTGATTTAATATTATATATTAATTGATATATTCTTCTAAAAATTAAAATTTGTTGTCAAAATTTAACTATAAGTTTAACCAAGTAATTTTTTTTTAAAAAAAAACTTAAGTCTACAAATCTTAAATATTGTTAGAATAGTCTAACTGCATCTTTTTATATGAAGTTCTTGGATATTTTTTCTAAAAAAAAAGTTCTTGGATATTATTTTTTTTATTCAACCATATTTAGATATGAGAGATTTAAAATTTTGATCTCATAATTATTAGATCCTATATGATATCAATGAAACTATATTTTTTTTTAATATGAATATTAATATTATCAAATATGATATGATATTGATTTTACATCCCTTCATATTTTTTTATTATTGTTTGATAATTTTTTTTAAAAAAGTTTGAGGATAATTTTATTATTCAAAAAAAGAATTATAAGATTAGTTAACAAATTCATAACAACCTATCTTCTTTCCCTGCACCCAAAATAAGATTTTTCTGTCATTTATTTCATCTTTGCATCAAACAAAGTTTTGTTTGCTGTCAACATCTCATCCCATCTTATTTCATTTCACCTGCAACTAAACACCTCATTTAGTCACTAAAATTGAAATATAATTTTTTTGTTTTTATATTTTAAAATTAAACATTTTTTACTTTTCAATAAGGTTAACTTTTAGTCTTTATTTAATTTATTATTATATTTATTTTATTTTAAAAATTAAATTTATATGAAAATGAAAATAATTATTTCATTAATATATGAAAAATAAAAATAGTCTAATCACTATTTTAATCAATTTCATATTAAGTAATTAATGATTTTTATTATTTTATAGATTAAAATAAATATGATTAAAATATATCACAAGCAAAAGTCTTTTACTCTCCCATGTCTAAATTGAATCTAGACTTTGTGACTTAAAATGATGTTTCTTCAAAATTAAAAAAAATGATTAAAATGATGTTTTTTTCAAAATTAAAAAATGAATACATATTGCCTTTAAATCGCAAACAGATATCTCTTTCCACCCCACGTGAAATGGCTCCCACTTTCTTTTCAAATTTCCTCCTTCAAACGGCCCATAATTCTATTCCCAAATACAAAAATTATATATTTTTTAATATAGAAATGACATGTCTATTTGACTTTGAGAACAATCGTCTTTGGTTTGATGAAGTGAAGTATTGTTTTGATCTTTTTTTTCGCATAAACCACATTAATTCATATCCATGCTATAAATGCAACCAAATTGAACGTTTTCTTAGGTATAAAATAAATGGGACAGAATTCACCCATAATCTAACCATATCTTAATTTTTACAGTGGTAGATTGAATTTTGAGTTAAATATAAGATAACCAAATGGAATCGGATCTCAATTTTATTTTATTGGACCGAATACCCGTTTGGGCTTTATGAGCTCTAATACCATATGAGAGAATATGAGGTTCCACCTCAAAATCAATTGGTAATGAGGGGAGTAACCCATATCTCTTTTATATTGATGTTGGACTCTCCCACTTTCCAATGTGGAATATTTGTGAGATCCTAACATAGTCATCAATATCAATATAAGTATTGTATTGATAATACGTTAGTATTATAATACAATATTAAAATATATTAATGACTATGGATGCAAAAAAGTTAACATTTAAATACATTTATAACTATCGTATGCGAAGAACTATAAATTACGATTTTCAATTTAATAATTACTAATTAATTTGTAGATGTAATTTTATCACTCTCATATTATCTAATATTGATATGGAATTTGATGCAATTGAATAAACAGAGGAAACAAACTTCGAAACTAATAATAAATTTCATGTCAGCTATATTTAATTTAACAAATTAAGGTAAATCATGTAGGAATTAATTGTAGGTAAGAGATTTGAATTTTCCTCCCCTATTATTAAAAGGGAAGGGAGATTTGAATTAAGAACAGCGGTCCGTACGTGTTGTAGTGCAAAAGAATTCAAAACAAATTAGGGCCTGTTTGGTAACGTTTCCGTTTCTTGTTTCTTGTTCCTGTTTCTATTTTTTTAGAAATGTTGTTTGGTAACGATCCTGTTTCTTGTTCCAAAATTTTTAAAAAAACGTTTCCAATTTTTGCCTTCAAAGTGAGAAACTATGGCAGCTAACATCCTTGACATGTCAAGTTCAAATCTCAGACGTATCTTTATTTATTTATTTTTTTCCTATTTTTAATTTTATACACTCACTTTCCAATTTTAATTAGTCAAATATATATATTAATATAAATTTCTAAAAACAGAATACTCATATTATTATATTACATAATTTATATTTATTTTTTATCTTTTTTAACAAAATATTATATTAACTGTTTAATTTTAATTGATCAAATATATATTTATATATTATTTTATTTTGTAAAAATATAATACTACTACCCTTATATTATTTAATTATTTTGTATATATAAATTATTTATTATTTTCATCTAAATAACTAATTATTATTTTTATTTTAATGTATAATAATTTTTATAATTTAACTTATAAATATATAAAGACCTTATTTGAAATTCAGTATACACTAATTTCTATATTAATTTTTATAAATAATTATATTTATATTTCTATACTATTAATTTAAAATATATTAATTTTATAGAAATAAAAATTCTTAAAGTAGTAGACATAAAAAAGTAAAAGCCCTACGAATATCAAAATTTCAGGAAAAAAATTAAATTTTATTATTGATCCATAATTTTAAAATTTTAGCATGTATATTTATATCTTATTTAAATTTTTTATTTTTTATTTAATTTTTTAAAATTATTGTTAATTTCACATTAAAATTCATTTATTTTTGTTTTTTTTTACAAAAAAATGAATTTACACTAGAGAATGGAAACTTTTGATATATATATATATATAAAAGTTCATTCATGTTATATTTTTTAAAATCCAAAAAACATATTTAAAAAAAAAACGAGAAACAATAAATATTACCAAACATGTTTGTTTCTGTTTCTTATTTTTTATAAGAAGTAAGAAACGGTTATCAAACACATTCTTATTTTAAAAAATCAAGAAACAAGAAACAAGAAAGAACTAAGAAACAAGAAACAAGAAACGAGAGTATTACCAAACGGACTCTTAATTGCCTGCTTCTGTGCCAGTTGGGCTTCTGTGCCAATTGGGCTTCGGAATCAGGGCCCAATTATTATTTTGGGCCGACACATGCGGCCCAGCTAGCCACCTGCCCATAGAAATGTACATGGCTTGATTGAATTAGGTTATGAATTTTTTTAATCAATTCATTAATTCGTCTAATCTTAGAGCAATCTGACCTATATATTTTGTTTTCAATTCGATTGTGTTTTTTGGTTAGAATTAATTTCATTTTTGTCTTTAAAGTTCAACTCATGACACATAAATATGTAAAATAAAATTGGAATACAAAATATTTACTAGTATACTTAAACTTAAATTACTTATTTTATTAATTATTATTTTTTTAATAATATATTTCGTTTTAATATATAAAGAAAATATATATATTTTTTTAAGAGATTAAAAAAATATCTTATTAATTAATTTTTCACCCATGGAGGCACGCACACTTGGCCAGAAGTATCCAAGTCCCAATCCTAAATTTGGCCAGAAATATTAAACTTTCAATTTCACTCAACATTAACTATAAAGGAAGCTTTCCCTTTTATTCATATTATCAAACTAGAAATAATAGTTCTTGGATCCGACTAATTAATTATAAACTCATTCATTCTTTCTCAATTATCTAAATAAAACCTAATATAGATTAAGCACATTACACAAGAAAATCTTGCTCTTCATAGCATTCCACAAACGAGGTCGACCATTTTAATTTGCTCTTCATAGCATTTCACAAACGAGTTTTCATGGACTTCAAAAAGATTTGTGCGTCTATGAATTTGAACTTAGTTTGGTCTAACTAATTAGACTTGACCCATTTTAATTTTGACCTAAGTTCCAAATAAATCAATTTTAATCCATTTAATTTTGGGACAATATTGATTTATAATTTGTCCAAAATATAATTTGATTTCGTCATTAATTTTTAAGATAATGACGTGGCGGACTTTGATTTATCAAAATTTATATTTCAACATAATAAATGTGTATTTTTTGTCAAATTATATTTGAGATTGATATATCAGTCATTTCTAGAAAACTTATTGTGTGTAACAAAATAACCTTCAACATGTTGAATGTATTTGAAAAAAAAAATTGGGTTAAAGAAAAACAATTTAGAAAAAATGATCTAAATAATGAAATTTGATTCTAACTAATGATAAAATTAATTTGTACTTAGTGTGGCTGAACACTATTTTATGTTCAAATTTATAATCTTCAGGTCTTGAGATGAATTAAAAAAAATTACATAATATATGAATTAAAATATGTATTGTACTATTTATTTAATTTAAATATATATATATATATCAATTATGGTTGAGAATATTTGAGTGTTACAAAATTTGAACATGTAATTTCTCGGTTAGGAATATGTCAATTATGATTAGGTTAATTGTGTTTTGGAAAATTTGCAAATTTGCAAGTATGTAGGTTATAATAATCATAATTTTTATTAAAAAAAATTTAGGTTCTATATAAAATTTACCCCTTACATTTTTTTTATATTGATATGTTTACTTTGAACACACATAAAAATTGTTGTCCATTTTTTTTAAGTAGTTTTTTCTGATATATTTATCATTTTTTTTATATGCATACTAAGCATAAATTAAAATTAATTGTAAATTCAAGACTTAAACGACCTTGATAGCATAATTTCATACCATAATTATTTCAGTAATCGATTCCATGATATAGTTGGTGTTATGAAAACGGAAACCAAGCAATCGATAATCAAAGATAAATAAACGTAAAGAGAAGAGAAGAGCAGAAACGACATATAGATTTACGTGGTTCACCAACGTTGTGCTGGCTAGTCCACGGGCGGAGAGGGAGAAACAGTTTTATTCAGAGAGGCGATTTACAGGGACAAATGTCATAAGCGGCTAGGGTTTTTAATTGAGCTTTTATACGTGCTCTAATTAAAAACCTAAATACAATAATTACAAAATTTGTCACGAGGGCACTGCCCCCGCACCCCCACTCAGCGAGACCCCCGTCAGGGGCTCCACCCCCGAACCCCGACTACTCATCGTAGGGTAACACATTTGTTCAAGGCATAATGCAACAGTTGGGGTTTATTGTAAGTCTAACTTGTCTTAGTATTCACTAAAAGCAAAACTATTATAAAAAGGTAATAGGTAGGTGCTCAATTATGCTCATGTTGGTTGGAAAAAAAAAAGCTAACATTCATTCATGAACCCTTTTTTTTTATAACCAAAATAGAGAAAAACTTTTAAATGTGATGGAGAGCTACATTTTGGAGGTATGTTATCATTTTACCCCTGACAAATTTATTTTATAAATAAAATATGACATCAAATAGTGTCACATATGTAAAATGTAGAACTATGAATATATTCACGCGTATGATTTTTTTTTCAATTTAGAGTAATTATCTTTTTAGACATTAATTTTTTATGAATTTTTTTGACATATTAATATTATAGGATGAGAAATATGTCTTGCGGCAATATTTGAGTTGACCCAAATGGTAATAAATATAAAAAAAAGGTAAAATATATGATTTTGCTTTTAAATCTAAGCTTTTATCAATTCAATGTTTATGCTATGAATCACTTCAAATTTGATTTTGGGTATCTTAAAAAAAAAAAAAAAAAAAAAGATTTTTGGTTGGTAGGGCAATGTCTTCCCTAGCTTTCTCATATTTTTACATTTAAATGCAAATAAAAAGAAAGCACTCAAAATAAAGGATGCCTTTTCTGTTATTTTCTTGCATCTGATATGTGTTTCTTTTTTCTCCCCCAAAAGGAAAAGGGAAGTGCATCTTTTCCCAACTTTCCCAGCAAAAGATATAATATAAATAAAGGACAGAATTAAAAGTCTTCTTCACTATAATTTTCTAAAGTTTAGGTCTTTCTATATCTTGTTTCCTTAGGTCAAGGCCCCACTTGAAAATAAAAAATTAAAAAAAATAATAATAATAAAAGGATGAAACTTCTGCCAAAGCTTATTTATTTATTTATTTCACTTGATAAAGAAGAATCTTTTATGTTAAAAGAAAATATATCCCCATATCAAAACTTACTTTCTTTTGTTATCATATATTTGCAATATGAAAGATACTTGTACACTTGTCCATGACACATAAATCAAGTTTAATATCAAAAAACAAAAATCCCAACAAAAAGCTGATCACCACTCATTATATATATGTATATATATTTCTAAATGATTAAGAATGAGAACTTCTTCCCCAACATATTTGAGAGCACTTACTAAATGCAAGATCCAAATTTAACAGACAATAAATAATTTTATTATTAGATTCACTTGTAAATTTTAAATGGAAACTTAAAAAAACCATAGCTTAGAGACTCTAAATCTTTATTATTTTATTATTATTATTTTTTTGAGAAAAGACTCTAAATCTTTATGAACAAAACTATACCTTGAGAACCCTCCATTAATTTCAATCCTAAATAAGTCTTTTTGGAGGAGGGATATATATATCAATAAAGCTCAATCAAAAAGCTCTCTACTTTAAGTATCAATGCAACTTTTTCACTGCTTAAAAAAAGTTCAAAAAGCTAAGTCTTTAAAGATGAACAACCCAAAAGTTAGAGAGATAGAGAAGAAAAAGGAAAAAAGAAAGAAAGAATTATGTGAAACTTAAAGAAGAAGAAGGAGACCAGATGCACTAATTATTCCTAAACTTCTGAATATAATCTACTAATTTTTTTTATGCTCTCTTTTTTTTTTCATAAAGAATGGAAGACTAATCAAGAGGGCAAATTTCCAATAAGAATAAGCTTTTTATCTCTTTAAATTTCTACCAAAAGTACCAATCAACCAATCTCACTCCTTGGATTAGGAACTACTTTTCAGATACTTTTTATAAAAAAAAAAAAAAAAACTTTCCCACATTTTTTTCCTTTTCCTTTTTTCTCTTTATTGATAGAGAATATGATGATGACATTAAGCAAATGATGTATAAATATATATCATATACAAAAGAAATTTCACTCTTTCCCACCATAACAATTTGACTAATTGGTGTCTGTTTTGTCCCATTGATTCTCATGTTTTACTGCTTTTTTAAGCACTTTCTTTTAACCACTTTTATCTCCAATTCCCCAATATATAAACCCATTTTCATAAATGTTCTCTCTGCACAAAACCACCAATTAAAAAAAAAAAAAAAAAAAAAAAAAACAGAGAAATTCATTTTCTCTAATTTCTCTGTTTCATTCATGGCTGAGGTTCACAGTTGCAACACGGCTGCAATTAAGCTCTTTGGCACTATGATCAATTTACAAACAAGAAAAATCAAGGAGGAACCGGAGAAAGGCGGCGGCGACGGCGACGGAGGTCAAACGGAGATAAAGAGGCCGGAAAAAATAATTCCATGTCCAAGATGTAAAAGCATGGAGACAAAATTCTGTTACTTCAACAATTACAACGTCAATCAGCCAAGACATTTCTGCAAGGGTTGTCAGAGATACTGGACGGCCGGTGGGGCCCTGCGAAACGTGCCAATCGGCGCCGGGCGCCGGAAGGCCAAGCCTTGCCGGAGCATTTCCGGCGAGATGCTGCCGGATGAATATGGGATTATTCATCAGCTTGAATTGGATGCGGCGGAGGGGTGGCAGCTCACGGTGGCGGAACAGGATTTCCGTCAACTTTTTCCTCTTAAACGCCAGAGGATTGTCGGTCAACGCGGTCAAACGTCTTAAATTTAACCCTTTTTTTGATGAATTAATGTGGAAATTAAATTAGAAATATATATATATATATATATACAGTTTAAATTTACTGGATATAGTATGATTATGTGTACATATTTATGTGTCGGATCGGATGGGTGATGTGGGTTGAGATGATGAGGATTAAATTCAAAATTTTGCATTTTTTTATATTAATATATATATATTTATTTATTTATTTTGCAAGGTTTGTTAACTGCCGAAGGAAAATTAATGATAAATTAAATAATATGTTTACTTATAAAATAGAATAATTGATAATAATATATTTAGCGTGTGATGCACGGCTGGAGGAAATTTCTAGCTCATTTATACACATATACAAGCGTAAAGAAACCCAAAGAAGAAATCAACTCTTTGATTAATTCTTTTATTCCCACTGAGCTTTCACAAGTGACAAAATGCTTAATTAAATTTCTTTCCATATATGAGTTTTTATTTTGTTTCAAATTTTACCTAGTCTTTGGAAAGTTTCTCAATTTTCGAATTTATTCGACTTTTTATTTTATTTTATTATTTTATTTTATAATGTACTTACAAAGATTAGATCTTGAGACCAACGATATCAAACTTAACCATAGTCGACCCTCTAAACAACTTGGATGGCTGACTCTTTAAGGTTTCGTCCGTTAACCATTTGATTTTTGTTTTTGAAATTTAAATCTATTCTTACTCAAAATTACTACAATGTCTTCCACCATTTCTACAATATATCCATATTTTCTTAAAAAAGTAGGAGAATACTAACTAATTTTTAAAAACAAAAAAAAGTAACTGTCAAAAGTTTTTGTTTTTAAAAGTTGGTTGTTATCCTCCTACTTTCTTAAGAAAAGATGGATAAATTGTAGGAAATGGTAGAAAACATGATAATAATTTTACTTGATAATAGACTTAAATTTTAAAAATAAAAGATAAAAAATGAAATGATTATCAAAGAAGACTTAAATAACTTGAATTACTGTTTTTCTTTTTATAAGGATTGTGGGTGTTTTTGAAGTTAACTTTTATATTTTTGGAAGTTTAACTTTTTGTTGCAATTTATATCCGTAGGTTTTCTAAAAGCAAATCATAATATATATATATATATATATATATATATATATTTTGGTATGTAGTCAATATAAGTCAGACAAAAACTAAAGTTGTTTTTATGGGAATTTGTAAATTTTTGTGAAGTTATTTAATGACCTATTTTGTATCTTACTCGAAATGTTGTTGCACAATTTCCTTCCTTTGTTATTTTAGGGAAAACCCAATTAAAGAAAGAATGTGACAAGATTGCTAACTATTTATTCAGACTTCTCTTCTTAGGAGGCGTGTCCGATAGAATTCTACTCGATTATACGATTTTGTTTTTGGTTTTGGCTTCAATTTTTTTATATGGTTCAGTGCAATCTTATTAAAGAATCGTCAATTGATTTTTATGAGTTCTAATATCCCATTGAAAATAAAATGAGTGTAATGTCCCTGGGAGATTTTTCATCTTTGTTGAGTGTAAAAAATCAGATAGATTGTGTTCGTACCACTAAGAATGAAAGGAGAGAATAAAAATCAAGATGGTCCACCGAGAATGATTCTTTCATAATCATGTTTTTTCAAAATCACATTTTTTAGATGCACAAATAATCATTCTTAAAAAAAAATACACACAAATACACATAAATAATCATTTTTTTTTCGATTTTTTCGATTTTTTCTCTAATTTTCATTCTTTTCATAATCATTTTTATTCTTTCTTTTTCCCAAATATCTCCTTATTGATTCAATTGATATGATATAATATTAATAGTTGGGCTAATTTTGAAAAATATTAAAATAGACATTTGAAAATTCATGAAAATGTTAAAACCTCAAAAGTATAAAGCCAAAATAATATTATAACCTATTATTTAGGTTAAAAACTTTGTTCTTAGTTTTTTTTTTTAAGAAAACAAATTCACCTATACATAAATGTGTAGGGTAAACATACCTTTCAAGTATGAAGTCACTTGGAATATTTAAGGGGGATGGGTTGAATCTATAATCCGTAACATTAGTCGAGGTATGCATAAGTTTGTCCAGACAATCACGAATAAAAAAAATAATAAAGTCACACATGGTTAATTTTTCTTAGAGAATTTTAGAAAGAACGGAGTAGTTAATAAACTTTGTTAAAGAGAATATACATTAATTAATGTGGAGGAGTATTTGAGTTAAAACGAATTAAACAAGAAGACCAGACTCATCGAACCCAAGCTCACGAAGAACCTCCTTGCACTGAGGAAGAACCACCTTCATCATGAACCCAAGCGGGTTAGCATGGCGAACATGGTCAGCAATGCCATCGTTGTCTGTAATGCTAACTCTCGCACGATGTCCAAATCCTTCGCTCGATATCTCAGCGCACTCGCCTTTGCTACTCTTCACCAACGACACTTCACAAATCTCCTCCTCATGGTCTCCATCCACTTCAATGTTGTATACTCCATTCTTGTCCGTCACTGCCTCCCCACTGAACGTCACATTGCTTTGATTCAACTCATTTCTACATTCCAACTTCACCTTCGCACCTTCCATGTATTTACTCGCACGCGTGAGGAATTGGGTTCGGCACGTGTCGCAATATACCTTTCCCTCGACGGAGAATTGATCCTTGTGGCACTGACTCATGTCCAATAAGGACAGCAAGCAAAGGGTAGAAACAAGGAGGATGGCACATGATTTTGCCATTTATTTATTTGGAGGGAAATGGAAGGAAGGAGAATGTTATGAATGTGAATTTCAGTGGAGAGGAGTGGATTTGAAGGATGGGAAATGAGCTTCTTTTATAGCACCATTTAGTTTGGTTTTTGAGGTGTGATACTTCTTTTTAGGGGTTTTGTTGATTACAAGTGGTGGAGAGAGAATATATCCTTTGACCTTCCTTAATTTAGCTTTTCTTTTTCCTAAACCAATTTTTTTATACTTAATTTTTGTTTAACTTGAATGGTTATTCGATTCTAAGGTTGTAACTTAATTGATATGAGACACAATTTATCTGCAATTTTTGTTCGTTGGGAATCAAAAACTTCTACATTAATGAAGTTTTGTATATATTATTCACATCCATAATGATTTATAATTGTAACTTAGTTGGTTCTTTGTCTTCCATGATAAGTTCTTATATCAAGATTTCAGCGAATTATTACTTCAAAATTTCTAGCTTCCAAGTTATTCAGTTGGTTAAGAAATGGTTGAAGGATTGACTTTTTCTGTGGTATTTCAAGGTTTTCAGAGGGCATATGTAGGTTGTATATACTATCACTAACCTAATGAATAAGCACATGAGAACAAAAGGCTATACAAAATATATAGGGAATTTGCGCTGTATAACAATTTTCCTAGTCTGCATTAGAATTATAGCAACTTTTTAAAAATATTGCAAATATAGCAACTTTTTTTTTGATAGA
>JBBMEF010000025.1:1430755-1459137 GCA_037832685.1 Sicyos baderoa
AACATTTTTTAAACTTTCAACCTATTGATGAGGTTTCGAAGTTAGGTAAGTTTGAGTTTCGCATTTGCAATAAGAATTTACTTATTCAAATATTCGTTTTACGTTTCTAGGAATCGAAAAAAGAGACGTTAGATACAAATCTATGAATCCGATAACCCAACCCAACCTGAAAATAAAGGGATAGGTTGGGTTGGGTTGTGTTTTTAATTGGGTTGGGTTGGGTTGGAGAATTGATCAACCTGAATTTTTTGATTGGGTTGAAAATCACCCCAACCCAATCCAACTCATGTTCACCCCTAACATAAATACCGACCAAAGAAGTCATAGTTCAAATTTAGTTATTTCTTTAAATTTTACTATTCAGTAGTGTACATGTGAAATCTGCACTTTGTTTGTTGCTTGCGAATGGTTCTTTCTTGGTTGAATACATAGTTGTCTGTCGTATTTTGTGTTCAAATCTCATTACCATTTTTTCTAAAACAATTTTCGTTATCTATTTGTTACGTGCAAATGAGTATATTGAGAATACATTATGACTTCAAAAAAAAAAAAAAAAGAGTACGTTATTGACGAAGTCATAATAGGACATCAAAGTATAATAAATCATTTGTGTAAGAATTGATTACTTTTTAAATTGGTACTATTTTCGCGAACCAGAGTAAAACTCTACCGACATCTTGTACCAACTTGATAACCATGAAATTATAGGTTTAAAAAATTTGTACGATTTTTCTATAGTGTTTAATAATTGGAATATTGGATGGATTTAACCGAATATATTGTTTATAAAGATAAAATTTAAGCTTGAAAAGTTGAAGAAGAAATTAATATCATATTATGTCTAGAGATTCAACAACTTAAAGCATAAATCTGTGTTGGAGTGTTTTTTCTGTTTAGTCTTTATTAGTAAAAATATTTTATTTCGTTCACTTATGTTTTAGTGATAATATTTTTATGATCCAAATAAAAATAGTTAAATATAAACTTACATGATCTTTGGTAGGCTTTCAACCAAAAAAATAGTAGTTGAGGGAAAAAATGTCTAATTAGCTTTAAAATAAACAAATTGTTCATTTTTCAATAAGCACCAGTGGTCTAGTGGTAGAATAGTACCCTGCCACGGTACAGACCCGGGTTCGATTCCCGGCTGGTGCATTTCTAATTTTTATACTTCCCCCTCTTTTTTATTTGTGGATAATTGGTTGCCAAATTAGAAGCCATAGCTTGGTTCTTCTATTGACTTATTGACATTTCATATAGTAATTCGATTTCTCTTTATTTCATTATATTTTTCTAAAAAGTGACACAACTTAGTCTAAACAAGACAAAAAGCCATTTCAAAGATGTAATAATGATAACTTAAATCCACTTTTCTTTTCTTTTCTTTTTTTGAGAAAGAAATCCACTTTTCACATATTGCCCATAACTATATATATCAAATTTCCAAAGCCATCCCATTGATCCCAGCCCCATAGCATCCCAAAGTTTCCTACTTGTTTCTTTAATTTGTTACATTTTAGTGCAATTAGCCTAATATTGGTTTGAATATTACAAACATTTTGAATTTGGATTGACATTCCAAGTCAAACTAGGTACCCCATTAATTAATTAGAAGAGAAACAAAGAACAAAAAAAGAAAATTAAGAGAAATCAATATCCTTTTGTCAACCAAAATGTGCAAGGACTTGCTTACAAAATAACTTAAAACTCTCAACAACAGGAAGGTTTAAAAGCAATAATACTAAAAGAGTGCTTTTTCGTGGAAACTTAGAGTTCTTATCAAAGTCAAGCTCTGGTGGGGTTTTTACCCACTTTCTGTTTCTTTTCTGTTGACAATCTTTTTATTATTATTATTATTATTATTATTTTTTTTTTTTTTTTTTAATTTGTGAGTATCAAAATACACCTCTACTATTTTTACCAGATAGATCAGCTTCACTGTTTGCTGTAAAAAAAATTTAATTATTTGGTAGGCTAAAAAGTAGATCCAAAAATAAAAAATGATATAATTCATTGATTGGTTGTAATCCAATTTAACACTACAAACATGAGTTCGATCCTGAAAATCAGCTATAAACAGTATTGAAATATAGATAAATCGGCCATAAACAGTATTGAAATATAGATAAAGCCATTTTCACGTGCAAATTATAACAAAATCAATCATTATAAAGTGATTCAATTGGTCAAAAAGAGTTGTTGGAGTGCTTAAGGGGATGAGTTCAATCCATGATGACTACCTATCTAAAAATTGATATCCTACAAATTTCCTTGTCATCCAAATATAATATAGTCAAACAATATATCTCGTGACATTAATTAAACTATACGAAAGCTAGCCTAGACAGTCATAGATATAAGAAAAATATAACTGAATCAAAATGGTCTCGGGGAGTCATGCCTTTAACCCTCCCTCCATTTGTCCACAGATAAATCATCACTATCCATAGTACTTTTTAAATAATGAACTTAAAAAGAAAAAAAAAACTAAAAATAGAACTTTTAGCTCTTTTTATTTTTCAAGATCATATTGACAATTTTTCAAAGGAAATATATTGATATTTGGAAAAGGATAAATAAAAGAGAAGTTGAGGGAAAAAAAAATAATTTGCAGCCCATTTAATAGGTTGGTTGTGGCACACCTCATAAGAGCACCAAATTGCACATTTCAGCCATCCTTTTGAAATCATAACATCATTTATTTTTAAGGATAAACCTCTCTTGTATTGGCCTAATATTTGTTTGGCACGTGGGAAACTTCAAAGCAAAATAATATATACTATATAAAGAGAAGCAAAAATTAAAAAAACAAAAAGTGGAAATCTGATGTGGGGATAGGCATTGCAATTTGCATAGAAATAAAATGCGTATAATCTCTCTTTCTCTATTGCAACTCCACCAACATTTGTGCCAAACGTTTTAGTGGTCAAAATTGGGGATCAATCAGTCTTAACCATTTTTTTCACTCTAATTTATTATTAGTGCCCTAATTTCATTATAGCCCAAGATTTGAGATCTTTTTTGGTATAAAATTACCATAAAAATATTGATAATCTCAAGTGTACTTAAAATATAGGATTGAAAGTATTTTTTTTTTCTTTTAAGGACGCCTACCATTAAAATTGTTGTTGTGGTATGTTTTGATCAAACATTTAAAATAGCTCTTTTCTTTGTTCGTGGACATGTCTAACATACCATTACTAAACCACATTATTATCGTATTTGTCTTGTGCTTTTCTATGTTTTTTTATTGTTCGTTTTCAATTTTCATAACATCAAATAAATACATAGTTGATGTTGGTTGAATTATATGTTTTTGTTAACTTGATTTTCTTGTTTTTTAGTAGGGGTATAGAATAACTGTATTTTTCTAATAAAAATATAATTGGTTTAAGAAAAAAAAATCAGAGTTTTAGTTTTTTTTTTTTTTTTTTTTTTTTTTTTTACCAGAATTTTAGGTTTTAAAGTTGTTATCTTTTAGATGAGTTTTGCATTATTTTTATCCAATGGTTTTCAATTTTCAAAATTCACAGTAAATTTAACAGAAGTCAAAAAACATATTTTTATTAGATTTCACATAAAAGTAAACTCAGTGTCTTGAAAATTTAGGTTGTTTAGGGCCCGTTCGATAACGTTTATTGTTTTTGGTTTTTTAAATTTAAGCCTATTATCTCTCAAATTTTCTATAATGTACTTCATCCTTCCTATTATTTATCCATATTTCTTTAAGAAAATAGGAGAATACTAACCAACTTTTAAAAATAAAAACAAACTTTGGGAAGCTACTTTTTTTTGTTTTTAAAAGTTGGTTAGTCTTTCCCTACTTTCCTAAGGAAAGATGTATACATGGTAGAAAGGATGAAACAAATTCTAGGAAATTTGAAAAAAAATAGGCTTAAATTTGAAAAACCATAAACAAGAAACCAAATGATTATCAAACGGAGCCTTAAAGTTCTTGTGATTAGTTGACTTATTTCCTGCATGCAGCAGTAGCAGCTAAATATTTCAAAGAAAGAACAAAAGAAATGAATAATGCATTTAATGAACAAATAAGAAATCTATATGGTAATCTCTTGGTAGACTTTTGGAATCATATTTCAGAAATTTATTTATTTTTTGATTTAGCGTTACCGACAAAATCTTGTAGATTTACTTAAGAAATTAAATTCATTTAATCACAATTAATGTTAAGAGATCTGGATACCTCGATTATTACACAAATTCTTCCCGGAAGCTTAATAAATTTATTTAGTTTTGTTTTTGAAAAGAGCAAATTTTATTTTCTTGGAACATGAAAGATGTTTTCTTTAATCACAGTCCAGACAACAATTAATATATATAAAATAAATAAATTCATTATTATCAGAAAAATTGTACTGAATAGTCTAATTTCACAAAATAATTACGATAAATTTAAAAATATTTGACATCTATAGTCAAATATACAATATAAGTAATCTTCATCATAGAATATAATTAAGATATTAATATCAATTATACCATATAAAAAATATTACTTATACCATATATTTGATTATGGTGGCTAAATATATGTTTTTTTTATCTAATATTGTAATATTTTTTCAATTTGGTCAGAGCATAAGTAGATGGTTATTGTAAATTCAGTTTTTAATTTGTACATTAAAATTTTCCATTAGGATCATTATTTGTTTATTTTAACTATTATACTTTTGAAATGCTTAATTTGATTTTGTTTCTTCGGAAGTTACCATTTTGGCCATATTTGCAAAGTTCTTACTAACAAAGAAAACAATAAATTTATGAAATGTAGTGTTATGACTAACAAAGAAAATAATAAACGAATATAAACAAAATTTAAAAAAAAAAAAAAAATTAATCAACAAAATAGCCGTTTAGAATTAGAAAACCCAAAATAATTAAGAGAAAAGTATACATGCACCAAAATAAATAAAAGAAAAGTACATGCATCAAAAGATTGAATCACCTAATTACATGATTATTTAAAACAATAATTTGAATCTTAAAAAAAGGAATAAGATTCAAACTATTGTTTTAAAATGGATAAATTAGCACAAGGTTAGACTAATGATATAATTAGGTGATATAAATAGAAAAACATTGTGTTGTTAATACTATAGCGGTATCCTTCCTACGTTCTTTCTTTTATTTTTTATTTATTATTATTGTTATTTTTTTTTTAATTCAAATGGTTTTAAAATTTAAAAAAAAATGTGATTGTTTAAGAGAGGCATGGGATAATATTACTATTGGGTTGTGAGTGCATTTACTCTGTTTTTTTCCCTGAATCAAATTTCTCTCTCTATTTCTCTCCTATTTTCATTAAAATTTCCATTTTTTTTTCTCTGATCATCAACCCCATGTCTCCAATTTCTTCTTCTTCTTCTTCTCCTCAAAATCCCATTTGGGTATATTCATATGTGAAGCTTCGATTCTTCAATCGAATTCGAAGGTTTCTTCGATCGAAAACAGCGAAAAAACCATATGTTTCACCCGAAGTTGCAGCAACCATTGATGAAGTTATAGAAGTTGCAGATGCTGATTGGGACTGCAGGGGCGGAGTTGATAGCGGTGTCGATGAATCCGCGGCGGCGTTGCGGAGGACGGTGAAGAAGCTCCACTTTGGGAGCTGGGAGGAGAAGGAGATTGCAGCTATGGTGATTGAAAAAATGTGTAAGGAGGATGTGAAGGTTAAGAAGTTGATGGTGGAGCTCCGGGTCGTGCCGGCCTTGGTTTCTATGGTGGCTTTCAACGCCGTGGGGCGGCCGGAGGTGGCCGTGGAAGCGTTGCTTGAGCTTGCCAAAGGAAGCTTTGAGTAAGTTGTTTCTAATCCCTTCATAGTTTTTATGTTCTCTGTTTTGCTTGCATCTATTTGTAGTTTTCATCAAGCTTTAAAGGGTCAGATTAGCTTTGGTATCAAAATAGAAGAGAAAGTGCCCCATCGAAAAAAATGAAAATCTTGTAACAATATATAAGAAATATGAATTATTTTCCTCATTGTCGTTTAGTTTTGAAGTGAAACTTCATATGATCTAATACGAACTTGGGAAATAAAAGAAAGAATTTTATCATTAACATCACTTAAGTTTGAAATGTGATTCCAATTCTTATAGAACCCACACTCAAACTTGAAAATAGAACTTTACAGAAAAACGTGCAATAGCTTGGATTTCCTCGATATTCCAAAGTTGAAAAAGGGTTTTACATAAATAACCAAAAGCTCCCTTAGAGGGAGAAAGATCATTATTTTAAAGGATATGGGTCAACTCTATACTCTGGCAATAGCCATGTGGTTTGTGCAGTGAGTTTTGGATCTGTCTGGATTCAAATCATAATCAAATGGTTAGTTTGTATCATAATAAAAATTGTTTGGATGTAAATATGTAGAGGGATTATTTTAAGTGATTATAAATGAGGGTTATTTTTACTAATTAAAAATTTGAGTTTTAATCACAACCCGTTTAGATATGGTTATTTATAGAGATGTTGTAGTTAATAGCTCGTTTGGATGATGATTTTTGTTGAGAGATTGGAGACAATAACTCGTTTGGATATAGTTAAAAATGAGTAATTATTTTTTAGGGATTAGAAATAATAGATTAGACATGAATGATTAGAAATGAATAGTTTGAAATAAATGATTATTTTGAATGGTTAGAAATGAGTTATTAAAAATAAGTGATTATTTATAATGTTTACTTTCAGATTATGTATTTGCTAATTTGAGTTTGTGGGTTAGTCTTTTATCTGCCTCTAAAGTCAGAACTATTCTGTGCAAAGTCAGCCTCTAAAGTCTGGACTTTTGGCATGACTCGTTTTTTCAAGATTCTCTACCAAAAATTGGACTTATTTTTTCTTTATCTGTACAATTCTTCAGGAACAAAGCTCTCATGGTGGAGGCAGGAATCTTACACAAACTTCCAAGTAACATCCAAGCCATGAATGAATCATCAAAGCACGATTTGGCGAGGTTGCTGTTGTCACTGTCGTCTCTTATCAATTCCCATTTCACAATTGCCTTACAGACGAATGAAAACGCCATCCCATTTCTCGTGGAGATTCTCGATTTAACTTCGAATTTCGAGACCCGAAAATGCTGCATTGAAGCTCTGTACAGCATCTCCACAGTGCTCGAAAACGTAGGGCCTCTGGTCTCAAATGGTGTGGTGCACACCCTCTTGAAAGCGTCCTCGTCGAAGGGCCTTTCGGATAGAGCCCTTGCGGCATTGGGAAACTTGGTGGTGACTTCACAGGGAAAGAAGGCCATGGAGGGCAGCGCAATGGTCCCGAATCGCCTGATAGAGATTATGACATGGGAAAACCAACCAAAATCTATTGAGTTGTCTGCTTATATCTTAATGATGTTGGCTCATCAGAGCTCAGAACAAAGAGAGAAAATGGCTAAGTCTGGGATTGTTGCAGTGCTTCTTGAAGTGGCATTGTTGGGTAGTCCACTGGCTCAAAAGAGGGCATTGAAGCTATTGCAATGGTTTAAGAATGAAAAGCAAGCAAAAATGAATCCACATTCAGGGCCACAAACAGGAAGAATAGTGTTTGGTTCACCTGTAAATCATAGAGAAGTTCAGGAAGGGCGAAAAATGATGAAGAATTTGGTGAAACAGAGTTTGTACAAGAACATGGAGTTGATTACCGGGCGAGCCAATGCGGGCGATCCAGCAAAACTCAAGAGCTTGGTTATTAGTACCAGTTCCAAGAGTTTACCTTTCTGATGTTGATTTTTATGTGCTCTATAATTTTTTCACCAGAAGCACACAAATACAACAACATAGCAGAATCTAAAGAATTTGCAGAGAGGAGCCTCATTTTTGCTGTACAGATTTGGTCATGTGGAAAAATAAAAGAAGGGCTGAGAATTTTTTAGTTCCATTATTCTTTGTAAGAATTGTGCTTTCAAAAACTCTACCTGAGTTTATAATCTATTGCTCTTCTTGTTCTCATCAAATTTTTTATCTTTTGAAATTTTATCACACTTCAAGTGTTTTTTTTTTCTTTGGAAAAAAATGTTAAAACCAAATCTTTTAGAGTGGGACAGAGCTCTGATTTCTGGTGGTAAAGGTTTCGGCCTCCAAAATATGCTTGTTTGGAGATCTCAGATCTATGGTAAGGACGGCCTCATAAATAGAGGTTTAAGGTTTCCAAAAGTACGCTCTTTTAGAAGTTTGAAACCTACAAGTAAGTTTAATTGTAGAATTCATAATTGTCTCTCAAATCCGGGTCTTGGGATGAGTGCTCCCAAGTATGAAGTGAGGAAAGCTCCAATTCCAATTATAAAAAAAGTAGGGATTTTTCACTTGAAAACATTTGGAAAGATACTTTTGCTGGTGTAATTTTTTTTTAACCAAAAAAAAAAAAGCAATAGCCGAAGAAATACTAATGTTTTCTCCATCCACCATATAAAATGATGAAATCCCTGACTAGGAGATTATTTAAATTCATGACGATCCTCCAAACAATAGTCTTGTAAATGTTTATCCTAGTCAATGCCATGCCAGTCATTTTGCTACTTTCACTGTTTTTCAATTTTGTCTTCCTACAAACAATCACCAAGATTGAAGACAATTTAGTTTTCTTTTCTACCATAAAAAAGTACAACCCAACTGTTAGGATACAAACAAAGTTGCTAGACAAAAGAAAAATAATGGATATATAAGTGATGACAACTATCTTCATTACTATGAAATATTTTGGTTGAAATTAAAAGTAAAGTCATGCAGGTGTATGTACAAAAGTGGACAATAAAATACCGATGTGAGACCACCAGCATTAAACGAAACTTCCAACTTCTAGGTATTTTCTATCAGAGCCATACAACTGTCCCTCCCAATACCAAATGAATACCAGTATTGTTTTTTAATTCAACAACAATAGGGAGTATGGTGGGGGGATTCAAACACGTAACGTATTGGTTACTAGGTCATACATGAGCTCAAACCAACACAATACCAGAGAGAAACTGATGTGAACTCAGATTTCAGAGCTAAAAACTAATGACAAGAAGGTTTAATATTAGATGAGTGACAATAAAAACGGCTTTTAGTAGATGCAAATATTACAGTTCAGAGGACATTTATAAATGGACAATGTGAAAGCATCAATCACAAAAACTAGTCCTGTCTAGTCATTTGAATTTAACATTGAAAATTTGAGTCTAAGAATCAATAACAAAACAGAACATCATTTGAAAAGTAAGCTATCTTAACCAGTCATTCAAAGAGTGAATTAGACAATATTGCCTAATTTACCTAGAAATGGTCGAGCGAGAAAAGCTTAAGCACGCTTTCCGCTGCTTGGATTGGACTTTGTGCAGAGAACCTTCCTTCCCTTTGCACGTCTGCGCTTTATAACAGCTCTACCAGTAGTGGTTCGCATTCGTCGGCGAAAACCATGAGTCCGAGCTAAGGATTTACGTGACCTGTTTCGTTTAGTCTGACAAAGTAAATACTTTCCAGCCCTAACCACAAGGCTCCGGCGCTTCCCTTGTCCGACCCCAATTTTAGAACTCCAATTCAAACCCAACGATAAACCTGCAAATTAGTACTTTCATGTAACGTTAATGTTACAAAATCTTCATCAACAGAACTAAATGTCGCTAGACAAGCTTGGAGACAGTGCACATTCTTTCCCCTCAACAAGTGTAACACAACAAGAGAATTGAATTAATAACAAATCGAATGCAAGTAGAAATCGACCAACCGAAAATTACGCCATCGAAAAACCAAGAAGTTATTGAATCAAACGACCTTGAATGTATACATTTCGAAATATAAGGGCCCTAGAAAGTAATAAACGCATACGAAAGCAAATAAACACTTCAGGGGTTTGTTTGCCATATTTAAGGAGCATTTAGATTGAGAATTTACTAACTCCTTAAAAAACTACATCCAGACGAGTTTTTGTAACTAATCAAAACAACTCCTCATTTTTACTATTAAAAATAACTTCTCATTTCTATTCACTCATTTCTTATCATTCATTTATAACTACTCAATATAACTCATCATTTTCAAACCAGTCATTTCTAATCTTCCTTTTAAATCAGTCAAAATAACTCATTTTTATTCATTCTTTTTTTAATTAATCAAAACAAACTCATTTTAAATCTACCTCCAAAGGTTTTCACTCTGCTCTTCAAAAGAAACCACACCCAAGCGAGATTTTGACTACAACTCTCAATTTTTAACTGCTGAAAATAACTCCTCAAACTAATTCCACTTCAAAACCTCATGAAAACACCTCATCATTGAACTACATACAATCGATTCCGCCATTAAATTGGCAAATGAGCAAATGAAATCAAATAGTAGCAGAAATCCAATAATTCCGTCGAAAATCCATGAAGTTATGAAATCAAACAACCTCAAATCTATACAATTCGCAATGAAAGGGCTCTATAAAGCGATAAACGCACACGAAAGCAAACAAACACTTCAACGAACCACATACTATCAACTCCGCCATTACATTGGCAAATGAGCAACCAATAATGCGAAATCATAAAATTTAGATGAACTAATACAGAAATTTGAGGGAAAAAATTCCTGACCTGAGAAAGAGGAAGAACAGGAAAGGGATGAAGAAGGGAGAAACGGGGAATGGAGCAGTCCAGGGCGGGCGGAAGAGCTGTTTGAGGTGTTTAGAGATAGAGAGCAAATTCTTGAGCCGGTGGTGAGTACGAGTGAGGCGGAGGGAACTCGGACCGCCGTGGCTCCGGTCGAAAGCCATGGGGAGGATAATGCTGAAATCGCTGCCATTGCTGGACTGTGTTTTGAGTTTTTCCCCATTTCCGCTAGGAGCCTTATCTTGATATGGCTGATCTTACTCGGGTCGGGTTTCAAGATCCAGCCCTCCAGATTCAAAGAAGCCCAATTCAACAAATGGACTCTTCGAAGCCCATTCATCATTTTCTTTTCTTTTTTGAAAATTGTATTAATCTGTTTTTTCATAAAATAATTACAAATTTTAAGGTATTGTTTGATAACCATTTGACTTTTTTATTTTTGGTTTTTTAAATTTAAATTTATTTTTATCCAAAATTCATACAATATATTCATCTTTTTCTAAGAAAGTATGTGAATAAGCTTTTGGAAACTACTTTGTTCCCCCCCAATTTTTTTTTTTGTTTTAAAAAATATAGATTAGATGTAGGCATCAAAGTAAGAAAAAATATATGATAATCTAGGCCCTGTTTGATAATGATTTTGTTTTTCGTTTTTGAAATTTAACCTATTCTCACTCAAATTTCATACAATATGTTCCACCCTTCCTACAATATATGCATCTTACCTTAAGAAATTAGATGAATACTAATCAACTTTTAAAAGCAAAAACAATTTTTTGGAAATTACTTCTTTTTTTCCTTTCAAATTTTGGTTTTGTTTTTATAAATATAGGTGAGAGGTAGATATCCAAGCAAGAAAATATACGGTAAGATAGTTGTTATATGCTTAAATTTCAAAAATTAAATGTCTATCAAATGAGGCCTAAGTTTTTTGTTTTTAGTTTTGAAATTTAAGCTTATTTTTATACAAAATTCTTACAATATGTTTTATATTTTTGTAAGAAAATATATGAATGTTAACCAAATTTTAAAAACAAAATCAAGTTTTTGGAAACTACTTTTTATTTTTTCCAAATTTTGGTTTTGTTTCCAAGAATATAGGTTAGATATGGACATTCTAGTAAGAAAGAACATATAATAATGTAGTTGTTATAGGCTTCAATTTCAAAAACTAAAAATTAAAAATTAAATGGTTATCTAACGGAACTTAAAAGTATTTGAATTCATAGTTATTAATATATCTACCGTATTATAAATACTCATTAACATAGTATTATGTATTATTAATATAGTATTACAAGAAAGTATACGATAATACTCATTAATACTAATAATTATATTTGCTAAATTATGTAAGATCAGCTATATTTTGCTAGATCAAGTTTATCTCAACCACTCATCAAGTGATGTGACAATTCGTGTACCTCTTTTCCAAATCTATTGAGAGGGGTGAAGAAGCTAGTATTGAGCAATTTATGGCACTGTGCCTAACAAATTAATTTATGAAGATGTTGGAAGTTTTTCAAGTAAAGAAAAATATTATAATTTTTTTGTGTGGAGAAAATGGTAATTGCCACAACCAAATGATTGGTGCACAAAGCTTTTGCAGTTGTTGAATATACCCAGCTGTGCTCCAACTGCATCTAATAACTTTCATGGCTCTTGTCCATAGCTATTTTTCACATTCTAAAATTGTCAGAAATTAGGATCAAATGAAATGAGCAATTTTTAGAGGATAATTATTCATTTGTTTGCTCACACTCTAGTAATTTTCAGTAATTGGAATTGGAAATAGAAAGGGAAGGAAAGTAATATTATAAACCCTATTGTAAACTTAAGTGGAGGAACTTTGGAAAATGGAAGAACTTGATGTTGTCCTCAACCTTCCTAACCTTTGTAACATTAAATTAGTACTTAGTTCACCAAAAATAAACACATTCTATCAAATATTGATTGTTAACTTTATTGTATAACTATACATGTTTAGTTTATAAGATCCTTACTTATATATAAATATATTTTTTTGAAAACCAAATTATATTCGTCAACCAACAGAATCAATACAATCATTCTTCAACAAGGAGCCAATATCAAAAGGAAGATTTCATCTTTAAAATAAAGAGTCATTCTCAATAGAAAAAATAGAAGTCTTCTAACAAAAATAATCTAAATAAACTTGTTTAGCTAACAGATCAGCAACCTTATTACAAAGTCTATTAACGTGAGAGTTTCTTAATAAAAAAAAAATCTATTATAATAAAAAATCCTTACAATGCCAAGATAAGCAATTAGATGCTTAATGTCAACAATATTGTTGAATTCGAAAATGTCTGAAAAGTCATTGACAATAGCATGGACAACACTCAAAGCATCGAACTTCACCAAAATAAGAGATAAAAACGAAATATGCATATATCTCACTACCTTCAACCCATCTCTCAGAACAATACCTTCAAGAGACTTAACCGTTTGATTTCTGAAATTGAACCTCCATCCAACCACCATAGATTGACCTTTCAAATTGCGCACTACCCAGCCAAGCCCCATCAACATTCATCTCCCAAAGCCTTTAGATGAGACACCCAATTAAACTCCATCACAAATTATTGTTAAATACAAAACTAAAACTGGTTAGACAAGTACAAATGGATTCAGACTTTAATGTGATCATGGGGTGATTAAGTTTATTTAATGGTAAATGGTAGCCGTAAAAATGTACTCTTTTTGGACAATAATGGAGGAATCATTTTTCCACCAACCAAATAATAATGATATCAAGATTTACAAGTAATTAATTTAATTTATTATTTTTTTCTTTTAAAAAAAATTTAGATTCAAAGAAAAATATCAACCTTTATCCTAAATTGTTGATATGGGTCCATTTCTACTTCTAACATCACATTTTAACTAATTGGACTTAAAAGTTTATAAATTTTGGACATGTGACCATAATTCTCCCGTTGACTAAATAAAGAAAACATCACGAAATCTTCCAATGAGAGATAATATCTCTATTCCAAGCACCTTGAGTGAAACTTTATTACAAAAAAAAGGTAGTTTAAAATATGAGTATTATATATAACGAGTTTCTTATCTAGTAAAGATATTTTATCATTTGAATCAAGTTACCATACATAGAACATCAGCATACCTTTTGCATCACGTTAGAGTCTGATGGACAGACTTGATTCCACAAAATTATTCAAACTGATTTCAAATTAAATTTAGAATCATTTTATACTGTATAACTTTCAATGTTCTACTCAAACAAAAAGAGGATTTGAGTTTAAAAAAAAAAAAAAAAAAAAAAAAAAAAAAAAAAAATTATCCAACACCAAGTATGGAAGTGTTACAATGAAAATAACTAGTATCAAAACCACATAAACTGGACATGGCAACATTCAACAGATTCCACATTTGAAGTGGGAAATTTACATCAAACCTATTTGCATTGATTTATTATATGGATATTTGAATGTAGAAACCAAAAAAGTACAATAAGAAAATATATATATATATAAAAGTTAGGTAGTTAGATTATCAACACATCATTGAGCCATGTGCAACATTGCTTGGTGGGCAATATTATGGCCCCTGATGTACAAACCAGAACACTGTAACTCAACTCTCAATTTCAACTCCCCACAATCTCTTGTATTTCCCTTAATCAATCCAGCCAAGATAATTCAATTCCCAGCTCATGGCATAATCTCTTAAAAGTCTTAAATAATATTGGTAATAATATAAACGATAATAATCAGAGTTCTCTTTCTTTCCTCCTCTTGTTTCTCTCTATAAACACCCACTTGCTTCTTTCTATTTCTACTCCCCAAAGCTTCCCTTTTTTTCAATCAGAGCCCAAAATCTGAAATGGGTTCTCAATTCAGAGCTTTGTCCTTGATTTTACAACTTATGTGTCTCTTTTTACTTGAAACTGCAAAATCTGAAAGTTTGCATAACATAAGCAATGTGGGAAGTAGCAAGCAAGAAAGTGGATGCAATTTGTTTCAAGGAAAATGGGTTTTTGACCCTTCTTTGCCTCTCTATGAATCTTCAAACTGTTCCTTCATAGACCCTGAATTTAACTGCCAAAAGTATGGCAGACCAGATAGATCCTACCTCCAGTACACTTGGAAACCTGACTTCTGTGATCTTCCAAGGTACTACTACTTAATTTCTTCCTTTTGTTTCCAGTTCCCATTTTAGACATTTCAACAACAATGGGATCGCGGATTCAAACTCGTTCCATCTTGATCATGGATACATTCCACTATTATGCAAATGGTCAAGCTTTCTTCTCTAAGAAAATGTGTTGATTTCTTTGAAGGTTTGATGGGTTGGAGCTTCTGAGGAGGTGGAGTGGGAAGAAGATAATGTTTGTTGGAGATTCACTGAGTCTGAACATGTGGCAGTCCTTGACATGTATGATTCTGGCATCAGCACCAGAAGCCAAAATCTCCATAGTCAGGAGGGAATCACTCTCTACTGTAATTTTCCAGGCAAGTTCTTTTTTTTCCCTTTATCTTTTCCCCAAATTTCCTGATTCAAAATCTTCCACTATACAGCATAATTGTCTGCTTGCCTTTATTCACTTTTCAAAAGCTGTTTTTTGGGTTCTGCTATGCATGGTGTCCTGAAACAGTACAAAATAAATAGTGTAAAATAACATTTCCAATTTTAGTTTCTAATCTAAATTTAAGGTTTCTTCCATTTTGGAGCCTAAATTTTCAAAAGTCCAATTTTAATTGTTTAAAAAAAGAAAATTAAATTGATCCATATATTAAATTTGAAGTCAATATTAATCGAAATTGACTCAATAATGTTTGTTGAGAATCCCACATTGATAAGGTGAGAATATGTCTTAATATTTATAAAATAAGTGGACTACTCCTCTCATTGCAAATTGATTTTAAGATGAATGTTCATACTATCTAATAATGTCAATAATTTTAATGTAATCAAAAACAAAATATGATATAATATTTAAAATTTATAGAGAAAGATGTTAAATAAATTTGTAAAGAAAAATAAACAAAATTATTTTAAAAGGACACTTAAAGTTTTTTTAAAAGTTCCGAGACTGAAATGGAACCAACTTCAAAGTTTAAATACTAAAATTAGACTTTTGAAAGTTTATGAACTAAAATGAAACAAATGTCAAAGTACATAACTAAAATTAAACTTTTGAAAAATCAGGAACCAAAATGATATTTTACTCAAACAAATTATATAAGAAAACCATATGCAAATAACAATAATAATAAACCCCAATAATAACTTCCTATGTGTTGAATAATTTCTAATAATACACCAACCCAATGAAGAAGAGGGACCAATCTGGTGTGTGCAGGAGTATGGAGTAAGCTTGCTTCTTAACAGATCGCCCTACCTTGTGGACGTAGTGAAAGAGAAAGATGGAAGAGTTCTAAAGCTTGATTCCATTAAAGGAGGCAATGTGTGGAAGGGAATGGATGTGCTCATATTCAACTCTTGGCACTGGTGGACCCATAAGCGATCACAAGCGTATGATCAAAATCTCTTTTTTCTTGATCATCCTGATGTGGATCATGATGGTAAAATCTGACGGTTGTGTGTTGTTGATCAGGTGGGATTATGTGCAAATAGGGAATACGGTGAAGAACGATATGGACCGTCTGGATGCATTCTATCAAGGGCTGACCACCTGGGAAAGATGGGTGGAAATGAATGTTGATCCAAATAAAACCAGGGTTATTTTCCAGGGGATCTCCCCCACTCATTATGAGTAAGTAAACCTCAACGGCTGTGATCGCTTCATCTATCAAATTAATTTTCTCTATTCTATAATAATAATATATACTTCATATAAGAAAACAAAAGGAAAATTTTACCTAACAAGGTTAGTAAGAAGTGTGCCTCCCCAACCCTCCCTAGTTGTGATCCGGTTTCTATTGTTGAACTATATTAAACCATCAATCAACCCGGAAGCTTAACCTCGTAAGTTGAGGAGAGTTTAATTATATTAACCAACACTTCCCCTCACTTGTAGGCTTTAAAGATGAAATGACTTGGCAAGAGCTCGAATTCACTCTAACTCACGACTTTCTACTCTGATACCATGTTGAATTATATTACTCTCAATCAATCCATTAGCTTAAGTTCGTGGGTTGGGGAAAATTTAATTATATCAACTATATACCACCAGAAGCTAAAGGAAAATTTTGGTCATTTGCCTATGTATCGCTTAAATACTTTTCCAGCATTTTGACAAGCTCTGAACACTTATGAACATTTTTGTCCACAGAAAAGGCAGCATTTGTCACGTACCCATGTGAGATAGTGTGACATTAATTCCTTCAATAATCGATATCCCTATCATGAAATTCACAGTAAAAATATATTTTCTATTGTAATCTTCTCATAAGTAGTCGGTAGCAAAAATTTCGAAGTATATAAACAAAAAATGAAATTGACATGTAGTTCCAGGACAGAAACTTATTTCAATCGTTTTTTCATCTGCCGACAGAAAATAATGTCCAACACTGGCTATTTAATGCATTGTTTTTCCTTATTTTCTTTTAACTATTTTTTAAATTTTCAGACCAGAAAACTAAATTACCTGCTCAGACAATTATAACTTTGCCTTTTCTTCTCAAGTAGAAAAATTGATGTTCTACGTTTACCAGGGGAAAGGATTGGAACCAACCAAGGAGGAGTTGCAATGGAGAAAGCGTACCTCTCTCGGGGTCACTGTATCCAGCAGGGATGCCACCTGCTGAAGAAATTGTGAAGAGAGTGCTGAGTAGAATAACAAAGCCCGTTTTCTTGCTCGACATCACAACATTGTCGCAACTGCGGAAAGATGCACACCCCTCTACTTACAGCGGCGAGAGCGGAGCAAACGATTGCAGCCACTGGTGCCTTCCCGGTTTGCCCGACACTTGGAACCAGCTTCTCTATGCAGTGTTTACCATGTGAAGGCCAATCGTAAATACTTGCAAGTTCTTTTCGTCTCTGCAATTCCTCAAAGGGAGCGTTAGAAGATATCATAGAATTTCATTCAATTCATTAACCACCTTTAACGGTAATTGGAAGCAAGAAATGTAATGGCATAGCAATTGTACAAAGTATTCGATGATTTTATTTGTTGCAGTTTCAGAAAATTGTTTGGTATTAAACTGGAATAACTTACTACATTGCACATTTCTAAAAGATGGATCCCAATTGAATTTGGGTTTGCCTTTTAGAACAGTTTATATTTTCAAAGACTTTCTTTCAAAACAATTTTTCAAAGACTGTTTATTGGATTAACGCACCTGTCTTCCTGCACAAAGAAATAACGAGACTAAAAATATATATATAAACACAAACATATATACATATAAGAACAGTGGTCGAGTTAAGTAGGATAATCCCAATCGTAAATAATGGTAATGACTAAAGTACCTGACAGATCATTTCATGATCTGGAAATGGGGCCATTCTTTAAATGATTATAGATGTTGAAAACAAAAATATAAGTTCGAAACAGTATATTGAAGGCTAAAGTGAGTTTGATTCAGCAATAATTGTTATGCATAATCGACCCAGAGGTTAGAAGTTCAACACGCCACCCTCAAACGTTATGTCGTACTAAAAAAACAGTATATTGCAGAATGTTGAAATTAAGAAACACTTAAATTGTGCGCTAAACCAAGAAAAGAGATAACCCTGTGGTTCTCGCAGTATCTCCAAGGAAACTGAAAAGTTGAAGAACACATTAAGCTTAGCTAGCTAGCTGTATGGTTACATCATAGATGAATCGGCGCCTCGAGCATGCATTATTTTACACTGTTCTGGTATTCGAAGAGGAATATGAGGCAACAAAAATTAGTAGCCAATGTATACAGCAGCATTTACTATGTAACAGTCATCATTTTTGTCTCCCATTTCTTCTACATACACACCGCTAGAGCATATTAAGCCACCATCGACGACCTCAACATTCAAAATCTTTCCACTGCAGTAAATCAAATAATGGAAAGATTCAATCATCTTTCGAATAGGATAGTTTGGAGCTGATCATTTTCATCAGTGGAAGATTATATTTGTCAATCCAAACCATCTTTCTCGCTAACATGGTATTTCAAAATAACTGGTTCGTGGAGTACTAAATCGAAATGAAGACCAACAGGAAGGCAAGCAAGAGGCTAACCAACTATGATTTGATAATAAAATTTGAAACCCAATCGACGGAGTTAGTTGCTAAACTAATGATCAACTTGTCCTTGGTTGTATTAGTACAGCACAACATCTTAATCTAATTGGCCTTCTTTTATAGCTGAACAGTATTCGTTAACATGGCTTAGCTAGTAGCCTAGTAGTTTCATTTATTCCTTTTTTTATAACTGGGAACTAGAGTTTTGCCCCCATTATATACCGAAGGCACCCACCCCCGTCTTAACGCCAGAATCAAGGAGACAAGAGATTCTACAATCAAGCTCACTCGTAGGTTTTGAACCTGAAACCTTAAAAGAAGCATACCTTGAAATATAAAGGCTCATTCATGCATCTGTATTAATAAAACTAATGAATCTAACCTAAAACTCAAGGTGTAGTTTGACAAAGAAAAAAGGGTGCTCTATGTTTTTCCAAAAAAAAAAAGTCATCCAATCGAAAATAGTTCAACACTCACTATGGGAACACGGATTTGACTTTTTCGATATCTAAGGATTGTTGAAGAGACTGTGGAACTCCAAGTTTGATCTGTAGTTTCATCTCTCCAAATGTAACTCCAGGAATGGAACCTACATTACACGGTCCTTGTCATTAGTCCTCATTAAAACATTAACATATAACAAAAGCAGCAACGCCCATCAACATAAAGTTAATTTGCACAAGCCAGAAGTAACCATATAAATGAAATGAGAATATGAGATTATGATTCGATTATTTTTATATCTGCGAGTGTCGAGGCCAGCTTACACACACCTCGACTATTCTCACGGTACTTTCCGTTTGACCCTAAAACGATTGAAAGTCAAGAAAACCCGTAGACGATCAATCCAGAACATCGCAATAACATGATTATTCTAACCAAATAAAAACACGATCACGATACAAAATATATATCTAAATGAAAGTAACTTAGCCCCGTTTGATAACCATTTTGTTTTTAGTTTTTGGTTTTTGAAATTTAAGCCTACAACTACATTATCATATATTTTTTCTTATTTTGATGCCTACATCTAACCTATATTTTTGGAAACAAAACCAAAATTTCGAGAGAAAAAAAAAGCTTCCAAAAGCTTGTTTTTGTTTTTAAAATTTGGTTGGCATTCGGATAGATTGGAAGAAAGATGAAACACATTGTAGTAAGCTTAAATTTCAAAAACCAAATGGTTATCAAACAGGACCTAACTTATAGGAACTAGAGTGCACGTCTTCAAGTATTACCAACCTAAATAAACAGAAAGGACAGGAACAGCCAGTTAAGGAGAACTCCATGGCTTAAATTCTAATCAGCAATGAATATAAGAGCTTGAAGCTAAATTTAAGCTACCAAGAACGAAGAGCTAAATTCAGGAACTCATATCTCCAGTCAAACATGATCAATTAAGCAGATAATTAAACCACATGAACAAACCTCTACGAAATGCTGGAATCGAATTCGAACATATGGCATCCCTGCAGGCTCGCATTGCAGCTGCCGTAACATCTTGGCTGTGGCAAAAGAAAATCAAATTGTTTTCCTGAAATCAAAACTTGTAGCAAACAAAAAGAGCTGAAAATTCACCCGTGTTGATCGTAGCCAACGCCCATCTCGACGAACAAGAGCTTCATCGGCGGGTCTGTGCCGCTAACAGCTGATGATTTTCCGCCTTGCTCGACCTCCATGGACGACGCAGCTGTAGCTTTGACGAGGCGATGAATTCGAGGGCGTGTGGAAGAGGCGATCAAATTTGCAGATGTTGAAGAATGGTGATTCGAAAAAGGGTAAGAACGAAACCTAGGATCGGTTGCTGAAGGAAATGGCGGATTTAGGACTGTGGAGACTGCCATATGCGTTGCTAAATGCGTAAAAATGCTACGAATCCATGTCTATAGTTGGAAGTAGATTATTGAAGCCTGAAAGTTACCAAAAAAATTAAAAATAAATTAAACATTTTTTTAAAAAAAATTATTTTTAAAATTTTAAAATTTTAATTTTTTAATTTTTTTTGTGGGATTATGAACTTGGGCTGCTAGACTATTACTCTTGTTGGCAAATCAAAAAATATTTAAAACATGATTGATGTGTATCAATGTATGTATCCGCTCAGTTATTACTCTTATTTACAAATCAACAAATTATTTAAATCATGGTTTGATGTCTATATTTCATATACATTATAATTTACTAAATTTTAATTTTGTTGGCAAATCAAAAAATATTTAGTACATATTTCATAAAGTGAGGAAGATTTTCTAATATTTTACAAAAGGAGAAAATACTCAATGAGTTAATGACGCGATAATTATCTTATTTGAAGTTATTTTATTTCAACTCTACAAACACGAATTCGAACCTAAAAATTGATATTTTATTCTCATATTATTTGAGAGTCAAATACCGATTAATATGACCTATCATTTAAAAGAGAATCGTGACATATTTGAAAACTTGAAAAGAAATAAAGAATTACCATGACTGTAATAGAACTCAAATGATAATAGTAAACCAACCATTAATCTTTTTCTTAAAATAAAAACAATTTACTTTTTATTAGATAAATTAAAATTTCATTTCAAAATTACTAGTTATTAAATGAACAAATCAATTTACCTTATCATGTTACAAGAGTGTGATTCCCACCTTTCAAATAATAAGGATAAAATTTCCCAACATTTCCATGTCAAAACTAACATATTTTTATAAAACGTTGCCAACGAAAACATAATGTTTGCTTAAAGATAACTTGTTAATCCACACCAAACTTCGTCAAATATAAATTTATTTGTATAATTTATCATCACTCTTCAGAATATCTATCAATATGTTAATGCAAAATTGCCTGATAAAAATGTCTTAGCTTACCAAATGGGTCGGTAATTGAGTGATTTTATTGTTTGGTTATAAACCAGTTCAATTCTAACGTCACGATTTCAAATTACTGGAATCGATATCCGTAATCCTCCTCCCCAACTTGTACTAAAAAATAAAAATAAAATCTAACCCAACTTATTTTCAGGCTAATCATCACTGAAATTAAGACAGTTCATATTATTTGATGAGGGGTGAAGTTGAATGCATATATTAATGAAGAAAATGGGCTCCCTTCCATTTTTCCAAAATAATAATAAAATAATTAATCTGAGTTGATTTTCCTTTTTAAAATGAATAAATTGAAGTTCCCTCCATCCCAAAACAGGCGCTGCCATTAATAATAATAATAATAATATATTCACAAACAAGATCTTTACAACCAATAAACAGAGCCTCCTCCTCTGAAGCTGAGATTGCTGCAGATTTAACAAGTTGTAGGCTGCCTGCTGCTATGCTGCTGCTGGTTTTGACATGAACTTGCTTTATCTCTCAGCTCTTCAAATGCCCTCATCGTTTCCACGTCGAACCCTCCTGCAAACTGCACATCAAAACAACTTAATCATGGGGCTTAAACTAAGTTATTTGCAATATTTAGGGAGTGTTTAGTCAGACCGATTAGGCTGGGTTATAATAATTCAACCAATGTTTGAGCTGTAATACCCCCTCCAATCACTCTCTTATAATAATTACTCATGTTCAGGATCTAACACAGAAAGGTTGAGAGATCTCTAAGGGTGTGTTTGAGCCCCCGTTTATGTAAATGGTTGGGTTGATTATAATAATCTAACCCATGTTTGCCCCACTGTTTATTATAGTTGGTGGTTACTTAAACCTACGTGCCTGTTTATCTAAATCTACGTGTTCGTCTATCTAAACCTTATATATATTATTTTTGTTACAATAACCAGCCCCTCAAATACCGTTTATCATAACCTCTTTTATAATAACATGTCCCCCAAACACCGTTTATAATAATCCACCATTTATTATAACCCTCCATCTATTATAACCAAATCGGTGCCCCAAACACACTCTAAGCATTTTTAAAATAGGTGAGCTACTGCTCTCATCACTAATTAATTTTAAGATGGATGTCTAAACTATCTAATATGGTGTATCATAGACCATTAAACCTAAATGGGTGGGTATTTGGTCCAATAAAGTAAAATTGAGATCTAACAAAAAGATATTTTTTTGGATAAGACTGACCAATATTTGGTGAACCCAAAAGAACCACCATTTAAAAGGGATGGTGATTGATTTTGAGATAGATGTTTACAACATCTAATAACCCGCATTCCAAACACAAATTATATCATGATTATTGTTAAAATAACCTACGGTCCAAACACGAGTTATCTTGACAGTTATAACTTCTGTTTATAATAATTCAATCGTTGCTCCAAACACAACTTATTGTCAAAGAGAGACGGTCCCTTGAAATAAAGTTTTTAAAAAGGTCATTATGTTGATGAGCCCACGATTTTACCTGATGCACACGGAAGGCAAATCGAACGCCTTGAACAATCAGTTCTTCTTCTTCAGGTCCACCACCGACTGTTTCAAGCTCTGCGGATACTCTCTTCATGTACTTCATTGCTAATTTTACAGAGACAAGCTTGATCTGCAAAACACATTAATTGGTTGACATCGATCAGAAACCGCAGTTCATCAACCGGGTAGCTACCACGTGAACGTATTAAAAAAAACAACACCTAACTTGGCTCCTAGGGGACCATATCTTATTTTGAAGGCAGTCACAATATGTTAAATTACTGTTTCAAACAATGCATTGTTTGAGTTATGAAGTAAATGAATATTCAGTAACAAACAATTCCCAGTGTGCTCATTCTGAAGAAACTAATAAAAAGAATCAAATTTGCAGACAACAACAAGAAGAATCTGATTCTCTTGAGCCCATAATTTTAAAAAACCATAAAGCAGACAAGAAGATGTAGTTCAGAAATCTGGGAATTCCCATGTGCGCGTGCAGGAAAATTAGGCAAAATCTAAACATCCTTTTTGTCATCTTCTTAACGCCATTCTCCATATTTATATTACATTACTCTATAGACTTTGTCAGAGTTATTTCTTTGTCTCTCCAAAACTGATCCACTAAAAGGGACCACCTGCGAGACACGCTTAGCTTAAATAGAATAACTTAATTGTTTACTTAATCGTTGCATTACAAGTCAAGGAAATTATTATTAATAATCAGTCATCTCTTCTTGGATACCCCTTTCCCACCCGCCGAACTAAGCTAGAATTAAACTATAATTGTTTAATTAGACTCTTATGAAAACCGCAATCAACAATCACACAAAAACAGTAAAAACGTAGGAGGACACACATAATTTACGTGGTTCACTAACGATGTGTTAGCTACATTCCCGGACAGAGGAGAGAACGTTTTATTAAAGAGAATGCAAATACAAAGTCCGATCCCCGCTGGCTGACCGAGCAGCGAGACCTCCAACTAAGTAATCGTGGGGTATCTAGAAAGAAGGATGAAATTTACCTGACTTGCTATTCCACTATCGAGAATCCACTCAACTGGAATTTGATATGCTTTGTATCTCTTAGTTGCAGATTCACGCATTCTAGACAAATTGTAAACCCCATGCTCCAACCTGTTGAACAACAAGAACAGAAACTAAGAAATGAAACTAAAAGCAAAGGAGAAAATGAATGAGAAATAGGCATTAGAAAGATCTTGAATACTTTTCTAGCAAAGCTTGCATCTTTTTTAGAGTTGAACCACAGGGCAGGCGCGCATCACAACGAAACGACAATGCTTCGGATTCGAGCTTCTTTAGATCGCAATAGCCAAATGCAGCCTCACGCAGAGCGTCGGCCTTTTTCTCCGGCCACTGGAAGTGTTTGAGCACTGCTCTTTCATCCACCAGATATGAGAGCTCGTCATCCAACCATTTAACAAATGGCACAACGTCTTCAATGTCAGTAAATGAAGCATTTTCAACTTCTTTAATCAAGAACCTTATGAAATCCCCTTGAGTCTCTACATCGGTTTTTATCTGCAAGTATCATGGGAGACTAATCATGAATCATAGTAAAATCAAAACCCCAAGAGAATAATTATTAAAGTAACTTTATTTTATGTAGATGTTAGAGTTGTATGTAAGCAACCCATCATCAAGATGTTGATATTCCTCAAAATCAATCTTTAATTAGCTTCAAAGAAAATTTATTCTCTATGGTAACCTTTTCCCTTAGTTTAATTTTTCACTCTATTACTTTTGTTTTTGTACTTTTTTCTTTTTTGGAAACCGAAAAATCTAACTATACTCCAACTAACCTCCCCGTTCCTAGGCCAGGTACCGAGACACGTCGAAGGAAGGGAGTTCCGGGGTGTAACGAAATGAAGGCAAAGGGTAAATTTGAATTACAAAACTACCAAAAAGGCATGTGAAGGCAAAGGGTAAATTTGAATTACACAACTACCAAAAAGGCATGTGAAGGGGGTAATTGCCAGTCTTAAGATGGAAAAATAATTACATATGCAAAAAGACAATTTGAATATGGAGGGCAGCCCTATGAAAGAAAACCAATTGGGGCATCAAATTAAAACAAACAATGAAGAACCAGTCAATGCTCACTGACAAAAAGCTCAACCTAGTGGCATAATTGTAAATAACACAACTGAAAAACAAAATTAAGTGACAGAGAGTACATGACCGGTGACTTACAGCGAGCAAGTGAGTGGACCGGTTCTCGATTTCTCCGATCATATCACGAGCATTGGCGGTCGACGGCGGTTCAGAAACGCCGGAGCCCGGTTCTCGCCGGGAATCCCTCCGCATTAATGAATGATAGAACTCAACAACCTCCGGAACTCGCCGCACCTTCGCCGGCATCAGCCTCTTACCCTTGGGAGGCGGCGGAGGGGGTGGCGGAGCCGACTTCGAAGGTGGCGGAGGAGGCGGCGGCATTGGTGGCGCTGGAATCGTTGATGATGAAGATAAAGAAGAAGAAGAAGAAGAAGAAGAAGGTATCGGAGGAGGTTTTGGAACCCTAGGTATTCGCGATTTCAGTGTAGATTCGGCGAGTTCTTCAGAGTTATTTCTCGAGTGTGTTTCGAGTTCTTCTTTCTTGGACTCTGGATTTTCAACCTTATGATTTTCTAGGTTAAGAGCAGAATCGGAACATTTGGTTGCTCTTTTCAAGCTTTTGATTAGGTTAGATTTTACAGAAACCTCCATTAATCCCTGAAACCTCTGCGACGCCGAAAGCTCGTCGTTCCCCAAAATAAGCTCCATTCTGGTTCGATCCAACGCCATTTTCTTCATCTCCTCGATTTCACCTTCCATGGCTTTGATTCTCTCATCACTCTCCCTCCTCTGTTCCTCAACACTCTGTTTAACTTCCTCCACCTCAACTCTCAACCGCTCATTCTCCGCCTCCAAGATCAGAATCCGCTTAGACGCTCGTTCAATCTCCGCATCTTTCGCGGAGATTTCGTTCTCAAGCACAGGAACAATGGCGACGGATTCCTTCAACAGCTTGTGCTCCAACAGCTCAGTCTTCAACCGCGCCTCTCTGTCGCGCAACTCCTCCACCATACGGAGGAGCTCCGTCACGTCCGGCGGCCGGGGCTGAACCTGAGCGGAAGAGCGAGGGAAATACACACCAAACGACCGGGAAAACACCGTTTTCTGAGAAAGCTTACCGGAGCTGGGAGACGGCTGCGCCGGTGAGCTTTCGACCTTCCTACTCGCCGGAGACTTCTGCAACCCCATTGCGAGCTTCACCTTCCCAGATACCATTCTCCAAGCTCTCACTCCGTTTCTGGGTTCGGAGTTTTTTTTAATATTTTTTTTTACAATTCTGCAAATTTGGAGTTCGTGAAAATAAAAAATGAAGAAGAAAAAGTGAGTTTGACAGAGAACGTTTGGGGGTTTGGCAATGGCGTCGATCACGAGGAACGGTCGTATTTTCTTTGGATCTTAGTTTTTAAAAGAAAATAAAAATAGGGCGAGTCGCCTCGAGTATGTTTACTACGGTACTCGCTTTATGAGGCTGACAAGTATGTGCGTGATGGAAAGGGAAGGAATCAATGTGTGAAGAGAGGAGACGAGTGAGTTTGTTGGAGTCGAGGGCGCGTGGGATTTGAAGCTCAGACAGTAACAACCGGAGTAGTAAAAAGTTCACACACTACAAAACCCCTTACAACGGTCAGCTCAATAATTTTTCAACAAATTTATCGCGATTTATCGCTACATTTGACTATGTTTATTTTCTGACATATTATATTTATTTAATATTTCTTACGCTTTTAAATTTCTTAGGGCAAGTTTGGTTCGAAGGGATGAGTTAGATTGAGTTAGGATGAGATGGAAAGAGAAGATAAGTTAGAGTAAGTTTATGTTTGATGGGGAGGGAATGAAAGAAAAGTGATAATAAATTTATATTCGATGTGAGGTAAAATGAAGTGTTTGATATATGGATGACCTATAAGTCCATGAGCCAAACATGTAAAAGTTGATTTTCTCTTCATTTCCCAACTCTTTCTCATGGGCCAAACATGTCATTATATCAATTCGACGGATTATAAACACATATTAGACTATTCATAGTAAGTGACGTAGTTGGTTATTATTTGCTGTTTATTTATTTTGATTTTAAAGTCATGAATTTGAATCTGAAAATTGGTATTTGGTTTGTTTTTTCCAACTTTACAAAAAAAAAAATATATATATATATATATATTAGAGTGATTAAGCTATTATTTTTTAACCTTTTGAATAAAATGAGAATTAAATACTGATTTAAAATATTAAATTTGTGATTATAGAATTTAATTGGATTATAATAAATTGATTACCAGAATACTCTACATTTTTTATAAATACAAATTAAAAGAATGATCATCTACTTTTAAATAATATAAGAATAAAATATCAATTTCTGGAATCAAACTAACACTCCACTAACTACTTGTCCATTAACCTTTTCGGTAAACTATTATTTTTGTAGATCAACATTTTTTTTTTTGTTAATCTGTTGTTATTAAATTTTGGTTCTATATACCTCTAACCCCATAAATTTTGGTGCTAATTTATTTGACGATTTACCAAATAATTTTTCTGATTCTCTTAGCCTTTTAAAAGTTTGTTAAATTAATGGGAACAACAAAATAAAGATAAAGAAAAAGGCAAATCATTGTGTTCAATTCACATAAGTCTTAGCTTCTTCTTTTTATTAGTTATGGTAACGTGCCTTGTTATTAAATAATTAATCATTGCCAATTAAAACCCTTCCACTGGTTATTTACTTAAGCTGTTTAAGATTTTTTTTTTTTTTTTTTTTTTTTTTCATTCTTAACCTAGCCATGTTTTACTTTTGAAATGAAAGAAGAATAAAAACTCTACAAATTAATAAAAATGAAAAAAAAAAAAAAAAAAAAAAAGTATCTCGAATTTTTAAGATTAAATGAAAAAAAACTTTCTTCTAAAATTGTATATGATATTAAATCAATGCTCTATTAAACAATTACATCAAATCTAATGAATTTCTCGTAATAAAGAAAATATTTTAATTATCTAGTACAATGAAGGTGAGAATAGGGATTTACATCTCACTTTAAATGAAATTAATTACTTTTAAATTAGGCTCATTTTTAATAAAAATATTTATTATTTCTATGTCAACTACTAATTAAAATAGGGAATTTGCGTTGTATAGCAATTTTCCTACTCTGCATTAGAATTATAGCAACTTTTTAAAAATATTGCAAATATA
>JBBMEF010000025.1:1473646-1498519 GCA_037832685.1 Sicyos baderoa
ATAATTATTATTATTTGAAATTGTTATTAATTTGTTTTAAAATAATAAAATGCAGATTTTAAAATTGGTTATTTTTTCACGATGAATTTTTTTTGAACAAACCATTATAATTTAAAAAAAAAAATCTCTTAATGCATAATTATAAAAGAGTAAAACTTCCCTACAATAGTCTTACCTTCCGAGTATGTGGCACTATTGGGTGCCACATAAATTTCTTTTATTAAAGAGTTTATTGAAAAGTAGTGATTTTTTTTACTACACTTTTTATTAGTATTTATTTAATAAAATTTTATTTGCTTTTTTAAGTGATTTTTTCCTCACCTCACCTAAGCTATGATAATTTACAAAATTTTTGTAAATTGCCTTATATTAGTCCTTATTTCATATATATACTATTTTATTTTTTCAAAATTGAAATTTTAAAGTTCAAAATGAATTTTAAACAACTTAAATAAAATATTTAAAAAATTATCATTTAATTTATATTTTTCACAAAATTTAATTATTAATTTTTATATTTTTATGATATAAATTTTTTTATTTAGAGTGTATAATTATAAGAATTTTTTTAAAAATGATCGATACAAAACAAAAAATTTACCCTCTTTTTATAAATAGTTTCAAATCTACCTCTTTTTTACTATTGGTTTTAAAAAGTACCCCCATTTTCCAATTTCCCCCACGACATATCGTTGACCCTACGACATTTAGATATTCAAAAAATTCATAGAAAATTAATTGTTTAATGGTCACTATGGATTGAATCCATTCATCTTTAATACCTGAAGACCTGAATCCATTCATCTTTAATACATGAAGACCTTATTAAGTCACTCGAGGATAGTGAATCAAATTTTAGTTTTTTAAAGGTGGAGTTTTAACTTTTTTAAAATCATAAAATTTAAACTCCTCCAGCCAAATTTATTTATTATTTTTTTTGTTTTTTGAGATTACAACAATTGAGAGTGAGAGACTCAAACTCAAATTCTCTAAAGAGGTAGGTGAGCATTATTGGCAGTTGAACTATTAGTCGCCCTTCCAAATATTTATAATCGTTGATAAAGATTTATGATTTAATTTTGAGCTTTTTTGAAAGAGGGAAATAAAAGAGTAACGCACTTGCAATGGAGGAGGATGCACAAAGGTTGTTGAACCATTCCAATTGAACGGCGAGAGAGTAATTGGTGGGTACACCAAAAAACCCATTTTGTTGTAGAAACGACGCATTCAACGCCGTAGCTCCCGCAACTGCGAAATTCAGCCCCTTCTCCAAATCCTCCACGCCGCCAGTCCCTTCCAGATACGGCTGAAGCAGTGGAACCCCCACGGATTCCGCTGCACCAAAATTACACACACAAACATACTATTAGAAATCGATAATGAGAAGAGTAGTCGCTCTCTCTTACCAATAAATTCTCCACTAATCTTAATCTTTTATTTCATCGGTTTCATTTTATTAAACTTAATATCATTTAGGCTTTATGAACTTTGATACTGTATTAAAAACTATCTACTTTTTCAACGTGGGAATAATAGTGAGATTAGAGATTTTCATTTTTCTACTCAAAAAATCCTCAATTACGCTGTGAATGGGAGAGTGAGTGGTGTTGAAAAATTGTAAGACAATTGTGAGATTCTAACATGCTCTTCAAAATGGTACCTTTTTTGAGCTCAACGATCTTGAATCGGATTTCAATTTTATTTTAATTAAACTGATACCAGTTTGAGCTTTATTTAATACCATATTAAACAATACGAGAGTTCACCTCAAGACTACAAAATTAGTAAATACATCTCCATGTGGGATTCCAACAAACACAACACAGAGAGTAAATAAATCAAACCAAACCAAACCAAAGAGACGAAAACGAACCGATAAAGTCAATGATGAGACGGCCGTCGGAGAAGCGGCCGGTCGGGCGATGGAAGAAGGTTTCTCCATAAGGGGAAAAGCAAGATTTGGCAGGGTCATCAGAAGAACATGTGTTGAGGAGGTTGCCGGTGTCGGAAAGGGAATCGCCGAAGTTGAAAATGGAACTGAAACATGCTGCTGATGAGCCCGAAATCAGTGCCTCAAAAAACATCATCAAACATAACATCGAACAACAATTCGACCAACCCATGAAAACAACAAGCACACACAAATCTCTGCTTTCTGTTTCAGAAAAGAAAAAAGTTTTTATTTTTTGGGTTGATTTTGGATTGTGGAAGGTCACCAATCATATTCTATTTCTTATATCAAAAAAAATAATAAAAAAATTGTGGGTGGTTGAGTGGGTACAACACATTGGCAACGTTTATTTTATAAGATTACAAAATTCGTAGGCTGTACATCTTATGATTTCTCCAACATCTCCAAATAAATTATTCTTCATACACTTCACGTTCTCCAAATATTTTATTCATAAGATTTAGAAAAAGTTAAAATTTAATTGTCGCAAAAAAAAAAAGTTAAAATTTAATTATATAATTTTAAAATTATAATTTATTAGTTTATAGTTTTTTTTGAAAAAGTGACTTATTAAATAAAAATAGGGGATTTTGCATGTATAGCAAAAAAAATGGTAAAATATTTTCGTCTATAACACAAAATCAAAACTAATTCATTTATGGCAGAAAATCTAAATTCAATTCTATCACTCGTTGATTTCTACTAGTGGTAGAATTCAATCCATGATATACTTATTCTATCATTGCTTGAATTTTCTACCAGTGATAGAACTCCAAATTAAGTTCTATCAATAGTAAAATTCAATGAATGATATAAATTAATCTGCTATAAATGAATTATTTTAGAAATTGTGTTATAAATATAATATAAGAGGTAGAATGTGCTACTAATGGTAAATTCTCATAAAAATGTCTATCACATCATCTTCACATACTTGATTTTTTTTAGTACAATCTTCACATACTTAATTTGTCATCTATTATAAACTATATATATTATTTTAATTTTAATTTTAATTTGTTCTAAATTATATAATTAAATTCTAATTTTTAAAACACCATACTACTCTAGTTTTCTTTATAAATTACCATAAACCTAACATTAAAAATTCTAAAAATAAACTAACTAACTTTTCTAAACACCTCGTTTAAGTTCTCTAAATTTATTCACTATATCTCGTTTAAAAAATATATATATATCGAAAGTACTTATTTTTTTATTTTTTAAATGTAAACTCCAAAACAATACCATGGCCAAAAAAAGCCTAACTTCCAATATAATGAGATATCAAAAAAAAAAAAAAGAAAAAAAAAAAGCATGGAGTGGGGTGAGACATTGCTTTTAGTAACTATTTTTTATGGGCATTGTAAAATGCTAATATATTCTCCACACACAAAATATTTTGTAGTCTATTGATTTCTTCATTTAGATTAGGTGACTAATCACATCCTTTGTAGTCTATTGATTTCTTTTAGATTAGGTGACTAATCACATCCTAATAACGGTTGGTGAAAACGATACATATACAACGCAATATGAATGAAAATCTCTGCTATATTTATTCTCTTCATTCACCATTTGATGTTACTCAACAACCAACTTATTGAGGATTTGGAGGGCGACCGTTGGCAGAAGCCACACGAGAGCCCCATTCGAGCAGCTCTTTGCTCGTATCATCTTTGTGAACCAAAACCTCGATGAAACATAAAGATTCTTTGTGTTCATCGCTCGCCGTCGCAATCGCTTCTACTAGTTCTTGCTCTGTTCGTACCTATCGATCGAACAAAAGCCGAATTAACCACTAAATTCAAAAGCTTGAACAAATATGATGAGATGATTAGAAGGGAGTTGAGAAATTTGGGGTAACCTTGGCAGTCCAGCATTTTCCTTGACCATTGTGGATGGCATCAACCAGTCCAGTATAGTTCCAGTTCTTGATAACATTGTATGGACCATCATGAATTTCAACTTCTATGGTATATCCTCCATTGTTGATCAGGAAGATGATGGTCCTTTGCCCACATCTTATCATTGTTGAAATATCTTGAGCCGTTACCTGAAATATGCTTTAGCTATGTTTAGTTTACGAGTTTATGATTTGTTAGGGCGTGTTTGGATAGAGGGATAGTAGTTATGATGGGTTTGGGGAGTTAAGAAATTTGGAGAAGATAAAATCTTGTTTAAATTGATAGATTATGAATAGTTGTAACAGAAAACTCTCATTTAGATGGAGTGGTTATGAATAGTTGAAGTAGAAGTGATATTGTACGTTTCCTGTCAAACGTGGAGTTGGGCCACCCCTACCCATGGCCATCTCCTCGTAAACCCCTCTATCCAAAAACTTCAATAAAATAAATCTAGTTCAAAAAACTGTTGAAAAGGTAACCAACAAAAGAACTTTAAGAAATAAAAATGTTATAAATTGAATTTATGGTGGTCACCTACTTAGAAATGAATTTCTATGTTGCAGGGTCGAGCGATATCATATCAAAATAATTAAGGTGTACGTAAGGTGGTCCAGTTGAAAAGGTTGAATTTTGAGATATACAAATCAAACTAAGCACAAACCTGGAAACTCCCATCACCAATGCAGGCGATTATACGCTTATCCCTATTGGCCTGAGCATATCCCAAAGTGGCACCAACAGACCATCCAATAGATCCATATTGCATCTGGAATTCATACCTGAAAACAACACCACACAAATGAATTACAACTCTGCAACTAAAAAACAAAGCTTTACAAACAAACAAACCCGCAATTCTCAGGAAGGCGAAGCTTCTGACAATTGAACCATGAATCACCAGTTTCAGCAATTACCGCAGTGTCACCGGCCAACATATTCTATCGAAAAGTACAAAAATAAAATCAGTATCGTCAAGAAATTGGAGACTTTCGAACTCATGGTCTCTTGGTTCATGGACAAACACTTATATCACTAAACTATTACTTTTGGTTGGCAAAGTTTCAAACTTCAAAACCTATGGCTTACCTGAATATGTTTGAACAAAACATTGACTCGTAAAGGTTCGTCCTTTACGTAGTTGAGAGGGATACCGGGAGGGACATAAATTCGGCGATGATTCTCAAGAGCAGTAGTGTTTTTCTTCAACCTTTTAGCCAATGCAGTTAGAAAATCAGCCATGAAAACCCAGCCAAAAGATGGGCCATTGCCAATGGTAACTCTGTTCACATTCACAATCACAGCCTTCTCCTTTTTGACAAGGAGAGAGTACCCTACAGAGCTGTAGTCATTGAAAATAGGACCAACAAAAACATAAGCATCAGCTGATTCAACTATCTCCCCACAGAAGCTGGTGCTCACAGCGCCCCAATACGTCCCAATGAACTGTGGATGGTGCTCCGGCACCAACCCTTTCCCGGATGGCATAATTGCGATCGGATATCCGCTTGCGTCGGCAAGCTCGACGAAGGCCCGTTGTGCCTTTGCCACTCTTAGCTTGGGACCCCCCACGATCACTGGCTTCACTGCATTGTTTAGAAAATTTGCAGTTGCTTCAACTGCTGCTTCCAACCCCCATTGGTTGCTTACTCTACAAGTGGTAACAGATACATAATCTTATGTCAGTTAATACCAATTCAAATTTAATATGTAGCATGAGGGATGTAAGAGGAATTTTTTGGGCTAACAACTTTTGACTTGGTCGATCCGTCCAACCCTACGTATTAGAGTTATCCAAGTCAACCCAACCCAATCCATGTATTTTCGATTGGGTTGGGTTATCGGGTTCTATTTATCTCATCTTTTCCTTCAAAACCTCACTTAGAATTCCTAAATATGTAAAAAAAATATAAAAAAATTGCATGATATTAAACTCGAACCAAAGATATCTATCTCATCAATACACGCTCCCAACTAATGCATTCTTAGTTCAAATTGAATTGAGTTGAACGAGCAAAAAAGTTGCCAACTCAACACAATTCTTGCAGTTTGGGTTGGATAGTCTGAGTTGTTCATCTTTTGTACACCCCTATGTAGCATCCAATTCAAAACTATAAAAAAATGATTAAGTTGGATATGTCACATTCATAAGGAATGGAGATAAATGAAGACAAATTATCTTACTTAGGAGCAAGAAAGAAGGGAACTGGATCTCTAGCAAAAGTAGGATGAGGGATTCCAGGAAGATTGCAACTTATACTGATATAAACTGGTTTGCTCTCCTTCAAAGCAGTTGAAATAGCAGTGTCTATCAGCTCATGTGCATCATCTAAATCATTCACAATTGCCTGCCAAATTACCAATTCATAGATAGTTTAATGCTTGAATTGAAGTTTAATCAGCTTCCTAAGTAAAACCCATGAACAGTATTGAGATATGCCTCTTAAAAGTTTGATGCCCCACGTTTACTTAGTCGGGGATGTAGCCGAGCCTAGCCTAAACGAAATATGTAATTGGGTTTATGATTTCGTATTTAGAATTTTATGTATTTGGACCTATTTTGTACTTTATAAATTCTCTTAAAACAGATTTGCATTAAAATCATAAAATCAGAGAATTACCTGATAACAAGTGACAGTTTGAAAGCATTGAAGCTCTTGAGTGAAATCAGGTAGGCCAATTGTATGATGCAAGATCCTATTAGTACCATAATCATTAGAATTAGGGCCACCCGCAATGCAAATCACAGGCAAATTCTCACTATAAGCACCAGCAATAGCGTTCAACACACTAAGCCCACCCACGGTGAAAGTGACCACACAAGCCCCCACGCCCTTGGCTCGAGCATAGCCGTCAGCCGCGTAGCCGGCATTGAGCTCGTTGCAGCACCCGATCAAGCTGAGTCCAGGCTCCGAGATCAAGTGATCCAAAAGGGTCAAATTGAAATCCCCAGGAACAGAGAACACATCTTTGACTCCAATCTCGACGAGCCGCCGAGCCAGGTGGCCGCCGAGCGTGCCCGTTGAGCCACTGGGAGCCACCGGCTGAGCCGCTGAGCCAATTGAGTTAGCAGAATCCATGTGAAGTGAAAGTTAAGGTTTAAAGGTCTGGTTTTTTTTTGAGGTTTCCATTTGTGGGGTTTTGGAGTTCTAATTATAGGATTGTTGGGGAATGAGGAAAGTGTGAAACTTTTGAGATGGGTTTTTGAAACTATGGGCGTTGGAAATATTTTTAAATTGTAAAAGTGAATATTCATCATCATTTGTCGTTGTGTAGAACTAAAAAGGCAGCCACTTTGCAAACGGTGGACTATTCTTTTTTAAATGTTGAAACCATGACCAGTGACAACTTGTTTGTCAGCAATTGTGGTTTTGGTTTAGAATATTTAAAAATAGAATGATCTTGGACTAATCTGGGGCAGGTCAACCTAATTATTCCTCTTGATCTCTTTTTAGTGAAAATACAATCTTTCCATAGTAGATACTCCTATACTTTATCACACAAATAACTAGTAGCGTGTTGATTTAGTTGTAATCTAATCTAATTCAACTTCATGTTTACGGTCACGATCACGGTTCTCTGAAGATATTTTGCTCCTGTATTTGACTGTTTTTGTCACGAGGTTTGACCATGCTTTAAAAATCAAATGTGATGCTGCTGTTTTTGACGACTAGCATAAGAATTTCTTCTTTGTTTCTATCTTTCTAATTGATTATTCTATCTACAGGGTGCCATTGGCAGATGCATGTGGCTTATCTCATGTCAACTTCGACTATATAATGATCTTTTGTCAAGGAATTAGGCTTCTCGATGGTCAGAAATGGGATGGTCTTTACATATCCAATTTTGTTTAGGTTTTCGAACAACCATTCTAAATAAATAATTGTGGCGCGGTGTATTGAATTCGAAAGCTAGATTCAACCTTTCTCTATTTTGACATTTTTCTATGGCTTAAACTTTATAATTTTATATAAATTTGACATTTTCAAAATATTCTTAAGATGTATGTGAGTAAGGACATAACATACTAAAATAATTTGTATTGATATATAAGAACAAGTCTTCACTCTTAGAAATAGTCAATAATACAAATAAATAACGAGATCATATCTTAAAGAATTCAAAAAAATGATGTGATAGAAAGAGATTGAATCCAAATTAAGAATGATAATTCAAATCCTAAGTTTAGAGAATTACACTAACCTTCCATTTGGAATTGGCCCATAAATTAGGCCAAGTAAAAGAAGAAATGGACAATGTTGATGGTATTTTACTTTAGTGGCAGATTGTTCAATAATTGACTAAATAACAAAAGTCCATGAACCAACAATGGAGCCAGATTGCACTAAAAAGACATACCCAAAATGGTGGGAATTCCCATCAATGTTAATGAAACAGTAAATTTTCCATTACAAGTCAAATCAAATCGAAATCACTTTGTAGACAATACACCAAAAACTGTTGAGCAACAGAAGAAGCGATAAAACAAGAAAGTCAATTCCATTTCCAACCCAGTTTTCATAATATTATTATGTTCACAATTTACACAAGAAAGTTAGCAATTGAAAAAAGTTGGATTTTTTATACACACAATAAAATAATCAAACCACTTTCATTTAGGCATTTTAGTTATCTTGTGGGATATTCAATAACCCATTTGAAAGATGAGACCAAAGATTTATCTTTTCGGCGATTCCATTACAGAATTTTCTTTTGCTGATGGAGGCTGGGGAGCTGCTCTAGCCCATCATTTCTCTCGAAGGGTATTGATTTTTTTTTTCCCATAATTTTTACACAATTCTGATTCGAAATCTGTGAGATTTTGGGTTTTTTTTTTCTTCAATGTTCTTAGGTTGATGTGGTGAATAGAGGATATAGTGGCTACAATACGAGATGGGCGGTTAAGGTGATTGAACGAGTGTTTCCGGCGGCGGAAGAACAGGGCGGCGCCGCCGGTCCGCCGCTTGCTGCGACGGTGTTCTTTGGAGCTAATGATGCTTGTCTTTCGGATGGATATGCTGCCTTCCAACATGTGCCTCTTGATGAATACAAGGAGAACCTCTTTTCAATTGTCTCCTTTTTTAAGGTATGCCCTTTCACAGGACTGTTATTTCCCATTGCTTTAGCTAAGGATCTGTGTGAAAATGGAGTATAACCTTACATCACCAAAGTTTTGGGTTTATTTTGTATTGGAATTTGAACCTCGGTTAAGCATCATGGACCGGTTTAGAGGTGATATGAGTTCAATCCATGAGGCCACGAGTTTCCTTGACATTCAAATGTTATAGAGTTAAGCTATTAGAATAGTCTAGTCAGAACAATCGCATATATAAAAAAAAAAAAGGATTTTGAACATCGGTTATAGGTGGAGAAAATTTGAATGCATAAGGCATGACCTAGGACAATATCTTTATTAGCATGACTTGTTAGGTTGATTCTGAAAATGTGTGGTATTCTAGTATATCTATATTGTCTAAAGAAAACTAGCATTTTCAACTCAGTTTTTTGGGGAAGACACCCTTTTTTGGCATGAAAAATGAGGATTGGTTTGAACTAGGTTTTGTTTTGATGGTTAGGAAACTCTTTAGTTGGATTCTCTCACTGTAATGTTTTGGCAAAGTAAATGTCTGTTTTTCTTATATATGGTGAGTGTTCGGACCAGCTTACGCACACTTTGATTATTCTCATTTGCTTGTCAAGGAAACTCGTAAGAATTTAATTTCTAGATAAATGTTTATCACGAATTGAACTTATAACTTCTTAGATCCACGACCCTTTTTGACCAATAACAATAAGTGTGTGATGGTTTAAAGTATGCTTTGCAAGAAAAATTTGCTCGAAAAGTCGCTTTACCTTTATCCTGAGGTAACTTTTTGTTATTTGCAGTGAAGTTAGTGGCTGTGGTGCCTACATGTTTTATTGACAAACAAAACAAAACACAATGATTTTATGCATTTTACTTCTCTGTTTTACTATTCAAAATATAGAATCTGAATTTGGTTCTATTGGATTTGCAGACGAAATGGCCTGCAACTCGCATTCTGCTTATAACTCCTCCTCCTATTTATGAAGAAGGGCGCCTTAAGTATGCTTATTTCTCGCTTTAGCTCCAATTATATTGAGAAATCCCATAAACTTTTGATCGTTAAAAATGAAAACAATCACTGCAGAAACGCTTACATGGAAAATCCATTAAATGAGCCTGAGAGGACTAACAATGCAGCTGGTGATTATGCCAAGGCTTGCATTTCTGTTGCTGCAGAATGTGGGGTTTCTGTGATTGATATCTGGACTAAGATGCAGCGAGTTCCCGGCTGGGAAACGACCTGTTTAAGGTACTCTTCCATGTCCACTCTTTTGTTTGCTTGGTTGAACTATGATGAACTATAGATTTGCATGGAATTTACAAGATGATGAATTATTTCAGGAATAACTCCCTGTCTTTGGTGGACATTATGGCCTGTCAAAACTTCTATTTTCTAACAATTTTACTCTCTATGATGTTTAGTATCTAGCACTAAATTGAAGAGGCTACCCTGGTAGTCAAAATGGCCTTAACAAACTAAATATGTTATGAGTTCAATCTATGATCGTCACCTATCTAGAAATTAATTTCCAATAAGTTTTCTTGACATCTAATATTGAAGGGTCAAATGCTATGTCCAGTTAGAATAGTCGTGGTGTGTCTAAGCTGACCCAAATACTCATGAATATAAAATATACAAAAGGTTGCTATTATATCAATAGCTTAGACAAAACAAAAAAGGGACATAGTTAAAGATACATTTTTTACTTGTCCTTGGTCCTTTTCAAGTTAAACTCTTTGAAACAAATCAAATGAAAAATAACTTAAAAAAACTCACATATCCAGATGAGAAACTTATGAGAGAGAATTTTGGATTAAAAAGCATCTAGATTTCATGGAAGTAAAAGAAAAACTTATGAGAAACTTTCCACTCCTTGCTCTTTAAAATCTGCATCTGATCTGTTCATCTGCTTGCAGTGATGGGCTGCACCTGGCTCGAAACGGCAACCAGATCGTGTTCGAGGAAGTCGTCCAGAAGCTGGAAGAAGAAGGGTTGAGTCCAGAAACTCTGCCTGCTGATCTTCCACTTCTCTCAGAAATAGACTTTAATGATCCTCTCAAAGCTTTTGAAAAATGATGATATGTAATAATCTTCACTGATGCTGCTCATACTAATTTGTTAGCTCAAACTGAGGATGTCATTGAAGATGGACTGCTAATTATTCACAACCTATTAGGTTCAAGAATGAGTTTGACATTTGTTTACATTGAATTAATAATGGTTCATGTTAGAGTTTGATTTCATTCTTTCAAAACCTTAATTTAGGTCATTTAACACTGTGTTTGGGGCAGTAGGTAAACAGTTGGTTATAATAAAGTTGGGTTATTAAAAACCATGTTTGGAGTGCATATTATTATAATAGGAGTAATGATAAGTTGGGTTTAAAGTGCATGTTATTATAATATTGTTATAATAAAAAGTATTTGAAGTGCATGTTATTAATATTATAATAGAAAAGAGAATGATTAATTTCAAAAGTGGGATTAAATGTAGATTGGATTATAATAATCCAATCGTGTTTGCTTAAGCAGCCCCACAACCTAAATGAATGAACGAACTCAATTATCTACGTAAATTGGCTGTTGATAGAAATTAAAGTTGGATGGATAATTGGTATTATTAGTTTTGTATTAATTAAATAAGACAAAGAAATGTTAATAATTGTTGGAGATACTTATCTCGTGGCAATTGTCCCACATTGAAAATGTAAGGATTCTACAACTCATTTATAAGAGATATGAAATACTCCATTTATTACTAATTTGTTTTGAGGTTGAACTTTCATATTTAGAAAATATCGAGTATCTCCAACAATAATAGTTCATTGAGTAATAGGTGTTAAACACCCGCCCAATATTTTGAGGTTCTAATAATTATTATATTCATTTCAATTCATTTTTTTAAACATACAACTCTAACTATCATCATGCATTCTACTCATCCAAACTTTTCGCAAACCATAATCTACATCCTAAATATAAATAATGATAATCATATAACTATACAAAGAATGATAATTGAGTTACAACCAATCATAATCAACTAATAATTATCATGGAGTGGCTCAATTGGTCAAATTGGGCTTGGAGTGCATAAGTGTATGAGTTTAAATCCGCCACCTACCTAGGAATTAATTTCCTACGAATTTCCTTGACATCGAAATATTGTAGGGTCAAACGGTATGTCTCGTGACATTAGTCGAGGTGCCCGCAAATTGGGCCTGAGAGCACAAATATAAAAAAAAAAAATAAAAAAAAAATAAATCATGATCAACGAATAATTTTCTAATTTGAAATATTTCCATGTATTATAAAATAATTAAAACTGTTTTAGAAAACATTGTGTAATAATAATAAATAATAATAATAATAATAATAATAATAATAATAATAAATAAAAGAAGGGTTTAGAATGAAATCTATCCTCTCTTATCCGGAAGCTAAGAAAGCAATAGAAACCATTTATTGAAGGAATCAGGTTTCATAGCTGAAAGAAAGTCTCGGCCATGGCGCTCGCTCTTGGAGGAGGATCTTCCTCAACCGCGATCTTAGCTTCTCGATCCCTCTCTTCGCCTACTCGTTTCCTTCCTCTTCAATCTCTATCCTCACCTGGTACATACATACATACATTTCAATTTCCTCTTTCACTTTTTCCTTTTTCATCGAGCTCCTAATTCTGCAGGCAACAAGTCTTTTGGGAGTATTAGGGTTCAAGGCAACACCAAGAAGACCAACAAGGGAAGGCCTCTGGTTCAGTGTAATGTCGCCACTGAAGTCAACACTGTTCAGCAGGTTTCTTACTTCCTGAACTTAGTATACAACCTTAGCTTCATTATTTGTTCATTGGGTTGTTGTGAATATGAGAGTCTCAATGTTTATATGGGATGATTTTCAGTTTCTTCTATTATAACAACTCCTCTCATACTCCATTGCTTTTCAAATAAAATCTCATATTATCTAATATGGAATCATAACTTATTAATCTCAAAAATGGAGAAACTATTTTAAGGGGACATGTTGAGGATCTCACATTATTACAAAGGTGGGGAGGCCTCACAACCTATGTAAGATTATAGGCTACTCTTTTCATAGCTAATTGATTTTGAGATGAAATCTCATGTTATTGAATATAAACAATTCTTTTACGGTTTCTTTAGAATAAGAAATAAAAGGATGAAGAGAATCTACTTGTGAAAAAAAAGAATGTATAAAAAAAAAAAGTATAAAACCATTGGATTTGTTTCAAGATCAGATGACTAAATAGTATATTTGTGGCTTTTTCAGGCCGCGAATATCTCTAAAGAGAGTCAGAGGCCTGTTTATCCATTTGCTGCTATAGTAGGGCAGGATGAGATGAAACTATGCCTTCTTCTGAACGTTATTGACCCAAAAATTGGAGGTGTCATGATCATGGGTGATAGAGGAACAGGAAAATCCACCACTGTTAGGTCTCTGGTTGATCTGCTTCCTGAAATCAAAGTTGTATTTGGGGATCCCTACAACTCTGATCCTCAGGACCCTGAATCAATGGGCATTGAAGTGAGGGAAAGTCTGGGGAAAGGAGAGCAGCTTTCAGTGGTGATGACCAAAATCAACATGGTTGATCTGCCATTGGGTGCCACTGAAGACAGGGTTTGTGGGACCATTGACATTGAAAAGGCACTTACTGAAGGTGTGAAGGCATTTGAGCCAGGCCTCCTTGCTAAAGCTAATAGAGGTATTCTCTATGTGGATGAAGTAAATCTTTTGGATGATCATTTAGTTGATGTCCTACTGGATTCTGCTGCCTCTGGTTGGAACACAGTTGAGAGAGAAGGTATTTCCATTTCCCATCCCGCCCGATTCATTTTGATCGGTTCGGGAAATCCAGAAGAAGGGGAGCTTAGGCCACAGCTGCTCGACCGATTTGGAATGCACGCCCAAGTTGGTACGGTAAGGGATGCTGAGTTGAGAGTGAAGATTGTAGAGGAGAGGGGCCGGTTTGACCAGAATCCCAAGGAGTTCCGTAAAAGTTACGACGAGGAGCAAGAAAAGTTGCAGCAACAAATCTCCTCAGCTAGAAGCTCTCTTTCTTCTGTGCAGATAGATCGTGAACTGAAGGTGAAAATCTCCAAGGTTTGCTCCGAGTTGAACGTTGATGGATTGAGAGGCGATATAGTGACAAATAGAGCTGCAAAAGCTCTTGCAGCTCTAAAGGGAAGGGATACAGTAGCTGTTGAAGACATAGCCACCGTCATTCCCAACTGCTTAAGACATCGTCTTAGAAAAGATCCACTGGAGTCTATTGATTCTGGTTTACTTGTCATTGAGAAATTTTATGAGGTATTTAACTGAAGGAAGGTTATACAAATGGCCTCGTCCATCTCTGCAACTCTTTTTGTAGTCGTAACGAATTGACGCTTTCGTGCTTTTTGTAGTATTTGTTTTTCCCATTTATATGAGCAGAATTTTAAAGATTGGAAGATAGCTATGATATCTGCTGCTGTAAAACGGGGTCAAATTTTAAAGATTGGAAGTAATCCTATCATTCATTTACGTGGTTCCATTTTGATTCTATAGTAATGGTATAACGAATGTCGTTCTGTGTATTGCCTACAAGAAAATGCATCCTATCATGGCAATCTCAAGCTACCAAATAATTTCAAAATCAATAACAATAACACTGTTTGTATACATTATAACTTAAAAAATACTGTCATTCTTTTTCTTTAAAATATACATAGCAGGATCTCCTGGGGAAGTCATGCCAACAATACATTACCTTACACCACTCAATGAACAAACATCATCAGAAATGACATACAGAAATCAAATGGTTTCTACATTTCTATTCATTTAATCTTTCTTTGATGAAAATATGAACACATTTTGCATTCTATAAATGGCATAGATCAGATCAGTCAAGCCACTGTTTCTTCTTTCTTGGTGCTTTTCTTGACACCCTTTTCTTCTGTAGCAAGTTTCTCAGTTTTCTCAGCTGATGCTGGATACGATAACCTCCGAGCCTTGGGAGTTGATTTCCCATTAGGAGATGGAGGTTTAACCAAAACTCGTGCTTTCGGAGATGGCGATTTTTTCTTACTGACTTTGCTTGGTTGTCTAGTTGTAGATTTGTTTGGACTAACCAACTGAGATGGTAACCGGGTTTCCCATGGACGAGCAGCAATCCATCGCTCTTTCCAGCTCCAACCCCAATCAGCTTTGCCAAGTTCATCTTTACCCAACCCATACATCTCACTGGAGTTGGCTCTCCACTGTAATTTTAGGGGATTTTTAAATGGAAATGTGGGGCATCATGATGAATAAAATAGTTTACGTTTCGTTAAAATACCATTTTGGTCTCTAGATTTTGAGGTTGGTATTGGTCCTTGGACTTTCAAATGTCCAATTTTAGTCTATCACTTTGAAGTTTGTTCTGTTTTGAACTCTAGACTTTCAAATGCCTAATTTTGGTTCATGAACTTACAAAAATGTTCAAATTTGGTCACATATATTTAGGGGAGAGGGAAAAGTATATTTCTTTAAATAGTAGGGATCAAAATAGAACAAACCTCAGGACCAAAACGGTATTTTAACCTTTTATGTTTTTTTGTGATTGGCATACCTGATGTGAAAATGCATATGCCATAGCACGCTCACGCTTAACAGCTGCTTCTTCTCTCTCGTGTATCCTTGAAAGAATCTCTTCCATGGCGTCTGCACCACCACACCATTCCACCTGTAATTCATTCAAACTTCTGCTTAACATAACAGGACTTAAATGCTAACCATTTGATCTTTGAGGAGAACTCACTATTTTTATAAAATGCATTAGTTATTCATCTCTTTGACAATCCTCATGTTTATTAGATCTAAGAAGGAGAAGCAGTGGACTGACCTCGACATCATGAAGCTTAGCCTCAAGTTTTCGTTGATTCTCTAATCTCTTTTGCCTTAGTCGTCCTTCTGTCACCATACAAAGTCGACGAGCCCGAATCTGAGCCTGTATATTGCTCCATGAATGTAGATAGCCTAATGTAGATGTAGCATGCTTTCTAACAGAGTGACCTTGAGTCAGATTCTGCAGCCTCGCAGCTCTTTTCAAGCGACGTAGATTTTTCCTAGCCTATAATAGGTGAAAATATAGGAACATTATCATCTATGTGCAAACAAGACATGAGTAACAAAATGTTACTGTCAAAAAAGAAAAATAATAACAAAATGTTGCCTACTATGCTTATTTGTTAGACATAATAGTAACTCACACGATATGCTCGATAAGCTGTCTGAATCCGAACAGCAGCTACATCTTCCATTGGCATCCCAAGAGACTTGCTGCTTCCATTGGTACCACCATTTTTAAACTTTGAGGAATCTTCTTGCAAATTATTTAATTTCAAAGCATTTGATTTCTCCTGAAATGATGATTACCATATGAAAGCAGGAAACTAATAAGACAAGAGTATATGAACACCACCAAATATAAAGTATAAAATTGAAATCATGAATCCCAGCTAGTCTTTTTTTTTCACAAGGAAATTTATCATATTGTTATGAGAATTGAGACCTACCTAGGTTTTCTTCCTCCATGTAATTTTTTTTTATAGGAAACACAACAAATTTCATTTATAAAGTGAAAGTGTAACAAAGATTGACTATCGAAACAGTGATAAGGGTCAATCAAAGAGCAAGATACATAGGTAAACCGATAAATACAAGCCCGATAGGACGGAAACAAAGGTCCTGGCTTTAATAGAATGCTGACACCATACAGAATTTGAACCAAGGATCATAATTTGTACCCAGAAATCTAAGCAAAAGAAATGACATTGGCATACCTTAGCATGTTTCAAACTGCTGGTTTTTACTTTCTTCAAGCGAATTACTGTCTTAAACCAGTTTCCAGAACCCATTTTCGGTGATAAGGTGCTTATGTCCTATACATCCTATAAACAAGTTCACGTTAGTCCAACGTTATTAATATCATACAAAAATCAAGCGTTGACTAAGTCTTGTCTGCTTCAATAATAATTCAGTATATGGAAAATTTCAATCCAAACATTGATCTAGACTTCAAACTAACTAAACATGAAAGAAACAAAGATAAGATGGTACCAAATGAACATCTGCCAATCAAATATATCACGAATTTCGAATCACCAATCTCAGATCATAGCAACTAGTTTCTGAAAGCAGTAGCTCAAGATCATTAGTAGATAGTCCTCCAGAAGCATAGGGCTTTTATGCTCACTTAGAGGTCTCAGGTTCAGACTCTTGAGTTGAGCTCAATTGTAAAATCTCTTGTTACCTCATGGGTCCAAACCTTGGGACGGACGCGGGTGCCCCCGAGTATACAGGAGCGAAACACCGATTCCCAATCATTAAAAAAATCCCCAAAACAACCACAGAACAATAGCACAATATTGACCTCTATGTATAACTTTATTGAGATATATGTTCCAGTACCACAGGTTGTAGGTGTTCCAGATCTACCATTTGTTATCAAATTCAAAATCCCATATCTCAAAACATCAAAACATAAAGAATTGAAGGTGGGAAGAATAGATATACATACCAGAAGAAATGAATGAAGAGAGATGGTTGTAAGCTTGAAATGCATAATCATAGATTCATAGACAGTAGAGATTAGAGATTCGAGACAACTGGAACAGATTTGTGAAGTAAAGATGAAGGCAAATTCAAAGAGAATCAAAGTGGTTGTTGCAATGTGAACCGGCCATGGCCCATCACCACCCATTTTCTTCAAATCAAATCCCATTGAAAAATTGAAAATAGTTTTTAAAAACCCAACAAAAATCAAAACCCTTTAAAAAAATCCACCCGCCCTCAACAGCTCATACGAACGAAACATTGTATGATCCACATTCAATGGTTGGTGGGTTTGTCTAAAGCGACATGGAAACCAACACTTTGATCGAAAATTTCACAAAAAAAAAAAAAAAGGGAAAATTTCAGATATAATTTGTCGATATTGAACGAACCATAGAATTATTGAATTAAGCAGAAAGTTACAAAATTGGTATTCCACAACAACTCTTTTGCGACATCTGTACATTACGAAAATCTTGTCGGCCGTCATCTTTATTTTCATTTTTTTTTTCTCTTTTTGAGCAATCAATTACTATTTTGAATATTATTAGCTAATATAGTTAATGAAAGTAAGCATGTATGTTAAAAATAAAATGTAAGTTAATATAATTAAATTTAGTTCAATCGTCATCTAACATAATTCAATAATAATAATAATGTAAGCATCAATTTCCCTTTCTAGTTTCTTCTTTTCTTCCGTTTGAAGCAAGGGTGGAAACACTTTTTCAACTTTACAAACTGCGCAGTAATTAGTATGTATTTTCGACCAACGATAATTAGTATGTATTCTCAACCAACGATGACGCTACACAAACTGAGGGCCGAAATCAATTCTTTTTAAACCTCTAGGTTCCATACCCCAGCCCAAACGTTAGTTCGAGTTACGAACCCGAACTAAACCGGTTGGCCAAGCACTCCTGGGTGTTTTGCTTTATATAGCCTAATTACTTGTTATGTCAGAAAACAACACCTTAAATTCTTAATCTGCCAAAAAAACACCCATTATAATTATGGACACTGAAGGAAATAAATGTTGAATTTAAGCATTTTAATCATCCTAATGTTAAAAGTCAGTTGTCCTTAAATTACAATCAAAGTCATCAAATTTCTAATCTCGCTGTTTCTCCCTAAATCGGAAGGAATTACCAAAAGCCCGAAACCAATTCTAATACTCGTTTACGATCTTTGGACTTCAACCGTTAGCATATATTATACCATGGATTTGCGAAAACTCATCACCTTATAAACTCGATATCAAAACTTCTTCAGCCAGATGAACTCATTTCAGCGATGCTTCTTCAAAACATAAATCTTTTCCAACTGTTCAGCTTCAAAAAAAAACTTTTAATGATAACCTCTTCCTCTTCCTCTTCCTCGTCTACCCCAACCTCTCCCTCGGCCACCCCTCATCCCTCTTCGGCCACCGTAAGATAACCCTTCCAATGCCCTATTAACAAGTTGATTTTGTACACCACCAGATCCACGACCTTTCTTTGATGGCGTGTTGTTAGATCCATTAGCTGCAACAGCAGGCCGTTTTCCCCTGCGCAGAGAGTTGTTTATTTTTTAGTGAAATGAAAATAAAGCAAACTTAGAAAAGTCTCTCTATACTCTTTTAAAAACTACACTGAGAACCAAATAGTTAAATACATCCATCCAAGGAACAAACACCAATTATGGGACGAATAACCAACATCGAATGCCCTAGTGGTCAAGAGGAAATTTAGAGTAATTAAGAGGTGATGAGTTCAATCCAAGGCGGCCAGTACTCACCTACCTAGAAACTATGAGTTTTTTTTAACTTCAAATGTTGTAGGGTGATGTGGTATATCCCGTAACAATAGTCGAAATACAAGTAAGTTGACCCGAACCGTCACGAGTATCAAAAAAATATATGGAGAAGCCGAAGGGGAAAAAATGGGTAACGAAGGGACTGAATGAGTGATTAACTTACCCAGCTGCAGAAGTGGTAGTGGACACGGGAGGTTTTGCTACTTCCTTCCAGGATAGGTTGATGCTGTTACCCCCAATAAACGATGGTGCCTTTGCGTGCAAGGGCTAAAAAAGTGAAATAAAGACCGGTTTAGATGGATCAAATATAAAAAAAAAAACACTACAACTAAGTTACAAAGTGCGGTAAGTTTTATAAAAATAGTCAAGATGCTTGTAAGCGAGTCCAAAGATTTGAAAAAATGTTGCAAAGTGCACTGCCTATTCACCTTTGCCATCGCTAGAATATTATTGCAGGTCCGCAAGCCAGTTTTGGCATTTTGCTGCTGGGTTTTCTAAAGCAAAAAAAACCCAAAAAAAAAAAAAAACAATGATCACATGCTTACTTACGATAAAGCAAATTGAAAGACCACGGGTCTAATGAAAGGAGCACTCACAATGTTACTTTTTGCTTCATCTGACTTTGCTGATGTCATTGCCTTGTTGTGTTCATCCATCCCTTGAGTTAATTTCTTTAAGGTAGCTCTAGTTAACTCCTCGACATTAGTTAACCTGTAGCATCAAATAGCACATTTTCAAGAGGTTATGAAATTTTGTTTATCCTTGTAACTTTTCATCTCATCAATGAAAGTTTCTGTTTCTTATCAAAAAAAAAAAACATTTTCAAGAGGAAAAAATTCAGCTAAGGCTTTAAAGATGAAAAGGGCTGCAAATCAAACACCCTAGTGATTACTCAATTGTTAGTGTAACTTAAAAAAACATTATTTAAGCAAAGATTACAAACTTCATAAAAATGAATACCTCTCTGTAAAATCCTTGTAATTATCAGAGAAGTCCTCCCCCAATCTATCTGAAGGCTGGCCGGTGACAATCTTGTAACCACATAAGCTATTTGTGGCATTGGGGACCTAGAGTACGATGATAGCATAAGAATGCCACACCAATGATGTACATAAGATTCTGCCATAATGAGTAACTTACTATTACGGGGACAAAGATTACTACTTTCTACACCAAAAAATATATGTATATCTAACCTTGTGAGCCAAATGATGAAACGTGTATAACAGACACTCAACATAAGTAAAGTTCATCTCTTCTCCCGTCTTTCTCCCAGGCATATACTTCTGTAAACGAAAAGGTCTTAAGCTTTAACAAGAGTTTTTTTTTTTCAACCGACTGAATTTGATAAGAAAATAGAAATTGAAGGCAGTCCGAAATTTTACATAACATAAATTTATTCTTGTAAACAGCCTGTCATATCCCATACATTTAAATATAGAGAGAGCCACAAAGTAGAAAAGAACAATTACCAAAATACTTGTTCTTGAGCACCCGGAGGGAGAAAAAGCATCTATGGATCAAATGCATAAGTGCTGTTATTCAGGGCCATTTGGCAAGGAGTTTTTTTTTTGTTGGATTTTTTTTATGCTATAGTTCTTTTTTGTAGTTTATTGGTGTGAATGTTCTCTTCTCTTTCATCACAATAGGCAAAGACAATAGCTATAATATTCTCCCTTATACAATTGTAAAGATTTTATGTAACTCTCTTGGTGTGAATGCTCTCTTCTCTTTCATCAGCTAATTGTAAAGATTTTATAGTATTCTCACTCCAACTATGTTATCTCTTCTTTATAAATGTTCTTACCTATAGTGTCTCACAAAAAAAAATCACACTATTTTGTGCCTTGCATCTAAGCCTCGGTAGGCTAGTGCACCTTAAAGTGATTTCAGCTTTTGAAAAAATTGTTTATTATATTTTCCCTTCGGGACCATTGTTTATTATTGAATCAATTTCAACAAAAATTAACTTCACATTTATCATAGGGCCCAATTTTAAGTACAATGACTAAAAATTGGACATTGGAAAATTCAAGGACAAAAATGAATCAAACTGACTAAAATGATATTTTTACCTTAATTTCCTTTTAAATCTTTTATTTTAAATTTGAAGAACGTTGAGATGCACTGTGAGACACAATGCATGCCTCGATGAGGGCAACTCGCTTGTAAAAATGATGGGTGAATTAAAAAAAAAAAATGGAGCTTCGCTCTACTATACCAAGGGTAATCACGCTCATCCCTTGGCCAGGCCGGGAGACGTCCAAGGAATTGAGATACGGAAGGTATCTACAAATTAATATCACAAGTGAGTTTCGAACCTGGGACCTTGAGGGGAGCACACCTTCAAAACCCAACCTTCGACCCTTGCGCCATCCCTTGGGGACAAAAATGATGGGTGAAATTACAAGAAGGGGTAGTCACACATGGGCTACTCACAAAAGGTCTCTTCAATGATAGAGGAGAGTAATATAGCTATAATCGGTAAAAAGAAAGGAACTTTTAAGCCGCAATACAATGGTATCAGGTCGGTCCTCTCCATACATGCTCAAATCTCCTCTACAATTTTATTTATATATATATAAAGAAAAAGAAAAAAAAAAAAAAAAAAAAAGAGGGAGTGCAGATTTACCTTCAATAGCTGAACAATAGAGGGAAGGAATTGACGTGAATCTTGAGGCATCGTGTATGGTGAAAATTCTGCAAGGGCTTTAAGCAAATCCAGCTTACGTTCATCAGGCAGCTAAAAGCAGAATGTAGAAAAAAAAATTAGAAGATCAAATCTTCAGCATAGGGTATGGACAGAAAATTTAGACACATCATTTCTTCAGCATAGGGTATTGACAGAAAATTTAGACGCCAAGTACAGTATAAGGATTAAGTTTGAATTATGGAGATTTCCAATACATAAGAAGGGATCCCTTGAAAAAAAAATTATTGAAACCTGGAAAACGAAGCTTGAGCCCATTATACCCAAGATAACCACACCCGTTCCGAGGCGACGCACCAAGAAACATAGAAGGAATGGAGACACGAGAGGTGTCTACAAATTAAATGTGAATCTCGTGTACAAAAGAGTCAAACATTGGAGTGATTTTTGTAACTCATATGATTGACTCCTTTGTACTTTCATTCCATCAATGAATGTTTTGTTTTCTATCCAAAAAAAAAAATTGTCAAATTTAAACAATCATATTCCAAAACTAGAAACATGAAGGAGTTTTAAAATCAAATATTATTGCCTGATAAACCAGGCCTGGAATTTAGATGATTTATTTTAATATGAAAAAAAAACCTTCAATTTAGATTTTAATGAAAGAGAAATGCCGAAATTATTATTACCTTCTCAAAAACTGGAATAACATGCTTGTTCAAATAGCTGAGGAACTTGCAACTTGACGCACCTCTCTGTGAAATTGTGAATCATAGCATGAGAGTTAATAGTCTCACGAAATTTTTTTAAAATAATGACAATGTCGCTCACTTATATAAAAGGTAAAAAATATACTTACCACAACAAAAGGAATAGCCATAAAAAGGCATGCTTTCAACCTGTCAATATGATCTGCATCTGAAACCTGCATTAAACGCCATTTGATATAATGTAACTAATATATATAAATCTATTAATGCAACAAACCAATGCATACAGCATACCCATAGAAGTTTGAAGGATTTCATTACAGAAGGGTGCATGATGAAAAAATGCATAGGAATCTATAAGCATCACTATACTTTACAGTCAGCAACTAATTATTTGCAAGTTGCAACAGTGAAAACTTTATTATAAGCAATTGATACTCACATTGAACACAGTATCTAAATCAGCTTGCCCTTCGATGATTCCAATAAGTTCTTTCAGTCGCTCTGGTGGGGCTTTTTCTCCGAATATACTCAAACTTTTTAAGAAGCCCATGAACATTTTAAACTCCGGTAAAGTTACATCTACTATACTCTGAAATAAGCTAAATAATGTTAGCTGTTCATCCTCTAGTAGAGTAAAAAAATCAAATCTGAGTTGTATAACTCAGAACGTATCAATAGTAAAAGGTAAAAAAAACATTAAATAGACTAAATTGTGAGCATTTTCTTAAGTTTACCTTTTTTATCAAATCTGTTATATGTCTTTCCATTTCCTCTTGGGGCTTCAAGAGTTCAGTTTTTATGGGGAAAACCTACAAATACAAATGGAAGATCAAGATCGACTAACTTGTCCCAATGAATTAAAAATAACAGCTGCAATCGATACATCTCTCTCTCACCTTATCTTTGATAAAGCTTAGGACTTTCTCACGAATAACTTCATCTGTTGTTGGTTCATCAACACTTTCAATATGCTTAAACATGGCTGTCAATGAAGCTGCAACATCACATACTTACAATGAGATGATAGGACCGTTAATATTTAGAAAAATGGACTATCATCCATCTAGCTCATAGTTTAGTACATCAAAATTTGAATTTTCTGTTCATCTTCATGTACTATATAGAAAAAACAAAAATGGACATCATATCATAATATTTAGAACCAACCTTTGACATTCTGGCTGAAGAGAGCCAGTAGAGCTTTCTGGATGGCATCGCGCTCCACAAACTCCTCTAAAACATTAAAGATTACTAAAATCAGATTTCGGATTAAATAAGACAATAGAACATCTTAAAGAGCTGAAGTTAAGTTACCCGTTACAAGAATTTGAACAAGAAGGTCAATAACTTTTGCTATATTTTGTGGCGTATCCTTGCAGAAAAGAGGAAGTCCTCGAATTGCCTGAACTCGTACCTGCATAGCCATATAAAAATAGAGAAAATTGATTAGGATGAAAGAGGAGAACTGCCCTAGAAACACCCAGTAATTTATTGAACAAGAAGGTCAATAAATTCATAATTACAATGAAATTATTTCTAATAAAAAGGAAGAAAGAAAGTGCGAAGATACGAACCGCGAGATCATCTTCTTCAAAAAGAGAAAAATGGGCATGGATGGCAGGGCCAGAAAGGGTGGGGAAAAACTTGAAGAACCTAGGAATGAGTTGAGCGGCCAATTGCTTGGCTTTGGAAGTGGTTTTGGCAGCATCAATTATGGCTTGGTAGTCATTCAGATGCTGAAAGTAAAGCCAAGAGAGAGTTACACACAAAATCAAAACAACCTTAAACAAGAAGAAGAAGAAGAAGGAGACCTGAGACTTGTCGTCGGCTTCACTGAGGCGCTCGCCGAGCTCGTAGAGATTCTCGATGTGGTGGTCCTCTTTGGAGGGCTCACTCATTGCAGAATTAGGGCACTCTATATGCGAAGAAGAAGAAGAAGAAGAAGAACCAGAGAGGAAGATCGATCAAAGCACTGAAACTCAGTTTGTTTCTAAGATCGATCACATCAAACCACGGCGTCTTCTCTAAAACACACCGTTTTCACCTCCACAAATATTTATGCTGTAACTTTCAATTTAATCTCTTTATTCTTTCCTTTTTTTTAATCATCCATTTCTAAATTTTGTTTATATTTGATAATAAAAGGATTGCGAGTTCAAATATTTTTTAATTCAAAAATATATATA
>JBBMEF010000025.1:1512216-1545464 GCA_037832685.1 Sicyos baderoa
GGAGTCTATCAATCTGATTTTGATAGATTTGCAAATATTTTCAAAAAGTTGTTATTTACTCAATTTTTTTATCTTATCGTAATATACATGCAAATTCTCCTATTAGATAATTATATTGGATATACATCACATATTTGGAATTATGCATGGTAAAGTCCTTAAAAAAGGACTAGAATCTTACGTTAAACTTTTTAATGGGCTTAAGTTCAAATGCATTTTTTTCTCTTTTTCTTTTCTGAAATCAAGCAGCAATTTTGAAGTCATAATTTCTTAATTAGGACATACAAAAATATCATTAGAAATCTATTCTTTTTGGCATGGACTTCAAATGACGTTCTATTCTATTTAAAATTACAAAGTTTTTTTTCTGTTCATATTTTTTTAAATTCATTTTTTTCCACGATTATAGGAAGGGTAATAAAACCATCTAACTTTTAATATGAAAATTAATGTCGTATTTAATTTTTTTTTAACAGGCTTGATGTCTTATTTAATGAATTATGTATAAATGGACAAGAAATTGAAGTATAGCATTTAAAATTTTAAAGTATAGATTTTATATTATAATATAAAATCTAAAACCACATGAACCTAGGGTTTGGAATAACTTTTCAAGGATTAATTTATAAAAAAAAAACGTTAAAAAAATTGAAAAAGTCGTTTTTTTTACATGGTAGTCTTATATATCCACTACCAACAAAAATAGATAAGAGGTAAAAGATTGACTAAAATAAAATAAATTGGTAAAACATTTGAAAAGTCATTGAAACCAGCCTTAAATAAACCAATAATATTATATTATTTTAACAAGAATAAGAGATAAAAGATTGACTAAAATAAAATAATTTGGTAAAACATGGTAGTCTTAAAAGTATATCCACTACCAATAAAAATAGTAATTCAACCGTTTATATATATTAAGAAGTTGTACCAAGACTTTTTTTTTTTTTTTTTTCTTTTTTTGATGTAATATAAGTTATGAACTCCAAATTACAGATCTCGTATATATACGAGAATGTTAGTTAAACTATGTTTATTTTAAAAAATAGAGTACAAGTATGAGACGTAGTTGAAAGATGGGAAAATATTTTTAAAATGTAATATATATATAAAAAAAAGAACTTTTTAGATTTTTATTTTGGAGGAAAAATAGAAAAGAGAAGGATTTTATGAAAGTGGAATGGATACAAAAGCAACCTATTAGGCAACCAGCTGTGTAGAGATGATCATAAAAGACAATACAAAAACTCAAAAGTGAGTCACCTTTTTTGCCACAATGATTTTCTTCTAATTTGTAATGGCACATGATTTGCATTTTCACTTTGGAAAATAATAAAACTCAACATTTTAAATATGAATACACTAGAACAAAGTCTCTTGGCTTGGCTTGGTTTTTTTTTTTTTTTTTTTTTCAGTGTAAATAAGGGAAGATGGACCGATTGTGGAGTTGAAATAGATTACACCAAATAAGATAACCGCTTGGCTAGTTGTTCATTATTTCAATCAATTAATAGAATAATTAAGGTAAATAGTATATATTATGCACAAACACATGTACAACAATGCTTCCTTCTTTAACAGCTAATCTATCACCACTTATTTGCCTTATTGATTGTGACCTGTAATTGTCATTGCCAACTATTTGTATTTTTTCATTATAATGGTCCAAAGAGTTATGATTTAGCCCAAATTAGGATTATAAATAACAGTAAGAAGAAGAAAATTTGTTATGTATACTAATTTTAGGACCATTTATTAGAATTATAGCACATTTTTATCAAAAATTTATTTATACCAAAATTTTGAGTGATTGAATTCAATCGAACTCAATCAATAACTAGTGATTGTACTCAATCAGTTTGTTAAGTGATTGAGCTCAACTGATTGAATTCAATCAATAACTAGTGATTGAACTCAATCACACTCAATCACTCAACTACTTTCAATTTTTCGTATATGTGCAATTATTTTTAGTTTTGTGCTATAAATGTAATTTTTTAGCCAACTTTTATTATACATCAAAAATCTTCTAATAATAATAATAATAGAGAAGTTTCAAAGTGTAACCTCTCAAGTGGAAAAGAAATGTGATTTTAAAGTAGGTTATTTTGTATGTTTGATTTAAAAAGAGTGTTTACTCCTGAATAAATAGGCAAATCTTATTTAGTATTATTTGGTGCCACAATTTTATTTTAAAATTTATTCATTTATAAATTTTGTGGTACTAATGTCACATTTTTAAGTAGGATTTATGTGTTTATTTATGAGTAGATAAATATTGCTCATTTAAGAATGAGTGAACAAATTTCTAGTACTACTTTCGTGGTTTCTACTCTTATACAAAATGTGGCGCAATAAATGATATATTAAATTTATTTTGTCTTTTTTTTTTAATCAACTTTTTGTGTTGGAGATATTTATCTGGTCTCACTTTGAAAAAAAAAAAGAAAAATCTTCGACATTTCTACAATAAATATAAAATTATTTTTGAGATATAACTACATACTATCTAATACTCTATTTTTCATTATTTCAATTTTTTTTTTTTTTAAGAGATGCTATATATACAGACATTATTATTATTATTATTATTATTATTATTATTATTATTATTATTATTATTATTTTACCGAAATCTCTTTACTAGACGTGGTACAGAGGATATGTAGAATGCATTTTACCAAAGTTTATTTTTTCTCTAAGCCATCAACATTTTATTTTCTCAAAAGAATTAAGAAGTCCATTTTTTTTTTTGAGGAGTTGAAGATTTGAACCCATGACCTCTTAATTATCGGATATATACTTATGCCGCTGAGCAATATGGCAGAAATACAATTAAGTCAACACAACATTTTCATCACACATATTTTGTGTTGTTGTTGAAAGAATCACAAACATACTTTTTATTCTTGTTGACGATGCATCCAACATATTGATGATTATACTCTACAACTAAACACATAACAAGGTTAATCAAATTCACTTTAAAGCTCAAATCAATTGCACCAACCTATTTGTTTGATATCAATATTAAAATCAAACGCAATCCAACTCAAATCAAATTAGAGGGACAACTTGATAATTAGAAGGACACCATTGAAATAATATCTACACTGGTATGATATTATTCATTTTGGATATAACCTTTGTAATTATGTTTTTGATTTCACTCATAATGTTTCATACTAATAGAGATAGTTGTCATGAATTAGATACTCATATGATCTTCCATTTATTTAACTATTGTGGGTCAACTTTGTTTGTATTTTAATAGTTCCCGTCTCAAACAAAACAAAACCTCTTCATGAACTCGTCTTTTACGTTCGGTACATGATGATTCAATATTCCTCCCCTCTCATAAAGACCGGGCCTCCCTTCGGCTAGTCAATCCGTCCACAAAAAATTTAGTGAGTATACTATCAATTCAATAGAATGAGTTTTCGCCATAACTACATATTCAACTAACTTCTCTTTCCACAAGAATAACGGTGCTACTGAAATAAACTAATGATATCAATTGATAAAGACAACAATCTTAAATTGATCTCCACATAAATATGATATTGTCTGCTAGTTATGTTTTGTGTTTTACCTAAAAAAGTTATGATTTTTTTTTTTATGTAATGAAAATGATTGGCTATGTACATAACACATGGGCCTTATCTGAGCTGCCAAAACTAAAGCTAAAAGACAAAGCCCAGATAGATGAACTTCACCAACCTCTCCAACACCCAAATCCCCAAATCCCAACAATTATTATCATCAGCTTCCTCTTATCTCTCCCTTTCACTCCAACATCCACTTTCTCAATTCTCATATCTGATTTTGATGTTGAAATGTTGAGATGTTAATGTTCTTCATTTCATATTGTCAATTACATTTCCCAATTCCCCAATTTCCCTTTCACTTAACCACCTCCACCTGACCTAACACCTGATCTCTCTTTCTTCCACTCCAAGAAAACACACACTCAAAACTTCCTTATTTTCCAATCATTTCTCTTTTGATCTGTTTCAAGTGGTTGCAATTTGCAATTTTTGTTTGTTCAAACCCCAACCTCCACTTTTTCCTCTGTTTTTTTTGTCCCCTTTTTTTTCTTTTTGTTCATTTCTATTCATTTATAATCTTCACTTCTCTCAAGTATTCTCTACATCAAAATCCAGCTTTATAATTTTGTCCCTTTTTCCCAAAGCATAGAGCTTTATTAAGTATGAGCACGGCTAGGTTCATCAAATGTGTCACGGTTGGCGATGGCGCTGTTGGGAAGACCTGTATGCTCATTTCTTACACCAGCAACACTTTTCCAACGGTACCCTTTTTGAAATTTGCTGTTTTTAATAATGGGTTTCTTTTGTTTTTGAGTTTTGAGTTTTTTTTTTTTTTTTTTTTTTTTTTGAGGTAGGATTATGTTCCGACTGTGTTTGATAACTTCAGCGCCAATGTTGTTGTCGATGGCAGCACTGTCAATCTTGGCTTGTGGGACACCGCTGGTAATTCTATCAACTTGAATATTTTTGTTTGTTTGTTTTTTTGATCTGTTTGGTTCTTAGGATTCTTGTCAAAAAATGTTTACATATTATATAGCGTGACATTCATCTCAAAATCAATTCGCGAGGAGAGATTACTTTTGTAATTTGTTGGACTCTTCACTTTCCAATGAAGAAAAAATTTGGATTGGATTTGGAAGGATATTTTTGGAACTAACCCATCATTTTGAAATTTCCTTTCAATTCTATGTATTAGAGTAACCAAACTCAAACTATACATATTTTCAAATTGGGTTAGGTTGTGATAGAATTTTTTGTTTTTGTTTTTAGAATTTTAGACAGAGAGTGTACATTCCGGGTTGAATTGGGTTATGCGTATTGTTTTGGACCAATCGAAATTTTGGTTGGTCAGTCTATCTCTATATATTATAGCAACTCAAACTCATATATTTTCGAATGTAGTTAGTTGAGTTACAATCGATATTATGGATAAAATATAATCAAATTGATCATGCCATCCTTTATTTCCTATGTATTCAACCAAAAAAGAATTAGTTGAGTTATCGAGTTGTGTTTATTTTTTCGTTCATAAACCGAACCCATGCTACCAATTTTGTTAGTGCAGAGTTCCCTGTCAAAATGCTAAAATATACATATATATTATTTCAAAGTTGAAGTAAGCTAAAAATTGATCACGAGAACCAACTCAATCCGTTAAACACATATTTTCTTTGATCCAACTCAACCTTTACGATTAGAGTTAGATGTCTTGGTTGTTCGGGTTATCGGTCCTAAATTTTGTTGCGAAATGCAGGACAAGAAGATTACAACAGACTCAGGCCTCTGAGTTACAGAGGAGCTGATGTTTTCTTATTGGCATTTTCTCTCATCAGCAAAGCCAGTTACGAGAACATCTTCAAGAAGGTAAATTTAATTCTTTCTGATCTGATTTGTGTAAAGTTTTAAATCCAATTTACAATAATCCAAAGCCAATTGTTGGAGACTTGGGCTTTGACTTTAAGATCCCAGGTTCGAGATTCACCTATAACATTACTCCTTCTATGTCTCCGGTGCCTGGTCTAGTGACGGGCATGGTTAATTTGTTTTCTTGCAGTGGATTTCTGAACTCAAACATTACGCTCCACACGTCCCCATCATTCTGGTTGGAACCAAGCTTGGTAAGAAAAATATAAATTTGGATTCAGTAATTGATTTAACATGAAAAATAAACAAATTTTAATGAAACTGTGTAGATCTACGAGACGACAGGGAATATCTTATGGATCATCCAGGCTCAAGTCCCATAACCACAGCTCAGGTAAAGAAATTTAAACCATGAAAAGAAAGTTATAAGAAAAAGCTTGATTTTGTTATGGGTTGGATTTGGACTGAAGGATTGATCTTCAGGGTGAGGAACTGAGGAAGATGATTGGAGCAGTTACATACATAGAATGCAGCTCCAAAACCCAAAAGGTATAAAATTGATTTATAAAATCCAAAAAATGAAAGTTTATCCCATAAGAATACTGGAGGAACTGGGTAGGTTATGATTTTCTAATTTTCTTTAATTTAGATTGTTTCTTGAACTACCCAACCATTATGAGTGACTTGTGGTCAAAAGAAGAATGGAGGGGTTCGATCCAACGTGACCACCTATTTATAAATTAATTTTCTACGAATTTTCTTGAGATTTAAATGTCGTAGGGTCAGATGATATGTCATGTGACAATAGTCTAGATGCATACAAGTTGGCCTAGACAGTTACATATTAAAAAAAAATCGTTTAGCCCAACCCAATTCACTCCAAACTAAGAATAATATTACATATATGTGCGTAGAATTAATTAATAAGACATGTTCTTAACATATTGACAAGGAATATGCATAAGTAACCTATTTTTTTTTTTTTTAAATGAATAATATTTGGGGTGCGATACATTTGAACTCGTAATATCTTAATTATAAGGTCATACAAGATATCACTCAAGCTCTCATAATTTGGGTTAAATCAGCTAAGTTTAAATACAATATCATATATATATATTTTAATATATTCAACATACTTAAGGGTAGGGGTGCACATTAACCCGACAACTCGAGAAACCCGAACCAACCCAACCCAAAATGTCGGGTTGGGTTGGGTTGGGTTGAATACATAAATGGGTTGGGTTAGGTTGAAAATCAGGGAATTTTCATGGATTGAGTTGGGTCAAGGGTTGACCTAAATCAACCTAACCCAACCCGACCAACCCAAATTTCATATTTAGTTTTAAAAAATATATATTTTTACCCATAACATAATTATTATGTATTTAATTATTTATATTATATGTTGCATATTTGATTTATTTAATTATTATTGTTAAACTTTTATTTTTTAATATTTTTTAAACGTATTGATAAAGTTTTAAGGTTATGTAAACTTGAATTTTGCATTAGTAATATGAGTATATTTATGCTAATATTAGTCTTAAATTTCTAGGAATCGAAAAAAAGGCGATAGAAATTATTCATTTAGTACATTTCTTATTATGGTGAGCTTTTTAAATTTTAGTTTAGTTGCAAATTATGAACCCGATAACCTAATCCAATCAAAAAATAAAGAGTTGGATTGGAGAATTGACTAACCCAGATTTTTGGGTTGGGTTGAAAATCACCTCAACCCAACCCATGTTCACCCCTACTCAAGGGTATATGTTGAGTCTTAGAAAGAGAAATATATTGTGTAAATATATTAACACAACCCGATAACTTCCAAAAATATATAGAGTGGGTTGGGTTGTTCTAACACATAGAGGTAGACGGGTTAGAGGATTGAGCACCCCGAAAGTGGTGCATGTGTGTGTTTATTTATTATTATTTTTTTGGTTGAAAGTGGCTTGGTTTTTGTGTAGAATGTTAAGAATGTGTTTGATGCGGCGATAAAAGTAGCGTTGAGGCCTCCAAGACCGAAGAAGAAGGCTCGCAAGCAGGGGACCACTTGCGCTTTGCTTTGAAAAATAAGTTCACAATCACTTATTAATGGAAACATTATTATTCTATTCTATATGGTTTGGGGAAAATTATTCAATGTGGTTCTAAGTTCCAATAATACATTCAATAATGGCTAGTTAAATCATGTTAATACAGTAACCATGTTGAATAATTTTTCATGTTCCATCAATATATATTATGTATTTTCATGCTAAGAATTTTGGATGTATTCTCAAACTTGGTGCTATGCTTATGAGAGAAACTTATTAGAGGTTTTATTTGTATAATTTCTGTCAAAGTTTAATATTAATGGCTGAAGACATCTTCCCCCCTTCCCCAAGTTTTACTAAAAAAAAAAGAAAAAACATAGCTTTGCTTTTAATCTTTCTAGTTTAAAATATAATTTTGGTTCCCAGACTACTATCAAATTTGTTTCATTTTGATCTTCGAAATGTCCAATTTTAGTCTCTGAATTTTTACATGTTAATTCTGAACTATTTAAATTATGTTGAAGTTGCTAATAATTTTTCGCTTTGATGTTAAAAGTATAATCTTTTGCCATGATTCATAATTTTAATCGACTTTCATGAAGTTGCAAATAATTTTTCGCTTTGATGTTAGGATACCCATAAGATTGGTTGGGTTGGGCCACATCATGACATAGCCAACAACTTGGTAGCCCAGTTACACAAATGGCAAATTAAGAATAATATAAAAATGGAAAACTAATCTAGACAAATGTAGTCATGTTATTGAGTATTTTCATTATGAATATTTATAATGTAATATTAAAAGTATTAATAATTAGAGATGTAAATACTTTATAGTTTACTCATTTATAATTATTTTGAGGCAACTACACACTCAGTGGTACAATTTTTCTATAAAAATATTACATACAAGGCGCTAATATCATAAGTTTAATTTTGAAAGTCGTATTTAACTCTCATATTATTTGAAAGTATTAGTGTCTTTTGTAGGGTTTATCGGTTTCTCTTTCCAAATTTGTACTAAAAAAAGACCATGTCTAGTTACTAAATTTTTTTCAATAAAGAATTCATCAATTTTGAATCAATATTTCATAAAATGATTAAAAACATTGTATGGTCAAGCATGCCAATTACCATACAAATCTAAACTACACTGATCTAAACACTTCGCTAGAAAAAAGAAAATCAATTAAACACTTAACAAAAAAAAATATTTGTAACAACCAAATTTGTTATGCATACCAATTTTTGGGCCCTCTATTAAAATTATACCACATTTTTATCAAAAATTCGTTTATACCAAAATTCTGAGTGATTGAACTCAATCAATAATTAGCTAATTTCTACTAGTGTAGTGATTGAACTCAATCAGTTTGTTAAGTGATTAAACTCAACTGATTGAGTTCAATCACTAGTTATTGATTGAGTTCAATCACTAGTTATTGATTGAGTTCGATTGAATTTAATCCCTTAACAATCGTCTTGTAACAAAGTGCAAATTTTGTACGAAGATAAAACACAATTATGTAGGTTATAATTGTACTCGCACGTACTAATTTAGTTAATAGACATATTTTCAAACTATTAAAATTTAAATCTTCATTAATCCCAATACGACAACAAGCATTCTTTCATGTTTGACGCTTGGTTTTTGTTTCTATTGACCACTGGTTTTCTTCTTCATTTTTTTTTAATTTTTTTTCTTCTTCTTGTAATTAGTTAATAATTTAATGGTTTATCATTTTAATAAAACTGCAGATGTAATTAAAACGTATTTATAGAATATCGTTACCCTTTAATTTCCCAAGGTGATGCCCCCTTGATTTGCGCGGATATACATGAGAGCAATTCAATGAAATTTTGAGTTCTTGTATAATTAAATATTATAATAGGAAAAAAGTCTACGGGAGGTAGTTGGTAATTAATTAAGATACGTTTTTGTTTATTCTAATACAATTATGTAATTGTTTTTAAAAAAAAAAAAAAAAAAAAAAAAAACCCATGTCATATATATAAGAGGAATTTGTATGTATATTACAATAAAGCAAAATAATTACATAAATAGCAAAATAATATAAATATTTGTAAATATAGCAAAATCAGATTTATAGACTCTATCAATAGTGTTTGATAGACTCCATCAATAGTGTGTCTGATAGAGTCTATCAATAGTATCTGAAAAAAAAGTTGCTATATTTATAATATTTTTAAAATGTTGCTATAATTCTAATGTGTGGTAGGGAATTGGGCAAATTCCCTATATATAAATATACATAAACAATTATGTCTTTTTAGTTCATATAATATTATACAATACCATATTGTATGTTTTTATTCTTTAGGACAATGTTTTGTTATTGCTAGTTAGTAATCCATTTAGAATATGTTTTTGTCGATTTGACGACAAACGGAGAAACAAAATTACAAGAGAGAATGAAGAAGTACATGCATGTATGCATAGTAGGAATCAAAATCTAGCAGTTGTCTTTAATTTTGTTTGACATTTTTTATAATGTTTGTAGTCATACAAGACATCGATCTTGTGAATATATAGGAAAAATAAATTGACCTAAAACAGAATTCGAATAGAATAAGGATTTCATTAATCGGATGTTTCTTTTGAAATATTAACCAAAGCTATTGAGTTAGACACAAAAAAAATATTTTTATAATTAATTGATAGAATAAACTAAAGAAATCTTAACCAAAGCCTAAAAATTGTGAAGGTTTCATGTATGTGGTGGTTTGGTTTCATCCCAAAGAAATCAGTGCCAAAAAAACAAATTAAATATAAGGTTAAATTACAAATTTGGTTTGGATGGTTTGATGTAAGTTTTGACTTAGTTTCCTATGATTTGGACAAAGTTAAAATTTAGTTTCTATGATTTTAAAAATTAAAATATAATTTATATGATTTGATAAAAGCTATTGTCATTCGTAGTCATGTGTCGATAATGATAATGTGAGTTAAGTGATTGATTGAACAAAAATACCATATTTTAAATGTATATATAGTCACCTATATATATATATATTTAATCTTCAACATCGAATGATAATGACTATTTTTAATTTTTATCAAATCATAAAAACTAAATTTTTATTTTAAAATTATAAGACAAAAATTTAAACTTTTTCTTGACCATAGAAACAAAATTATTGATTTTAAAATCATAGAAACTAAATTATAATTTTTATCAAATTATGAGGATTAAAGGTAAAATTTACCTTAAAAATAAAGGGTGAGGGGGCATTATATGCGTTGTTTGTTAAAAAAAAGATACTATATTAAAAAAAAGGGAAGAGTAGGTAAAAAACATACTAATACAAAAAGTAGAAAAAAAGCTCACCCATTTAAAGAAATTAGGGGTACGTATTTTATGTGTTTATACAAGAAAAAAAGAAGTGATCTAATTAAACTGAGCCCAAATAACAATTGAGGGCAAACGAAGTAGTATTTCAAGTCAAAAAACTCATCGTCTTATGACCCTTAGGCTTTAAGGACATTAGATTCTCACTAATGTTTGTGTTACTCAAACGAACATTTTCACTTTCGCTTTATCTACCACACTAGTACTCGTAGTGTTTCCCTCTAAGGCAGAGCCCTTCCCTAATATGATTTGGTGATCAAAATTTTGAGTTCGAATTTTTTCCATTCATGATATTTATAAATAAAAACAAGTGTGGAGAAATGCATGAGCATGTGGACTCAACAAAAAGCAATTAAACCATAGTTTTTTTTTTTTTTTTTGAAGTCATTAATCCATAGGCATTAGACATTAGGGCATGCATGCATGTTATGTGTATTTACTGCATGCACGTTACCATTTACTCTCTTCCATTCCTTCTGTTGCCGCAAATTTAGCTTATACACACATACCCACTACCTTATTTTTTTAATCTCCAAAATCCCACCAATATTTATTGAAATCATGTGCACTTTCATTGCCCCAAACATTAATTAATTTACTTATAATATATCTAGATTTTCTATTATAACACACGCCAAATTATTATTATTAAAAAATATAATAAAAATCAACTCCAACATAGCCGTGAAGATGGTGTCATATAAGTAAGATCATTTCCCGCTTAGATTTTTAAATGCTTGCATCGGATCAAAATTTAGAAAAACCAATACTCACATGGAGTTTTGATACCATATTAGACAATATGTAGTTTCAATTCAAAACCAATTGATAATAAGAATTAGAGTAGCTCATATCTCTTTATAAAAATATTAAAAACTGTTTACATTTTCATTGTGGGACAAAGACCATAAGGTAAGTATCAGTATTCCATGGTCAAATAAATTTATAAGAAAACATTTTTTTCTACACAAGTATCCCTTTGTAACTTCTTTACTCTCTTCACAATTAAGTCAATCCATCATATAACTAAACTAAATCAATGTAAGAGAGTTTGTTTATTGCACCTTTTATAAATTTTAAACTAAACCAACTCAATTCTTCTTTGATAATTAAAATTATCATCAAATTAGGTTGAAAAGGAATTGGAATTGAATATGTTTTTTTTTTTTTTTTTTTTTTTTTTTTGAAGAATTGATGGGAGAGTGGAGAGTTTTCCATATAAAAAGCAAGCAAATGAGAGTGAGAATAGAGAAATGGAGGATGAAAGAAGAGAAGAAAAGGCAAAGAAACATAACGTGTAGAAATGGGGTTAATGAAAGAGGGTAAGGTAAGGGAATGGGGGGATTTGTACGACATTGAGAAATTATTTAATGAAAAAGTGAAAAAAAGCCAAACAATTTAGTACACTTTAAGTCCACTTCCAGTTTCTAAAATTGTTTTGTCCTTAGTTTCTGCTAACTTTACTCTTTGTCTGCCCCAAACATATACAAATTTCAGTAGGCCTTTCATCACACTCCGTGATCCCCAAATCCATCCCTTCAAATCTAGGGTACTTGACCTTCTCAAAGCCAAATTGTGGGTCAAAAATTACAGAGGAAGGCCCTTGAGGGATTTTTCATGCAAGGGAATGTTTTTTTTTAATTTTTTTTTTCTTTAATGGAATTATGTTTTTGTATTGATAATGTTTTCCAATAGCATTATATTTTGAATGGAGGTTGTGACAACTTTTTTTGTAAGTTGCATTCTTATAGTCAAAACTAGCAAGCTAGAAGAACATGAATTACTAGAACTATTTCACAATGAGACATATTTGCATGCTGTCCGGGCACCATGCAACCATTGATGTGGCATGATCTGGTCTATTAATTTTGTTTTCAATTTTGATAAACAATTATTTTTTTTTAAAGAAAAAAATGTGTGGCTCAAATTTTACCAAATAGAAGGTTGCATGCTGCCAAACAGCATACAAATATTCCTCTTTAATAATAGCCATTTAGTACATTTTACTTATTGTATTATATTTATAACATAATTTATAAAATAATTCATTTACAACAGACTAATTTCTATCACTCGTTGAATTCTATTAGTGATATAACTCACTAATAGTAGAAATCAACGAGTGATATAACTGAATTTAGATTTTCTGCTATAAATGAATTAGTTTCGGTTTTTTGCTACAAATGAAAATATTTCACCATTTTTTGCTATACATGCAAAATCTCCAAAGGTCAATTGCAATCAATACCAGAATTGAATCTCATTTTGGCTTTCTCCCAAATCATAATCTGGTATCGAAATATATTAAATCCAAATGAGTATTCGATCTAAAACTCAAAAGAAACACTATCTTCAAAGCCAGGTTAAGATTCTATTATTATCTCTCACATTGGAAAAATGAGAAATCTTCAAAACATTTATAAAAAAGATAGACTACTATTCTTATTATTAACTGATATTGAGATGAATATTCACACTATCTAATAATTATCATCTAAGATCGTACGTAAAAAACGTTCTTTAATCCAATTCAACATCATAGTAAAGCATATAAAACATTTGACAGCCATATCAAGTATAAATTACATATAAAACAAATGAATGAATAGTAAATATTAAACATAGCATATAAAATGAGAGGGTTAAAAAAAATGGAGAGAGGTTAAGGAAGAGTTTCTGTTTTTTTACAGCAACATTTACCATCAGAGATTCAGAGTAAGTATTTAGAATCAGAATATAGGGCCCTCAGGTCCCCTCATTGGCCTATTTCTCACTGTCAATGCCATAGGATTGATAGCTAACTAAACAAACCATATCTCTCTTCAGAAAGCACATTTGACCAGTCACTTCCTTCATATATATGAACCTAATCCCAACATAATTACCTTTATTAAGTAACAACTAAATCCCCAACAAGCCACTATGAAATAGTGTTGGGTGGGACCAAAGTTCCACATTAGTTGGGAGAAGAGAGAAGCTCATGGTTATATAATGGAGGATACTATTCTGTTGAAATAAAAAAATTATGCTTAAAATAGACGATATTATATTGAGATAGACGACATGAATGGTATGAAAGTCATACTCTTAACTTAGCGATATATATAGCTTTACGAGTGGTATCAAAATCATACTCTTAATTATATAAATGAAATCTTTATATATTAAAAGAATGGCCTTGAAAGCTTATTGTTACTTTGCTCGAGAAACATTTTTTTGATAGGACTATAACAAGACATTAGATCATGATAATATAAATGTTGGACGAACTACTTTTATTGGCATGAATTTTTTTTGCTTAAAGTAATTTTTTTTTTTTAAATAATATCATATAAATGTGCAAACATATGTAGGGTTGTTGTTCATTGTGTTGTCTTGAAATTCTAAATTTCAAAAATAATCTTCTTACTTAAAAAACTTCCTAATAAATCTTTAAAATTTTAAGATACGTCAATTTAATTTTTATACATTAACAAATATTTTATTTATTTTAATTTTTTGTCTATTGACTAATGTTATTAAATTTTGCAATGTTTCAAGACTATAAATGCAGGTAAATACTAATTAGATCACTTGCCCAAATGAGTAAAGTTTCGATAGCGCATTTTGTATGATTTAATAACTACGACTTTAAATTTTCCGCTCCCTAATTCATGATGAATTTCTTAAGTAATGGTACGTTTAGTCGAATACTTGGATTTTAAAGACATACTCTCTTCTTACATATCTCAAGTTTATACAGCTTCCTCGTTTTTTTTTTTTTCAAGTTTGGACCAAGAAATTTTGATTAACATTTAGATTTATATGATGAGGTTAGCATGTCGGAATTGCACCGACACAAAATTGATTTCCATGGTCGCTTATATTTTGCATGGGGAGTTGAAATTAACCAAAACGAACACACACACACACATGTGGAAATTAGGGTTTTGAGACACGAATCAATATCATCATCTTCCCCCACAAAATCGAAACTTTCTTTTTGTTCTCATATACAACAGCATCACCCCATTTCTGACTTTTCCCTTTTAATTTACGTCACCCCCAACATATAACATAAAGTCCCATCACATGTATATCATTTAATTCATTACATCCTAATTAATTAATATATACTTTTTATTTTTTCTTGAGTTTCAATTGTGTACTATACATGGAAGTAGGGGGTGGTAGAGTAGAGATGATGATGATGATGAGAAAGGTAATTACATTTCTTAAGGAGGAAGGAATAATAATATTATAGCCCATAACCTTGTGTATGTTCCAATGTGTTATTTATATTTATTTACGTTCCGTTTGATAACCATTTGGTTTTTTGTTTTTTAGTTTTTCAAATTTAAGCTTATTTTCTCTCAAATTTCTTACAATTTGTTTTATCATTTCTACTATGTATACATCTTTCCTTAAGAAAGTAGGGGAAGACCGACCAACTTTTAAAAACAAAAAAAAATAGCTTTCCAAAGTTTGTTTTTGTTTTTAAAAGTTGATTAGTATACTCCTACTTTTTTAAATGAAGATGGATAAATGGTAGGAATGATGTAGCATATTGTAGGAAATTTGAGAGAAAATAGTCTTAAATTTGAAAAACTAAAAACAAAAAATCAAATGTTATCAAACGGATCTTATTTATTTATTTTTCTTTTTGTGTGTCTATTGATATTATATGTCTGCAAACTGCCACCGTTACTGTGTGTGTTGCGTGCAAGGCTTTGCTGGTGAAAACTCTCTTTCACTTAATCCACGTACGGCTTCTTACTACTCCTACTCATATCCTATAACCCAACAATTTAATTAACCAAAAACCAAACACTCCCTTATACCAAACACACACCCTAGAACAAAATAGGGAGACGTTTTATATTTTGAATTCGAGTGAGGATTCGAACTTGTAACCTTTTTTAATTGTCAATTATATATCATAGTAGTTGAGTTCAATTCTCGTTGCGAAAATAGAGACGTCTTAAACAATTTAATTTAATTATGTTCCGTTTGTTTTCTCTAGTTTAGAGAGCCTTGAAGAATTAAAAAATAAAAAGATCAATTTATAAAGACTATCTAGTTAGAAACTATTTTTTTATGAATTATTTTAATAGGATCGGTATGTCACGTGATTGACTGGACGAGTCGTTATTGATTATCAAAACAACTTAAGAATGTTTTGATTGATATTTCAAAGGATCTAAAATTTATTATGTACATTGAGTAATCCATTTGATTTCATGATTTTTGATAATTATTCGTTCATAACTTATTGATCATTAGTTTATATACTAAAAAAAAAAAAGAATTTCTTCGACACACAAGGTTATCCTCGTAACTTACATTTATAAATGTTTTTACAATAAAATTTATTGAATTATTAAAAATAAAAATAAAGATAATAAATAATCAAAATAGTTATTACTAGTTTTGTAAGTTTGAAATTTCAAATGACCTAGAGAAATGGGTTACGTTTAATCTCTTTTTCTAAAAAAGGTAACTATTTATATATGTGAAGAGTTCATTAAAAAGATAAAAGTGAACAATAAATAGTAATCCCTCGAGTCAATCCAAGACTCACCTTATTTTGCCCAATATAAGTAAAGCTTGCAATTACTATCACCCACCCCCACACACCATTATATTATAACCAATTTCCAATCAAAATTAAACCTTTATTTCATATTCTTATTTAACAAAATTGAGAGATTGGAATTTGAACTCGTAACATTTTAGTCATAAGTTCATATTTGAGGCTAGTTAAACTATGTTCTTATTGGTAAATTCTATTTGACTTTTGAAAACCCCCCAAACTCTTGTTCTCACTCCATATTTATGTTTTGCAACAACCTTTTATTAGAATAATCCAAATAATTATTTTGTGCCCCTTCACCCTCCCCCCTATTTAATATCCTTCAATTGAAAACCCTAAAAACCCCATCTTTAATCTTTTCTTCTCTTTCCCTATTCATCATAAGAACCCACTTCTCTAAAGCTGTATATATGAAGCTTTGGCATTTACAGCCCTTCTCTGTCAGCCTCTGAGAAAGATTCTAATTTTGCCCCAACATCCATTCCTTTTCATCTTCCATTTGCTTCTTTGTCATCATCAACTTTTTTGTACTTTTTTATGACTAGTTCAAAGTGAGTTCATCCAAAAAAAAAAAAAGTTTCACTTTTTATTATTGAAAAAAGTTCATAGTACTGTTGCTCATCTCTTGTTGTTGTGGGGTTTTAAAAAAATTATATTTTTTTTAAATCAGACTTTTTTTTTTTAATATATTTAAAAAATTGAGGGAAGGGGGGAGTTGAATAGGCTATAAAGGTGAGATTTTGGTTCTAGGTTTGAAGAGGGGTGTTCAGTGTCAAATATCATAGGCAACAAAAAGGCTTCTTTTTTGTTATTTATTATTCCTTTTGGTTATGGCTTCTTCAAACAGACACTGGCCTAGCATGTTCAAATCCAAGCCTTGTAATTCTCATCACCAATGGCAACATGACATTAACTCTAATCTTTCTTCTTCCACTGCCACCATCTTCAGATCTGCCCCTTACTCTGCAGGTTAGTTCTAATTCTTCAAAAAAAAATTTTTTTTAATATTTTGAATTTTGATTGATTTTTTGTGTGTGTGTTTTTCAGTTGGTGGGTGTGAAGAGAGAAGTCCAGAGCCAAAACCAAGATGGAATCCAAGACCTGAACAAATTAGGATTCTTGAAGCAATTTTCAATTCTGGAATGGTGAATCCACCAAGAGATGAAATTAGAAAAATTAGGGCTCAATTGCAAGAATATGGCCAAGTGGGTGATGCCAATGTTTTTTATTGGTTCCAAAACAGAAAATCCAGAAGCAAAAACAAGCTTCGCCATATCCAAAACTCCAAATCCAATCATAATTCCCAAACCACAACTCCTCCTACTATAACTACTACTCATTCTCCCTCCTCGACCGTCATCGCTGCCTCGGCCGGCACCGCCACTTGCTCTTCGTCTTCTTCTTCGGACAAATCTTCTCCAAAAACAGCACCCATCAAAACTTTTAGTCCCAATTCTGTGACCCAGAACTACCTTCCACAGCCCACCAATGATCTCTTACCCGAGCCGTTTTTCTACCCGATGACCGGAGGCGGCGGGGTAGGCCCTAATTTGAGTCAAGGGTTTTGCTTCTCTGAGCTTTGTAGTGTGGGGCAGCCAGGTGCTGAACATGGAGTTGGGGCTTGCACAAGCCTGTTGGTGAGTGAGATTATGAGCCCTAATGAGGTTTTGAAGAAAGATTTGGATCATCATGAGAAGGTTATGGTGAAGCTGCAGCCACAGTTCATGAACTATCATCATTATCCTTCTTCTACTTATAACTCTCTTCCCCAAACCACTATTTCCACCTCCCTCCCAACTGTTCTTTCTCCCACCAATGCAATTCACCAAGGTAAATCAAACTCTAATAATTAACTAAATCTATACCATACATTCATTCCATTTAGATTGTTTTGGCATTTGATTGCTGTTTTAACCAGTTGACTTTTGTTTGTGGGTCAACTCCCTTTTTACTTTGTTACCTAAAAGGAGGGATTTTGTGAAATGGGTTGAAGAGTATTGGGAAAAAGGAGCTCTAAAAAGTAAAAAAAAATGGAAGTTTGATTTAAATTAACTATTATGGAATGTCTTAGTGTTTAAAATCTTAATAATTAAGATGTGATGTATTCAATCTATGATGATAACTTCGGTATGAATTAATTTCTTACTATTATGGAGTGTCCAAACCATCTAAATGTTATAATGTTAGTATTTATTTTTTTTAATAATAGTTAAGATATGCGTAAGCTAGATTGGATGTGTATAGATATATAGAAAATTGAGATAAATTATTTGTCATTGGAAGAAAAATGATTTTAGGTTATGATGAATATGATGTTAGATGGACGTGTGCATGGGTTTGAGGCCCCTCCTTGACCTAGAACAAAATAGGTTCAATATGGAGAAATGATCGTGTGTTTGCAGGTGTAGGTGAAGCTTGTGGAATAGGTCAAAGCTATGGAGTGAAATCAACGGTGTTCATCAATGGTGTTGGGTTCGAGGTAGGATCTGGGCCGTTCAATGTTCGTGAGGCCTTTGGTGATGAAGCTGTTCTGATTCACTCTACTGGTCAGCCTGTTCTTACCAATGAGTGGGGCCTCACTCTCCACTCACTCCAACATGGCTCCTCTTATTATCTGGTTAATAATCATATTTCTTTCTCCTATTTAGTTTAATTTTTCTAAGTATTAAAATAATTTATTTCCTATTATATCCTAGTTAAATTTATTAGTGATTTCTTTCAAAGTCAAATCTTAACTAACCTTGATTTTTTAAGTACTAATGTAGGTTTTGGTGTTGTCTTTCCATTTACTTACCATTGATCTGTTTTTTTTTATATATATATATATATATATAATTTTTGATTCTTTTTTTGGTATTTTGTTTGTATTTGCAGATATAGAAGATTGAGGAGTGGAGGAACTACTAGGGAATAATGTAGCTGTGTGTGTTCTGTGTCTCTCTCTCTTTTTCTATGATTAGGCTAGGGTTAGGGTTTAAGTTTTACTGTTTGTGACAGCTTGAATGGTACATGATGATCAAGATCATGAACCCATATGAGGCATTGTAATTTTAATCTTTTTTTCAATGGACTTTTTTTTTTTAATCTAAATGCTCATGTCTGGGAATGATAAGTTAGTTTTCGATACTTGTGAGTGTTCCGATAACTTATGTGTATTTTGAAATAGTAATACAACTGCCTAAAACCTTATATCATTAAGTTTAACAACAATGTAAGGAAGTGTAGGACTTGAATGTGTAACCTCGAAGATCCTTATATAATTTGATTGTTAATGAAATTCATAGAAGATAAAATCTTAGGTAAGTGAACTACATTGAATTTATCCTTAACTCTTACTAGTTCAATCCAGAAAAGTTACATTACATTTGTTTTTTGTTTTTTTAACTTAACCACTACAAAAGTTGCAAAAATTGCATACTAATACTCTTCAATTAATATTTTTTTTAAAAAAATAAATAAATATATATACAATGATAAAACCTCTACAAAAGTATGAGAATTGGTTGCTATTTCATCAAATATGGATCTTTGGATGATAATAGTTTATAATTTACCTGTAAATTAATTAAGGGTTAAAAATTAGTGGTTTTTTAATGTTTAAACATGACGTTTGAGTTTGCAGTTATTAATTAAGAGAGGGTTAACTTAAACTGAGGCAGCTTTTTAGGATTCTTTTGCTTATTTTTAGTTTTGCAGTTTCTTTTTTCAAATCAAATTATTACCTTAAACTCGCTTAAGTAATTCTGTTCAACTTACCAACTTTGTTCACGGTCAAAACCTATGGCTTTTTACTTCGGTTACTTTTTTTTTTCTTTACCATCCCCTCTTTAACCACTATTTTATGCTAGTAACTGCTGTAATTAATGAAGCCCTTTTTTTTTATTATCGAATTCATAACTTTTTTTTTTTAAATTTCTCGGAAATTTCCTATTTGGTGTTCTTGTTACGCTCTTATTATGGAACTGCCATTTGGTGATCATTATATAATGAATTTGACTGTCTTTTTTTTTTTTTTTTTTTTTTTTACCAAATTAGTCCGTTCTATGTGTTGTATTTATGACTTTGCTTATTTTTACATTTGAATTTAAAGTTTTTTTTTAGTTCAATTTGATTTGAAGTTTCTTAGAAGTGGGATTCTGGGACTCGAAACTGACTTCTTTGTGGCCTAATTTACCTATATGTCAATTGAACTTAGGGATTGTTGGGTACAAAAAGATCAAATAGGAAGAATGGGAATAAAAACCATTTTTTTGTGTTTGGATCCCCATTAATAATTATACCCAAAATCTCATAAAAACCAGTAACATTTCTCTCTATAATAATTATTTTTACTTCAAATGTTTGAGCGTCAGATAAAATATTTCGTGATATTAGTTGAGATGTGCGCAAGCTGAGCCCGATAATCACAAATATAAAAAAAAAAACAAAAAAAAAATGGTGGGAAATGATAAGAACCCACCAATTGAGAGCTAGACTTGAAAGATTTGAGTTTTTGCACTATAAATTAGAGGCGGTTAATGTAACTATGTCCTTCAAGAGGTCTGATTGAGAATTAAATTTAGAAAATTGTAGATTCTGTCATTTTGCTTCGTCCATGGTACGTCAACCAATAAATCATACAACATTATCAAAAAAATATAGATGGTATGAATTTTTTTTTCTTTTTAATATTTGTGACCGTCCGAGCCTTGGGGTTGTATGATGTTATATGATTTATCGGAGAACAATTATCAACTTTAATATTAACAGAATATAGTTTAAATTAAGTCATACATATAGATATTTAGTATTTGTGTCTTGTCAAGACATTGACTTAAATTGTTCTCCTATTAACAAAAGAAGAAGAAGAAGCCCCCAATGAGTTTTTTCTTATTTGGAAAGATGCAAGCATTACGATACTCAAAAAAGGAAATAAAGAGTGTCTATATCAATTATACATTGCATATGACGAAATTAAGAAATTACAACATTTAAAAGAAAGGAAAAAAAAAAAACAAAAGTAAAAACTACATATCATCAACCATTATGAAGTGGTTCAAGTGGTCAATTTTTTTAAAAAAATATTCAAGATGATGGGTTAGATTTATAATGTCATAGTCAATATATATATATAAATTAACTCGAACTAAAAAAAATAAAAAATATCATTTTATTTTAGAGGTTTTTGCAGGAATAGACCAAATTGATAAAATATTTACAAATTTGAAAAAAATTTAACAACCATAATCAAATATACCGTATAAAATAATACTTTTTATATTGAATAACTAATAAATAATACAATATGATGAGTATTACTTATATTGTATATTTGAGCATGAATGCTAAATATTTTCAAATTTGTTTAGATCTGTAATTATTTTATAAAAAATTGGACTATTCAGTATAATTTCCCATAATGCAAGAGTTGAAATTATATTTGTTAAACCATTATGAAAGAGAGATAATAATTAAGAGAATCTTAAGAAACTCACTCCATCTTATTCCTCCAATGTTGTATTGACAAGTAGGCTATACATCCTGCAATGATTAAAATAGCATAAATTTTGAAACCCAAAGTTGAATTGTGCTACACTATTAAAAAGCATAAGGAAAATAGAACTTAAAATTTGGAAGCTACAACACACAAAGAAAGGGATAATAGAATAGGTTATGTTATGTGTATATAGGGCTGAGAAAGAGACAATTGAAAAGCAAAGAGAGAGAGAGAGAGAGAATTGAGTTAGGAGCAGAAATCAGAGGAATTGTCTTCAAAGGGAAAGGAATTAATGTATTTGAGAATTAAAAGAAGAAGTAAAATAATTTTTTTAAAAGAAAAAAAAGAAAAAAAAGTGATTTTGATTTGAACCAACAGCTAGACGACACATATTACCCACAGGGTTTGATTTAGTTACGTGCACACTCCTTCCAACAGTTGGGATTATTGGATTTGAGTGATTTTGATTTAACACTCAACAAATTCTTCCTTTTTAACCTTTTTACAATCAGCCCATCACGTTTGTTCTTCATCCTCATCATTCATTATCCCATTTCCTTACAACTCTCTGCCTTTTTCAGTACAGAAATCAGAGCTATTGACTTTTCGAGGATGATAGGTTTTTTTTAATTTTAATAATAACTCATTTGAATTCGTAATTTGTAGAGAATTTGTACTTAATAGCTTGTTTGGATGATGATTTTTGTAGTAGGTCGTAGAAAATAGTTCGTTTGGATGTAGCTAGAAATGAATAATTAGAAATGCCCAGCGGTTGAGGCTTACGACTTCAAAGCATGCTTGAGAGACCGCTGGAAAACGCTTAAACTATAATATCCTTCGAAATATCTTGATACCACAGCCTAGGGACGGGTCAATGGTGCCTCAAGTACAGGGGAGCAAAACTCCAATTTCCTGATTTTCAAAAAAAAGAAAAATGATTAGAAATTAATAGTTAAAATTGAATGATTATTTCGAGTGGTTAAAAGTGGGTGGTTATTTTGAGTTATTAGAAATGAGTGATTGTTTTAGTGATTATTATAGTTCACTTGGACGTAATTATTCGAATAAGTATCGCGAAAGTTTATTTGTAATAACTCATTAATTATGTTAGATGGGTAACCATAACAAGGTAGTGTAGCATTTATAGATATGAAATGAGGATATTGTTTTGGATTTTTGGCAGAGGAACAGTAGTGTTGATTGGATTGTTCTTCCTTATTCTGCCACATTTTGGAACACTTTTTACTTTCTCTTGCCTTTGTCATCTTACTCTTTGCCTCTTCAGTTCTGCTTCTGTTTCTGCCTTTCTTCATTAGCTTTAAATTTTGTAAAGATATGATGATGTGAATTGTGATCTTCCACTTCTTTTAGTTGTACCCACCAATGCTATTTCCATCAGTCCACTTCCATTACTTTTATTTTCTACTTTCATTTTCAAAACCATCCCAATTTTTTTTTAGATTTTGTTGGGATGTTACAAAAAATCAAAGCTTTTTTATTTTTGTTTTTGTGAATTATTTACAAATCCTTTTAAAAATTTAAATCCTAAATGAGTTATTCTAACTACTAAAAAAAACTACTTATTCACATCCAAATAATTTATTGATTGTATTTTTCTATAAAAACTCACATTCAAATGAGTCAGACACCTCCTATAAAGATAGTTAGGAAAGATTTAAACAAATATATTAATTGTTTATTAATCATAAGTTAAACCTGCTTAATTTAAAGCAAGAATTTATGATAAGTTTGTATTTTTTTTAATATAAATTGGGAGTGGGACCAACAAACCCTACCAACTTCTCTTCAACAATATGAATGTGTCACCAACCCATTCATGGCTTAATTTAATTAAAATTGTTTATTAGTGTCAAAAGTAGTAGTACTCCAGTGACATCATGTATCAATTAATAATTAGTCGGGTACCGATTTAAATTCGTGTTGAATTTTTTTTTTTTTTTTACATTTGCTTCTAGTTTTCCAAATACTATGGACACTTAATTTATTTAGGAGGAATATTTAGGTCAAGTTCGGGCATGACCTAAATAATAATGTCCACTAATATTAACCACATGTTACTTTATGTTAAGCCCAAAAAAAAAGGAGAAAAAATTTGTGATCCATATTTAGCCACATTAGTGGGCATTATTATTTAGGTTATGCCCAGACATGATCTAAATATTTCTCTTTATTTAGTAACTATTTCTGAAAGTGTCTTGGACTTGGGCACAAAGTATGGTTTCAAGGTTCTATACATAAATAATCTTTTTTTTTAATAATCAAAAAACTCAAAAGTGATAGCAAGTGTCTAAATAAGAGAGGTCAAGCCAACATAAGATTCCATGGTGGTGAATAAAGACAATGCAAATGCTAGTAAAATAAATTAAAGCATAGAGATGATTTGTTCGTTGAAATACTCACAAGTCACTCATGTATATATAAAATTTATTAAATTTATATCTGCACTAATTTATACTATACCTACGTCAGCACCAAGGGGAGATCCGAAAAAAAAGTAAAAAAAATAAAAAATAAAAATAAAAAGAAAAGAAGATTACTCCCTATCTAGTTGGACCAATATGAGACAAGAGGTGTGAAGAGAGCTCCAATAGCAGTTATCATATTTGAATCTCCATCTCTAAGAATTGTTGTTGAATAAAAAAATTATGTTTATGAAATAAGATGTTATTTAGCTTAATGTTAACCACTTAAGTTGAGGAGAAACTCGAAAATTATAAGATTATAGGTTTCAATCTCCGCCTCAATTATTAATAAGAAAAAAAATATATATAAGCACATAAGTCAAGGGGAAAGACTTCATATTTCCACCGTATGTAATTGAATTCAATAAAATATTATTATTAAATATATTTAAAAAAGAATTGAAAAAAAATGGTTTGTAGGCCACCCAATTGGGTTGGGATTGGATAACTGCGAAGCTCAAATAAGCCCAAACAATAAAAATTGGCAAGAAAGAAGACTGAGGTTTGACAACGTTATATCATAGGTCAAACAAATTTCAATCCTACGGTCATAATTAAGACCAAAAATTTGATTAGTGCATAACACTGCAAAATATGGATATCAAAAATACCCATAATCTTTCGCCTCTTAACTTTTCAACGTCTTCATCGCCACTAGGCCACTCCATGATAATTGACACTAATACTATTAGTATCGTACAATTTTTATCGCACAAACAAATAGACATCATTTATTCCTGATGCGTTGAGATATAAGGAAAAACCTTTTCCATTCCAGATACAATTTCAGCCATCAAAGTTTAGATTCGAACAATTCTGACCAAATCATCTCAGCAGTATTCAAGGCCAGCATTTAAAGAACAAAACGGAAAGTTATTCTAAATTGATAAGGTATAAAGGCATAGAGAATAAAGGTTAGTCTAAATATTAAAGTCACATTGTATGGAACTCTTATAATGAGGAAGATAGCATAAGTATACTTTGCATAAATGTAAAACATAATATTACGGCACGGTCACTTCTATACCAAAGAAGAGAATATTACTTGGTTGTACGGCCACGGACGTAGAACGAAAATATTAGTAAAATTGTAGAGATTACATATTGTTCATCCCTTTGAAAAGAGCTTGGAGGGTCCCTAGAGCTCATTTGCGCGCTTCTGATTTCTTCTGGTCTTTGGCTGAGAGTGAATGGGAAAAAGAGTATCAGCTTCAATATGTCAATCTTAGGGGGATATATTACTATAAAAAGTAAAAACTATAGTGTTCGGTTGTATATATTACCAGCCTTTTCTTCTTCTCTTTTTTTAGCAGCTTCTGCCCTTTGTTGACGAATGAGAGTCAAACGCTCTGCAATATTAAGGGAAATAAAACTAAAATATCAGGCAGTATAATGAAAGTCCTGCCTTTGAATTTGTTCACAACATTCAACATCAGCAATTCACAAGATATTAGTTGTTCCAGCACTTAGGATTGGGACCTCCACATGATAACCATTAAAGTACATTCTTAACCAAATTTGCACACTTTTAAAGATGCAAGACACCACATTCAATACAAATGCAACAGCAGACCATTTAAAGTATTCCAATGGGAGTGTTCAAGGAGATCAAACCGGGGTGATGGGAAATAATTCTCCTTATCTGCATTGGAGTCACCGATAATCATTCCCCCATAATCACTATTCATTTCCCCTCATAATCTCAATCCCTCCATAACCATTTTTCATTCTCCCTATAACTACTTTTCATTCCCCTCATAACAAATACTATGTTCTCCATCATCATTATCTCCACCCTAACCACCTCAAATATAAGTAACAGTTCCCCTACACTCCAAATACAGATAACAGCTCTCCTACACTCCAAGCACAATTCTCCTCAAAATTATTCTCCTTGTTAAACATTTTCTCCCATGTATTCTCATTCTCTTTGTCTCAAACACCCCTTATATGTTTTTTCCCTTCTAACTCGAGGAAAGAATGAAAAGAAAACGTACATACCGATCTTGGATGACAGATTGAAAATAAAAAGGATTCTATCCTTGGACCATAGAACACATACACATACTTAAAACAAAGAACTTAACATTGAAGAAGGAATACCTAAATCCTTCTTAGCTTGGTCGGTTTTCCCTTGTTCTTGAAGCCTCATGTACCGCTCATGAGCCTTCTGTTTCTCTAATTCCTCTCTGGAAAAAAAAATAAACAAACTCTAAGGCCTAAGCTTTGTGCATACTTATAACATTGCCAAATTTGTTTCCATAATAAGAATCATAGAAAGTTAAGCAAGTGCTAATGTTAAGTATTCTTTAGAAGAACGAAAATGGAGCTTGTAGCAACCTTTCACGCCTTGAAAGTTCAGTTGTTTTCCCAATCTGCAAGATGAAGTGAAGTTACACCACTTGTGTATAGTAGCGTTCAAATTGAAAAACCATGTGTGAGGATGATTATTAAACTTACATCAATATCTTTAGCTTTCAAGGTTTTTGGCTTTACCAAGTTGGGATTTTCAATCTCAATAATACCTTGAGTGCCTTTCCTCTGGCAGAATATGGCATGACAACAAAATAAAAGTGATTTAGTCTCGTCCCTTAAATGAAAATAAATCAACAGAAGATATACAAAACTAGGCTTAGAGGTTTAAATATAGGTGATTGAATACAAACTTTAGGTTTATCTCCCTGATCGTCAGATTCATCCCCAGATTCTTGTTCAGATCCTTCCTCGGATTCTTCCTCCTCCTCCTTGTGTTCAGCTTCTACCTATAATACTAAATTAAATATCTCATGTGCACAAACTCAAGTAAATAGGGAGAACAATACCAATCACCAATGATGTTGAGGAAGCAGCTACTGAAAAAAAAAGAAGTTGCAACACATCGGTGTATTATCCATCCTTAAATGGGAAAAACTACCGCATAAAAGAACATATTCAGCTTATATAATGGCTTGAAAGCATCTTAGGAGATTATGTTTTTGGTCGATGAAAATGGTAGTGTGGGTACTTCGTGTGTGTGTGTGATCTTGAGTATGATCTTGAGTATTGAGATACAAAGAGAGATAAAGAGAGAAACCTGTCTAAACGTACGCGGACGCGTGGAGGTTCCAGCAACTACAATTATTTCAGAAACTGAAGTTAGCCATGCAAATTTAAGCCATCATCAACTCTTTCAATAATGAAATCTTCAGTTTTTATGGTAGTTCTTCCATAGGAAATCTTATAAACCGAATCATTCTAATCATAAACGTGTTAACATAATCCATTCAAAACAGAATTTGGGTTTTGGAACCCTAATTTCTAACCAGGAGTTTCACCCATCTTTTGTAATTTCAAAGAAAAGGGGAAAAAAAGAAAAAGCAATTCCAAAGCAAAATGGGCTCAACTCTGCACTAGAAGTAAGTAACCAAGACCTTCCATTCAGATTACAACATTTCCAGACTCCATAATAAAAAGAGTAGAACTACTTGTGCAATCAAAACAGCCTAGATTTTCCCCCAAAATCCAAACACCTTCTCATAATCGCTGAAATTATTTCAAATTCACTAAATAACTTACGAAACAGATGAAATCCCTAACATAATCATGTAATCTCTAAGCCAAGCACCAGCTCATACACTTGAAACAAAACAATACACAAAACAAAACGTATTCCTCATCTCAATCCTATAAAATAAAAACATGAGGGCCTCATAAATGATCTCATGATCCTAAGCTTGTTAGTAATCAAAGGAGCGGAAAGAATGAATGCTTACGCATGTCTTCAGGGGTGGAGAATTGGCGGCGGCCGGTGGGCTTGCTCTTGAACTTTCCTCTTCCCATCGTCGGCGGAAATCAAAGTAGAAATCGGAACAACGAGAAGAAGAATCGACGTAGAATGCAGATTTCTCAGTTCGTTCGTGGAAGATGAAGATGAAGATGAAGATGAATCCTGCCCTCGTTTTTCCGCCGGGGAGAATTTATATTTGTGTTGCGTTTTGGCTTATTTCTTTGTGTTCCGTCCCGTTTGCATCTCTGTGCTGCAAATCGCCAACCGGGTTCCCAAACCCTACCCGAACCCGCCACCCATTTATTTTATTTTAAATATAATATTTTTTTATTATAATTACGGCATTTTTATTATAATTAGGGCATGTTTGGCTTTGAAGGGATGGGTGGGGTTGAATTGGAACGGAAAGAGAAAATAAATTTATGTTCGGGAAGAATGATAGTTATGTTTGATGTGATGGAAAAAAAATTGTTGAAATTTTTGTTTAAATAAAAAGAATGTTATTTAATAATTTTTTAATAATAAAGTTATGTTTCCTGCAATGGCAAAAGAATTGTTAAAATTTTTATTTGAACAAAAAAATAGATATCAAATAACTTTTTAATATTTTAATATTTAAATAAAAACGTGGGACCCACATGTGGAGTTTGATGGACTCATAGAAGTTATGGGGTAAACATAAAATTAACACACATTTCTTTTCAACTATCTTCATGATTATGAGGACACGCTCATGACCGAAAAGGTCAGTGGAAAGTTGGTTTCATTGTTTATTGACAATCAGATATAACACCACGGTAATTATTACTCTTAATCACAACTTCTTTTTCTTTTTTAATCAAACTCTTGATCATAACTTAAATATCAAGTTTTTTTGTTTTGATAAAACTTAAATATCAAGTTTAGTTGCTATTTCTTTTTTTGAAATATATATATTTCGTTTTTAAAATTTAAAATATATGATAAGTGGAGAGTATATCTATCCACTATCCTTGAACTAAATTCATTTTGACATAAATCTATATATACTTTTATAAGTATAATGTAAAAAATAAAATTTAAGTAGATAATCATCATAAATTGAATACACTATATTACTTATAATTGATAATAAGTTAGCCAATAAAAATACAATTCAATTATCATAAAAAAAAAAAACTAACTCATAAAATATTAATTTATTAAGAGATAATAAATTTTAAACTTTCCATTGGTTTAATTTAAACACATTCTTTTATTAAAAAGAAACACACTCATTGAGTTAACTTTAATTGACCCATGCCATTGTTTCTCAAAAAATAAAAAATTGACCCATGCCATCAACTAAGAAATTTGAATGAACGGTTGAACAAAATCTCATATACAAAATATGATATTTTAATCATCTCATTAAGATATTCATCTTCATAACATAAATGATGGAAGATTTGAACTTTAAAAGCATGTTTCTTTTAAAGTTTCAAATTCGAAACTCACCTATATAATAAAATAAATTTTCAATTTTTAATAAAAAAACAAAATATATCACGATATATATGATTTTGCAAAAGTTTATGGATTCTAATTTATGTATTCGAGTAAAACAAAACGAAACAAATATCAAATGAATTGATGTGTATTGATTATATTGTTCCGTGGTAATCTAATTCAACTTTGTCATTATAAAAAAAAAATGGAGATTTTTCATGTATAATAAAAATGACGTAAAAAATTACATTTATAGCACATTTTTTTTTATCAAAAATTGGTTTATAACAAAATTTCAAGTGATTAATATCAATCACTAGTAAGTGATTGATATGCTCAATCACTTTTTTTTTTTTTGAAACACAAACTACTTCATTAAGAAACATCTAGTAACCTCATACAATCAACCTCCAACGCGGAGTCAACAACATGGGGAGATTCCCCTTCCAAAAAGCCAACAAATCCTCCATAGAAGAGGAAAAACCACAACTACTAAGACACATCGAATGAGTCTGCTTAGCCAGCACATTGACCACATTATTACACGACGTATTACAATGCAAAATGTTCACAATCCCTAAAGAATAAATCAACCCTTTAACATCCACAACTATGTTGTTAAACTCAGAATAATCAAGATTTACACCATTAATAGCCTTAACCACCTCTAAAGCATCCATCTCAACAAGAATAGGGGGCCTCAAAAGGTTAGGTTATCAGACTCAAGAATATGAATAAGCCTCTCCCTCAATCACTTAACAAACTGATTGATATCAATCAAATACTGCTGATTGATATCAATCACTTAGAATTTTGGTATAAACCAATTTTTGATAAAAATGTGCTTTAATTTTAATAATACAATATAAATTATAAAAAAAATTGATATTTCAACATGTTTTGTATCTAAAGAAACAAAAAAACTTTTTAGTAAATATGAGGGAAAATAAATGAGGCATTTCTTCTCCGGCAACGCCACGCCATGTTTAGCGCTGTAAAAACAAAACCCTAGCACTCACCGGCGCAGAGGTTTATGGCCATGTCGTCAATGGCTTTGAGTTTGTCTTTTATCCATTACTCTCCTCTCCATCCTATACGTTCTCACCGACCGTTCGCTTTTCCCTCAGTTTACACTCCCAAAATTGCTCTGAAAAACTCTCCGCATTCATTCTCCGCCGTCTCTTGCTCTGCCGGCAGGCAAATCCCCACCACGGAGGAAGAGGTTCTCCAATTCGTGCTGGACTCCGACGACAACGTTCTTCCCTGTGTTCGGACGTACGAGAATGACTTCTCTCGCCTCACTCTGGTCGGGGGCGTCGATTCCCGCCAGTCTGTCACGGCGGCTGCGGCGGACGGCGGTGAATCCGCCTCCGAGCACCTTGAATCTGGCATGTCTGCAATGGTTGTGGAGACTGTGTTTCCCGGAACTTCTGATGAGCACAGCACGGTCTCGACCCGGCTGGTTAGTTCTTTCTTAACCTAGCTGCGTATTTCACGCTCTTATTAGTTCGTCTTACATGGTGGTATTTTTCTAGGCCAATTTTTGTTAATCATAACTGTTCATTGATGTAATTAATTTTTTTCCAACCCATAAGCTTAAGTTTTTTTGTTTTATTGACGGTTTAGGATAATGCAACTTTAAGTCTAAACAGGTATTCGGTTCAACAAAATGGGATCCGATTCTAGATTGGTGAAACCCAATAGAGCACGATCTTTAAAGGCATGTTAGGTCCCACTATTTTCCCACATTAGAAAAGCAGAGAGTCCTCCAAATATTAAGATATGTGGACTACTTCTCTTATTACCAATTGATTTTGTCGTGGGTTCAAGTATTTGTGGAACCGTTTTCCTCCCCCATTTAAAATTGAATTTCACTAGTCCATTAAATAAGTTGGGTGGTTTAACCTAATTGAAGAGATATTCATTCCCATTTCTACAGTTTTTATTTTTTGGAATGAATTTGAGTCTTGATGTGAATTCTTGTACCTGGCATGTTAGTCTCAGAAGACGTCTTTTTTTACTGGCGTTTCTTTAAAAGAAAATCATACCATTGAAACAATTAACTCCATGATTGATGTGTGTGACTGATATGATAGATTTCTCCATATTTGGTTCCTTGCAATTTCTCCATATTTGGTTCCTTGCAATCTTTAATAACTCCGTGACCAAAATGTTCATTTCATTTCAAGTATTATTAGACGTTCACGTTCTCTTAGAATTATGTCGACGGTTGTATAATGCCATCATCTCATGAGGAAATAAAAACATGACTTGACTATTGTTAGTCATGTTGATAAATTCAACAACATAGTCCCTAAGGGGTGGCGCAGTTGGTTGAAGACTTGGAGTTTGAAGGTGTGCTCCCCTCAAGATCCCATGTTCGAGACTCACTTGTGACATTAATTTGTAGACACTTTATGTGTCTTCATTCCTTTGATGTCTCCTGGTGCCTGGCCTAGGGACGGGCGTGGTTACCATTGTTTAAAAAAAAAAGATAAATTTAACAACCTAACTTTAATTTGTCACATGATTGTTCTTTCTCCCTCTCTCTAAAATGTTGTCAATTTGTTAGATAAAAATGAGCTATCCACTTACAATCCAGCATATGTTTTATAGGTTGTACAACTGTTTCTTTGAGTTCTTAAAGATTAGCTATTCAATCGTATTAACTGAATCGTTCCAAAGTTAATTGTGTTAACAGTTTTTACCTGCCAGAGAAGTCAAGGAAAGGGCTAGGAAGTTAAGAAGGTCTCTCTCTCAAGATATTAATATGGGTACTTCGTCCAAAAACATACTTGCTATGACGTTTAGACAAGTTGTATTGCAACAGCTCTGGAACTTTGAACTGGTCATCTTTATACCTGGTTCGGAAAGGAACATGGAAGATCTTGAAAATCCAAGAGAGGTTCGTCATTTCACCTTATCTTTATACCTGGTTTGGACCTGTAAATTTATGTTGTTTGAAATATCAAAATATCACAGTAGCATGTCTATGCTGCAGCCTGCAAATTTTGAATGATATTGATAGGTTCGGTTCTCTTATGCATTTAATATCTACAGGTCCCGATATCTTTCACTCTCAGTTCATCTGATGAACGGGCCATCTTTGTACTTGCAGAAGCTGTTTGCATGTGTGCCCTTCAAAATACCGAAAGAAATTTTGTCAATGGTAAATCAAGTGGAACACCAACTAGATTTTTTGATTGGTTCCAAAAGTCCGCGATTGTTGAATCAAAGGATTCCTCAGTTATTATCCACAAGTTTTTTGACTTAGCCGTTGCAAAGAGTCTATTACAAAAGTTTAATTCAAACAAGGGAAGCTGGAAACATAGGAATCCCAAATCGATGAACTATTGGTGGATGCCTTCTGAACTCACGGAACTAGAAAAAATTGGAGGGGTGGAGTTCAGTGCATGGGTAAGTGAGTATGTACCTTCTTACAGGCTGCAAATGGATGCTCATCAGTTCACAGGTTTAAATTTTGGAGGCTGGAGAAAATCTACTGAGAATAGGTGGGAAGTCCTTTTGACCCACTCCCAAATGGTATTTTAATCTTTCCTTTTCAGAAGTTCTTCTGCATATCTTTATGTGAAAATAATTAAGAGGAATAATTTCTGTGTATTATTCATTTAGAGGAGGGTTTCTTAAATAGAGAAATCCCCA
>JBBMEF010000025.1:1572652-1583285 GCA_037832685.1 Sicyos baderoa
TAAAAGAACAAAAAAGTTGGGAAGGAAATTATTATCTATATTTAAAATGTAGAAAATAAGTATAAAAATAAACATTACTTATCAGAAAATAAAAAAGTAACTATACAAAACAATGAAAATTGACAATGTACGTAGTTATGGAATAATTAAAAAAATAGTTCCAGAATAAATAGTATGAAAAATAAATAACCCTTATCAAAGATGAATAATGGTTATATAGTGAAGGAATAGTTTTATTGAAGAAAATGAATGTTTGTGAACAAATATGAGTCATCACCTGGTTTGATTATTTTGCACCAAACACTTGAAGAAAAAAATAATGTGATTTGAACTTTTTGGTAAAAGAAAAAAAAAACAGTCCATATGAAATTAAGTTCAACCATAGCAATAGTTAGAGACAAAAACAGTATAATTGAAGATAGATTTGTTTTGAAGGAATCACACATAAGTAAATGCATTTATTAAATGAGTTAGTAACGCAATAATATCATTGTTTGATTGTAAATCAATTCATCACTAACGTCACCTATTCAATACCTAGAATTAATATTTATAATTTTTTTAAAAAAAACTACCCAACACAAAACGGTAACTATCAAGTTGAATTAGGATTTTTTTATTATTTAGTTGAATATTGATTATAGTTTTCTTTGTAGTAAAATTGTTTTTTGAGTTTGAATAAAATTTTCTTTTTATTAAGATGGCAAATTTGTTGAATTTTGAGTTTGAATATTTTTTTATTATTATTTATGTGACACCTTTTGTGCCATAATTTCTTTGATCCATAGATAGTAATCATGCATGATATAAATTTTTTTCTTTTTTTTTTTTGTTATTTTTTAGTTTAAAAAACTATTAATAACTAGTATTTATAACTACTCTTCACAAAAATAAATTAAAATTAATTATTGTAACCATCTAAAATAACAAATTATTTATAATCATTCAAAATAATTTTAAAAAAAATTATACTTCAAAACGAACTCTAACTACAGATGCCATCCAAATACCACTATTGGATCAGAGTTTATTATTATTATATTTTACACAAAAACCACAATGATGATTAAAAGAAAAAATGAAGTTGATTAGCAATGATTAAGAAAGAGGAATGAAAGATTAAGTAAATACAAACTAAAAATTTGCACCAAAAAAGAAGAGATGAGGAATGGAGATTTGTGGAGGTAGAAAGGGACAGTATAAACATCCCACCGGAAATACGGGCGAACCGTACAGAAAAAAAATAAAAATAAAAATCGCTGTTTATTCAGTTTCTCTGATATATTTTAATGGCGGATTTTAACTAACCCACAATTCCCACTACACACACTCCCACTTCACTTTTCCCCCCTTCTTCGTCTTTCTGCAAATTTACAGTCTCCAGTATTGCAGCACTGCTCAAAGCTCAGTCTCTGCAACAGTTTTGAGAAAAACCCATTTTCCCCTTTCGATTTAAACATCAAATCCTGATTCGATTTCCCAAAAAGCAAAGGGGGGAAAAAGGGTCGCCGATCAAGAACAGAGATGGGTCTGTGCTGCTTTCTGAGCTTGGGCCTCTTTTAGCAATGGCGATGGCGCATCCTTTGAAACCCTTCTTCTATTTAGCCTTCTCTTTGTGGTTTCTTCTTTGATTGTTTGGGGGGTTTGGTTCTAATGGGTGCTCTTATTGATCTTAACACCACTGAAGAAGATGATGGTTCCTCTGTTTCTTCTTCCTCTGCTTCTGCTTTAACCTCGTCTCCTTCTCCTTCTGCTGGTTCTTCTTCTATTTGCTTGGAGCTATGGCATGCCTGTGCCGGCCCTGTTGCGTCTTTGCCCAAGAAAGGGAGCTTGGTTGTGTATTTTCCGCAGGGTCACTTGGAGACGATGAAGGAATTTGCTGCCGCTGCGGGTTATGATCTTTGTCCCCATGTCCTTTGTCGTGTCATTGATGTTCAGCTTCATGTAAGGGCATTTTATTGGTCTTCTGGGTGTGGTTTTTATGCAGTTTTGATGATTTGTGTTCATGTCGTTTTCTTGATTCTGTGTGATTTCTTGCTAATTGAATTGGGTTTTTGCCGATTTGAGTTTTGTGGGGTTTTTGGTGTATCATCTTATTGTATGAGAAATGTGGTTTTGAAGCAGGCTGAGGCTGGGAGTGACGAGGTTTATGCTCAGGTCTCACTGCTTCCTGAAAATGAGGTGAGTTTTATTTTGGAGAATTTTTTGTGTGATGATTGCATTTTGAGAATATTACCCTAGAAGCTTGAGGGGGTTGATTTTGATGTGATTTAGGGTGTTTTCTGGTTATAAGAAGATTATATTTAAAGCTCCATTAACAAGACTGGAATACTTGGTTAAGCTAACCTATCTTTTAATCTTCGATGAGATTCTTTTTGCTTAATGAAGTCTTGTCTCTTTTAAGTAGGCTGTGATTTTTGTTGTCTTCCAGCAATGTGCTATTGTTTTTGGTTCTTCCTGGCTAATGTGAATTAAATGAGAAGATTATGTTTCTGAATGTCAATCTTGTCTTACAGCAAATGGAGTTCAAGATGCATGAAGAGATGAACAATGACAGTGAGGAGGAGGATGTTGAAGGTGGTGAGAAGACCACAACACCCCACATGTTTTGCAAGACCCTTACTGCTTCGGACACTAGTACTCATGGAGGCTTCTCCGTCCCGAGACGAGCAGCTGAGGATTGCTTCCCGCCATTGGTAATCACTAAGCTCGAGATTTCATATCTCTTTTGTTGATTCATCTTGAATTGTTTGCCAGTTCTTTTTTGTTGATTCAATGTGCTTGTATGGTTATCTCTTTCAAATATTTGACTATTCTCAAACTTATAATTCTGCAGGATTATAAAATACAGAGGCCTTCTCAAGAGCTTGTTGCAAAGGATCTACTTGGGATAAAATGGAAATTCAGGCACATATATCGCGGTATGACATAGGAATCTTAGGGTCTCTTTAGAATGAGCAAGTGCTTAAAAGAGTACTTAAGTGCAAAAAAGTGTTTTAAGCAGTTAGAAAATCATTTCAAACACCCCTAGATATTTGTTTCCCCTAGTACGTGCTTCTGAGTTCCCTTATTGGTTTGAGCAGGGCAGCCTAGAAGACATTTGCTAACTACTGGCTGGAGTGCGTTCGTGAACAAGAAAAGGCTTGTTTCGGGTGATGCAGTGCTTTTTCTTAGGTATTTAGTACTTGGGAGTCTGGTATAATTTATCTTTAGAATAATTTATGGCTTGTGTAACTCATGATTTAACTTACAGGGGTCACGATGGGGAATTAAGATTAGGGATTCGAAGAGCTGCGCAGCTTAAAAGTGGCTCTAGCCTTTCTAATATTTGCAGTCAGCAGCTCAATTCTTGTAGTGTCACGGATGTGGTTAATGCTATATCAACAAAAAGTTCATTTAGCGTATGCTACAATCCCAGGTATCTTAGTTGTAACTTGTAACCGTTTTATTTTATTTACAAGGATCATGCTCTCATCAACAGTGTAGATACATAGAAGTTTCTTCATCTGGCATCCTATTCTAATCGATTTTGTCTTTTTTTTTTGCAGGGCTACATCTTCTCAGTTTGTCTTGCCTTTTCACAAGTTCTTGAAAAGCATTAACCATTCTTTCTCTGTTGGAATGAGGTTCAAGCTGAGTTTTGAGGCTGAAGATGCTGCAGATCGAAGGTGTGCTATTAATTATTTTCTGCTTTGTGGACAAAATATGGTGTTGGAATCTTCCCTAATATTTCTTTCGCACTCCAATCCCCAGATACACTGGACATATAACTGGAGTTGGTGATGTTGATCCTATCAGATGGCCAGGATCAAGGTGGAGGTCCCTTGTGGTATGAAACATTCACAAGCTTAACCTTTTACACAATATTTGTCATTTTTGGACCTTTTTAAAATTCAAATCATTTTTCTCAATCGGCAAATCTTTGTCAAGTGTGTTCTGCTTCGATTTAGCAGGCGCAGCGCATCTTCATAATGAAATCTATGTTCTACAATTCTATTTGTGTATTGTTAAGAGACATAAGCATTCATGTTTCTTAAAAAAGTTTGCTAAAAAAAAAGAGACAAAAGCATTCGTGTTCTTCATTATTTTTATCCACCGGTATTATGTGTGTTTAAGAAAGGTCCTTAGAGATGCTTAGCTCTGGATATTCTGCATGTCACATTCCATCTAGTAACTGAAATCGAATTATCCACATACAAATAGATAGAACTTTGTACATTCTTTAAAAGGATAAATGCATACTTGTATTAAAAAGGATAATTGTATGCTCGCTAAGGCAAATCTAATGTGGAAACTGCAATGCATGAGTTGGGAGTAATTTTCCAGGTTCTGGTGCTAGCCATAGCTTTATATAATTACATTTGATTTCTTTCAGGTGAGGTGGGACGATGGCGAAACTAACAGGCATGGCCGGGTTTCCCCGTGGGAGATTGAGCCCTCTGGTTCTGTTTCTATGTCAAGCAACTTGGTTGCCCCTGGTTTGAAAAGGACTAGGATTGGGTTCTCTCCCACAAAATTAGAGTTTCCAGTTCCAAGTGAGTCAACCATTTTCACTGATAGAAATTTTAACTTGACCACTTATTCTCTCAGGTCTCAGCTATCATTCATTGTTCTTTCTGTTATTTCTTGCAGATGGGATTGGAGCATCAGACTTTGGGGAATCTTTAAGATTCCAGAAGGTCTTGCAAGGTCAAGAAATTTTAGGTTACAATACTCCCATTGATGACGGCGACAACGTCCGTCATCCACCCGAGAAGAGGAGATTGTTTCCTGGTTTACAGGGTTCTGGGATTGCTCTTATGAGAAATGGCCCAAGAAACCCATTTATCAACTATGAAACTTCCTCCCAAGGTATCATGTTTGATGAATCCTTCCAATTCCATAAGGTCTTGCAAGGTCAAGAAATATTTCCAAGTCCGTTGTATGGTAGGGCCATTGCCACCAATGAATTCAAGGCAAGCGGCAGTTGCGGTCCTGTCGACGGCGCTCGGTTCTCTAGGTCTAAAGACGGATGGCCCATGACAATGCAGTGTGAAAATTTCCTCACACGTTCTTCGATTCCTTCTGTACAAGTCTCATCACCATCTTCTGTATTCATGTTCCAGCAGTCAATGGTTCCTGCTCAAAGCTTCAATTCACATAACCGTGGCAATTTTGCAGAACAGATGGTTATGAACAAAAGTACATCCCATAATTCTGGTACAACATTTATGACTGACCATAGCTCGAATACCGAAGTTCCGTTAGGCATACACCCCACTTCGTTGGGCGAGCAGAATCAGCTCGGCCTATCACATCCGTCTACAACAGCACCGGCGTTTACAGGCAGTAAAGATCTGTCTTCAACTTGCAAAGCTGGCTGTAGGTTGTTTGGATTTTCATTGACAGAGGAAAAGAATGTTGGGATTACAGACAAGGCTTCTCCAGCAACAACTCCAATTAATGCAGGAACAACCACTGTCTTGTCCAATATTGGAGTACAATGTCCATTGAAGACTCCACTGATGAGCAAGGTGGTCGGAGGCAACTGTACCAAAGTAAGTAATTTACCTGCTCGTGCCGTAGAGGCGATATATTTTACGTAAACATATTCGATCGATGACTGAATCTTCGAGATTGCTACTTGACATTGACGTGTTTTACCTGAACTCTAAGAGGTCCCCTGCAATGCTCAGCTTCTAATTATTTTAATTTTCAAAGAAAGAAAGGTGGGATAAAAAAGAAAAGCAATGCCACTGAAAAGCTTGTCACAGCCTAATAAATCTGATCTGCAATGTAATGCAGGGGGCTTTTCAGTACCAGTTTGCAAATTACAGTACCCACTTCTGAATGGGTCTGACTTATTTTGGGGGGCAGCAAGGGAAACAAAAGAAGAGTGCTGTCTAATTTTGTTGTTTTGAATTTGCACAAAAAAAAAAAAGTTAGCATGTGTTGAGAACCTTTGGATTCCTTAAGTTTTCGGGATGTCAATTCGGTATGAGTTATCAACCGAATCGAACTCGTGTTATTTGTGTTGATTGTAATGATATTTAGTTGTTGATCTTGTATTTCAGATTATGATTTGTGTATTTGTTTAGAATGGATGATATAAGAACTGTTAGTTTAGAGACATTAGGATTGAAGGTATTACAACTTTTTCACTCTTATTTGTGGGGTGCATTGCTCCTCTCTTGTTGTGGTGTAATAGCATGGAACAGTTGTTAAGTACACAAATTTGCAATATTTTTTTTTTTTTTTTTTTTTTTCTATAATAGTGGAAGGTGATTGGCCAAACCTAAGTTATTGGCATTATCAAATCTAGAGTTGGGTATCCACTCCAATATAGAAGGTAAAGTATTGGGAATATTGTGGAATATATTTTAATGTATAACTTTTTTAGGAAAGTTGAGATGCTTCAATCATTAATCATTAAGTAGCAAGATTACATGTATTATTAAATTGAGAGCAAAAAAAGTTGAAGCATTTTCTGTTTTTTCAACTTAATTTCCAAGACACAACATCTACTTGATATTGACAACTTTGCCTTTTAGTCTACGGTGATAAATCAACACAAGCCTAAAAAGAGTTTAAAAATTAAAATTGTAATTAGGGTTAAGTAGTTATGTTGCTGGCTGCAGATGAGACAATGACTGTCTTGGGAAGCAAAAACCAAAATGTTGGGTATCAAATTACAATTAATGTTAGGCCAATAATTTATTCCACTGTTTTAGAATACTTCCATGGAAAATTATCAGAGCGGGACCACCCCATTGATATTGACTATCTCAAATATATGTCAAATGTTCAAAACTTTGCCCTTACATTATTAAATTGTACAAGTTTATTTGGGGATCTCCAAACAAGCATATTTTGAAAACTCAAATTTTCTACCCGCAAACAATAGATATTAAAAAATATACAGTTTCACCTCAAAACTAATTGACAATAAGGAGAATAACTTTGTATCTTCTTTATATTGTTGTTGAACTCTCTACGATCTTAATTTCATTTTAATTCAATCGATATCCGTTTGAGCTTTGTGGATTCAGATATTATATTAGAGAATATGAAGTTCACATCAAAATCGTACTCAAGTAACAAATTCTCAAAAAAACATATTGGGGCTCTCGGTATGGGCCGATACTTAAATGGGCTAATAAATGGGCCGTTACGCCTACTGGGCTTAAATATTAAGAAGCATTTATTTATTTATTTTTTTAAAAAGCATTTATTTATGGCCAGCTGCCAGCCTAGCCTTATAACCACGCTGTCTCAGCGGCTTAAAAGACGCTGAAAACCGAAATGACTAAAACACCCCTCCAGTACTCCCGATGCTCCGATACTAAATGGTAATTTCGCATTTCCAACACTGGAACAAGAAAAGTGTTTACTAAAACCTCAAATTCTGCGTTTCCCTCCCCGATTTCAAAACCTTCCGATTTCACTACCAGCATAAACTAGAACCCAAAAAAAGAAGAAGCGAATTCTCGTTCATTTTTTATTTCAATTCTTGAAGAAATTTGTAGGTTAATCCGGAGATTTTTGTTCTGTCAAGATTGTGAAAGGGCGCGAAACTTGATCGGAAGAAGAAGAAGATGATGAACTTTTTCAGAGGGAGAGAGAATTCCGTCGATGTTTCTTCTCCGCCGTCTCCTTTGCCGTCTCTTGCGCCGTCTCCGGTGTCGTCGACGGGGACTGGTCCGGCCAGGCCAATTCGCCTTGTTTACTGTGACGAGAAAGGGAAGTTTCGGATGGATCCTGAGGCTGTCGCTACGTTACAGCTCGTGAAAGGGCCTATTGGTATCGTCTCTGTTTGTGGTCGTGCTCGTCAGGGCAAGAGCTTCGTTTTGAATCAAGTGAGTCTGTTTTGCCTTTTGTTTTGTTGAGGCATATATTTCTGATGATTAGTATTTGTCATTTGGTGGGTTCTGTGAAATCTAGGGTTTATTTTAAGGAATTGCATTTAGTTCATATAATTAAATCTACCCCTACCCATTGGCTTAAGCTTTTGGTTTGATTGGTAGTTTAATATAATTCAACGATCCCCGATTAGAATTAAATTGTACTTGTTGGGTATTTCTCAAATTTCTAAGACCAGAAATGAGGGAAGTGTTAATTGATATAATTAAATTTACCCAAACCCATTCACTTAAGCTTTTGGGTTGATTGGTGGTTTAACATAATTCAACGTTGCGGTTGCTGCTTGTAAATCGGTAGTGCTTTAGAGATACGTGTCTGAACTGGAATTTGAGTTTATAACTGTTTAGGTAGGTGTACGGTAGTGATACTTGCATACATGGAAGAGTTGAAGGTTTTTCTTTTTAATTCTTAAAAGGAGAAAACGAACTGCAATTTAGTCTTCTTTTTGAATTGCATTACTGAGCTGAGGAAAATAAGTGCGTCCTGCTAAAAATCTTCTAGAAAATTTGATACTCTAATGCTAGGTTGCTTAGTTGCGATATTGAGAAGGATGGCATTTTCTTAACGGGGTTTGAAAGTCTTGGATTGGAAACTTACGTGTAGATTTTGTAATTTAACTTTTTTATAACTTTTCATCATATCAGTGAAAGTTTTTGTTTCCTATCAAAAAAAAAAAGAAAGTTCAGATGTTTGAGTTTATTTTACTCTTCATTTTGTGATTTTCAATTGTAAGCATGTATCATAAAGCAAGAGTTTATATACCTTAGATTTATGTAGCTCGAGGTCGTTGCTAAGTCTAAGCATTGAAGTTGCAAATCTCTATACCAAACATGGGCTCTTATTTTCTACTCTGCTATACATACATGCTCAATTTTTGGGCAAACTCTCCAAATTCTTCTCTTGCTAGTGATATTTTTGTAGACCCTTACAATTTGATTATTTTTTTTTGTTGGCTATTCTCTATTTATTACAGTTGCCTTTGTTTCTCATGATTCACTGATAGAATTTTGTCTTGTACTTCTAGTTATAGTACTTAGTTTTGGTGAAGAGGGAGGTATCTGTAAGGATTCAAGTGTGTGCGCGTCTTTTTTTTTTTTTTTTTTTTTTGTGTGTGACTACTTTGTAGAACATACATGAGCATTGATACTTGATGGAACACTTGGCTTCTCTACGATCGTGTGTAATGTAATTTTGTGGACTTACAAACAACTCTTTTCTTTTGAAGCTTCTTGGTAGGAGTAGTGGATTTCAAGTAGCATCTACCCATCGGCCTTGTACTAAAGGGCTCTGGCTATGGAGTACACCCTTGAAAAGAACTGCCCTGGATGGAACTGAGTACAATCTTTTACTATTAGACAGTGAAGGAATTGATGCTTATGATCAAACAGTATGAATTCTATCCATTATTTCATGTTGATTCTGGTTAGCTATTTTCTATTTGGTGTGACATTGAGAAGAATGATGGCAGACTTGGCAGTGCTGGGTTTTAAGTTTTTAGTGTATTTAGCTTCAATTCTTATAAATTTATAGTGATAAAATATTTTCTTCAACATATGTCTGCCTCATTTGAAGCTGTAATATTGAAATTTCATTTGGTATTGTATTTATTCTAACGACCTTTCTTATTTCTTCCTCAACTTTTTCACAGGGAACGTACAGCACCCAGATTTTTTCTCTAGCTGTTCTCTTATCTAGCATGTTTGTCTATAATCAGGTAGAGGAACTAATGTTGATCCTTATCTTTTAGAAGGCCGTCTTATCTGCAACTGTTTAATTGAACATTTCCTCTATTTTTTCTCTCTTCAGTGTAACATGATACATAAGTATAATGCGACTATCTCCATTGCTGTATAGTACTATAGTTGTACCATTTGTACTATTTCATTTTCTGTAAGGACCTCATATTTTTTGTATCTGTTCAGATGGGTGGAATAGATGAAGCTGCACTTGACCGTTTATCTCTTGTCACTCAAATGACTAAACATATTCGTGTTAGAGCTGCTGGAGGCAGAACTACATCTGCTGAACTTGGTCAATTCTCTCCAATCTTTGTTTGGCTTCTAAGGGTACAGTGCACTTCTTTACCAATTACCATTTATATCCATAAGTTGGTTAGTTTGTTTCAAAGCACATTCAGACATTAGGGCATGCCTTTTAATTTATTTCTGCAATTACCTTAAAATTCTTTCATTTTGCTCAATAAAAGCTTGGGTTGTAACTTGTTATAGGAGGGAGTTACTACTTATATCCTTATTATGTTAGATCCTCTATATTTTTTTTATAAAAAAATTCACTATTATAATATGTGGTCTTCTCTAAACTGAGAATTACTTGCAGGACTTCTATTTGGATCTAGTTGAGGATAATAGGAGAATAACACCTCGTGACTATTTGGAGCTCGCCTTGAGGCCGGTTCAAGGTAGTGGAAGAGACATAGCTGCTAAGAATGAGGTATCAGATGTACATTTATCACCTGTGTTGTTTGTGAATCTGTTTTCAGTTCTCACATTTATTTGGGCTCTCACACGTTTTAGGCCTAGAAATGAGCAAAAAAGGTACTACTTTATAAGTCACTCAAACTCTATTAGTAGTTGGTTCATAATTCTTCTTAATTCTAGAACCCCCTTTCTAGAATTCTACATCAAATTTATAGTCTCTGTTGAGTTGTGTTAAACCACCAATCAATCCAAAAGCCTAAGCTGATGGATTGGAGTAATTTTAATTATATCAACCA